>OY754964.1:20207836-20557836 GCA_963576475.1 Molanna angustata | reverse complement strand
CATACCTATCTTCTCTTGTAAGTTTAAGTTATAAATATATTTTGTATAAACACATAAATGTTTTTTGTATTTGAATCATCAAATATTGAGTATTGATATTCGATACCAATATGTATAAAAAAATCCAAAATGTCGGCGACACAAAATGCAATGAATATGCATGCATTCCAACAACAATGTTAAAATTTAGGTATTTTATCTTTAATTTAATCATTGGAAGTCAGTTCCAATGATTTAATTAAAGTCCGTCAGTTTCCTCTAGACCATCAACTAAAGCTTGAGATTCATATACTTGTGCCATTATAACTGAAAATTCAAATATTTAATCGAACAAAACATCAAACTATATTTTGATATTCTGTAGACCAATCCAATGATGTGCGTTCAGAATAACCACCATTCCATATTGACGATTTCCGCCATTTTGTATTGTGATAATGTCAAAAGTCAACCGTTGTTTATCGTTTCTGCCCCCTAGACAACGTGTCTTTAGATCAAGAAAAGAAACAAGAAAAGATAACTCAATGTATGTAAGTGACAGTTGACAGTCACGTGACAACTATAAAAATTCGTTAAGATAAAAGTTTAGGATGAAATTGTCATTAATTTTTGTATAAATAAACACAATTTTCATACATTTCCTTAGTCTGAATCCTTGATTTCAATCAACGTCATGAGTAGCTTTGCAATTCCGCTTGTTTACTTTTGAAACAAAAATGAATGCATGTGTGATAAGTATGAAAAAAAAAATTGTATTAATTTAAATATTTGTACTATGTGTATGTTCATATTATGTTACTCATAAAAAAAAAATAATAATAATAATAATTACTAAGAGTAAATTCACAGCAACAAAGGAAGGAAGGAAATAGAGGTTGAGGGAGGGGATGGAGGACGGATATGGCGTGTCAGTTAAGAATTATTAGACAGGTAAAACAGCTTTAGTTTCTTTTTAAAATGTTGAATCGATTGAGACGTCGTTGTATCATTACTTAAGGTGTACCATATAGTCTTGCTGATTGTACTTCAACAGAGGAACTGGGAAATTCAATGATTGTGTATTAATAATAAATAAATAAATAAATAAAATAAATCTACATAACAACCAATGCAAATGATATCATATGACGGATCTGTGATATTTTTTCATAAAATTTTATATCTTGGTATTAGCTTTGAAAACGTTGGATATAAATTACTTAAACATTTGGTGAAAACAAAGATTTATTATTTTATGTATTGAAAAAAAAACGTCGACTCTTTAATCGCAATCAGTTTTAAAAAGTTGACATAATATTATAAAAGTTTATATCATGAAAACGAATCGAAAGAGCCTTGTTGTACAATATAGCAACTTTGTCAAACTCAGTCCATTATTTTAAAAGTCAATGATGAACTTCTAAACCATAGTCTATGTTCTAAACTAAACACAAGTTTACTTCTATATTATCTGTGCTAAACACTCGACAGCGACAGTTCGATTTAATTTGTTTATTTCGTTCGTTCAAACTTTGCTTACTTTTGCATTTGCATGGTTGTTTTTTTATAGTTCACTTTGTGTAAAAATTAAAATGGCTAGTTATACTGGTGTTGTCCTCTTTGCCATTTTGTTCGTAATAATATTTAAACAAAGTGAGTAAATGTATACGTCCATTACAAAATTTAAGGTTATACGACTCATTATATGTACACGCCCATTTTATGTTTTGATGTCCAAAATCATAATAAATTTTGTGTTTATCACTTATGTATGAAATAATTTACTGTTTCAGGCGACAGTATTAAATGTTGGGTGTGCAGATCTGATACGGACCCAAAATGTGCTGATCCTTTTGATAATACCACAGTTCCTATCACCGATTGCAAAAAGGAGCCAGGACTTGACCATTTACCTAATGTACGACCGACTATGTGTAGAAAAATACGGCAAAAAGGTTTGTCATCTTTTTATCCATAGTAAATTGTTATTAATTATAATAAATTATATACAGGCAGGGCCGGATAAACATGTTTTTGCGCCCAGAGCAATATATTTCAAACCGCCCCCCCCCCCCCTTCCTTCTCAAATGTTTGGAATTTCAATATTATAATATGCAGTATATTATGCAATATTATACAGTAAAAATCAATATATCAATATAAACCAAAGAACAAAAATAAATTATAATTCTACCTATTCCTATTCATGTATGTAACGTATCCTGAGAAGTAGGCATTTTATACTAAAACCTTAGGTCTTACAATTTTTAAAATATTGGATCATCACATAAACCGTTTAAAGTTAAATATAATTTAAAAGTCCTTTTAACTATCTCAAGTATTATGTAAATAAACTAAACTTAATAACTAATGTTAACACTGAAAATATCATAAAAACTATTTTTAATTAAAAAAAACTCAATATAATTATCAAATTCCAGTAAAAATTTAAAATCACACCAAACTTAAAATAAAAAAAACAAATCGCGATTCTAATTAACACAAAACACTAAATAAGTTCTTGGTATAATAAATACCTACATAAATTAATATTAATAAAACGAGGTATGCCAATGAATTTTACACAAAACAGCACACGAAAACTCCCATTGATTTCGATACACTTTGCCGACTAGTATTCCATCTAGTTATAGGTATATATTAAAATCTATGGTCTATACTAGACTCGTAAAAAATATGGACACGTGTTAACATTTGACATCAGACAGAAGAGAGAGATAGAAACAATAATATATGAATAATTGAAAGAGTCAGGTGACGAGTCGGCGACCGAGATCGAGAAAATAAGTAAGTATGTCGCTAAAGTCGAAAGGGAAAACTTCACTGAAATTATCATAACATTTCTAAAAAACTTCGTTTCCCTTTTTTAGAAAACCTTGCTATTAGTTGCTGACAGGTTCCGCTTATTGAAACGGCTTATGTAGTTTCATTAACAAGCAATAAGAGTTCTTAGTATAATGTATAATTAAAGTTACTGTGGCGTGTAGCATCTGGAATGTTTTCAAACACGCCGCTATCATCTCATATGAAATTCATTATCAAGCGCCCGGGCGATTTCAGATAGGGGGGCGCTGGCTTCATTATGTAGATAATTTAACACTTTAGCAAGTAAATTATTAGAATGATTATTTTGTGTGTGTGTGTGTGTGTGTGTGTGAATCGACTATATATGTTTACGAATAACACGGTAATAGACAGACAAGATATTAACACCGCAGAATTTTATCATACACACCATCACGCCGTGTCCCTTTCGGGGAAGGCAGAGAGAACCGAGTGCCATACCTGGGGAATTTTTGATTTATATAATTAACATTTTAGGATTTTAAGCGCCCTTTTTAGACAAGCGCCCTGATTTCTTGTTCCGGGTTGTTCTATGATTTATCCGGCCCTGTATACAGGAGTCTCACATAGTCAATAACATAACAGAAACCATTTAAGTTTACTTTTTTTCAAGTCAACTTATTTTCTATCAAAGTTCACTAAAATCCGATATTTATATAAGAAAAAGAAGCAATTTTCATTCTGTAAGTAAACTTGGTTCCAGCGAGGAAATAATTCAGTATTGCGTTGATCTGTTTTCATACAAACATTAACTTTTACAAGGAGCTCACTGATATCACGTACAATAAACGTTGTTAACAAGTGAACAAAATTTACTTTACAAGATATAAGTAAACCAAATAATCCCACCTCGATAAACTTCACAATTATTGCGTTAACAACCAGTTATTTCGAATACAGAAAAATGTAATGTAATCACTATTACCGGGAAAACCAACAAAATAATTTATAAATACTCTTATTAATGGTGAGGTGAATAATTAGAATAAAAAAAGGAGATAAGAGAATTATTTTGGACGAAAAATTGAGCTATGTCCAGGAATTCGAGAGTGTGTGTAAGCGAGCATTCAACATACTCGGTCTCATATTAAGAAGCAACAAACACACATGTCTTATAAATTCTGACCTTACTATCTGTTCTTATATATTTGCTATGCCATCGAGCATTTTATGTTCTCTAATTGTTAGTTTTATTGAAAAATATTGTTTTTTTTTCTTTACAGTTAAGGGTGAATGGAGATATTTCCGTAGCTGTGCTTATATGGGAGAACCTGGTCTCGGTGGCGATGAACGTTTCTGTTTGATGCGTACTGGAACTTACAATATATTCATGGAATATTGCACATGTAACAGTAAAGATGGTTGCAATGCAGCACCTCTTACTACTTCAACTCTTTCTTTTGTTTTAATTACATCATTTATCACTTCTTTTTTGTCTACATTTTGAATTATAAAATGTGTTGTGTCTTAATCCTGCCTAAAATAAAAATCTCTCTTTTGCCATTTAAAATTATCACAACATAATCTTCAATTATTTGTTTTGTATTCAAAATAGATATTGAGAATTTGGTAATAATAATTCATTTATGCGATTTTCTATAATAAGAGTACCTAACTTGTTGACTGATTTTTATTTTATTAGTAACATTTTGAATCTCAATTTTTTTTTCAAAACATCAATATAAAAACAGGTCATAACCGAGTTGTTCCTTATGATGGTTCATATTTGCAATAAAGATTATTCTTCTTTCATGCTTATGTATAATCTACAAAGAATAGTATTATTTGCACACGGCTGTTTTTTTTTCTGTGAAATCGAATCAATTGAAAATATTTATTCATTATAAATTTTATAAATGTTCGTAACTATCAACAACCATTGTTATTTTATTAACTCAATATTGTCAATTAAGACATTTATATTTTCATGTTTTATTCATAGCTCTCTGATTATTGTTAAATCATGATTTAGATAGTGTAGTTTTGTTCATTTCTGAGTATAATTTTGTATTATATCTGGCTTTAATTTTCATTGATGGAATTAATTTATTTAGCCAATATATAAGTAATACATATTCTATAAAAATCACATTTATAGAAGTCAAATGTAATATTTAAAAAGTATTGTTCGTAATTTTTAACATATTGAGTTCATTAATAACTTTTTTTTATGAAAATAACAGTATAAATATTATTATTTAGTTATAGAAGTACAGTGGACTCCGGTAATGCAGCCCCTGACTTATACGGCACCCCTCTGTAATCCGACATATGTAGTGTTATGTACATTTAAAGAAAGAAAAACATAATAATAAAAATGATATACGGTCTAAACATATACACACCATCGAAATACCTATACATAAAATAAACTAAACATACAGAAGATGGCACAGTATGAAACATTAAAACTTACACACAAAATAAAAATAGGAAAAATAGAAGATCCTGAACTAAGGCTTAAGCAGAGAATACAAATCCACAACTATAACACACGTAGAAAAAAATACATTGTAACTGAGAAAGCTACTAAAAAGATTGGGCACAATAGAATAATGTGCAAAGGACTCTTGACTATAGTTATTTGCCAGAAAAACTATGAACAAAAAAGCATTCCAACGGGAATTGAAAACCAGACTTAAAGTGTTGCTGTATATGAAAAACTACTATATTACAATTGCAATGTTAACTATAAATTGTTGTCAATAGCCAATCGGCTTTTTTAATAATTATTTTAAAAAATCAGCAATTCTTCATTAATTAAAATCTTCATTGAACAGTTACTACCATTTTTAACGTTTGTAAAACATTTGTTGGATTACCGTGGGTCGACTGTATTTGAATCTGTACAAAAATAAGACATACATAACAGGCATCATATTTATTTTTCAAAGATATTTTATATCGATTCATAAAAAAAAAGTTTTTATGCATTAATTCGATATATTTATTGATAATGCACTTTTACAATTTGTAAATATAGTGAAACTATAAATAAGATGATGAATAAACTTATTATTTTTTTAGTATAAAAATGCTTTAAATGAATAAGCACAAATACATAATTTTTTTAATGTAAAAGCCACGTTTTGTGTATTTTAGTAAATATCTTCTTAAATTTCAAAGTCACTGTAGCGAAAAATAGCACAATCATATTGAGGTTAAATTTAACAACCATTTATTGTAATAAAAAGGACATTAACATTTATGTTTCATGTCAATTTAAACTGAAAAGAAGTCAATAGTACTGTGCAAAGTTGTTAAAAAACTATTTTTTTTTTAATTTAAATCTTTAATATTAAATTGTCAACACCAATATCCTCAATTTATTTGATGGAATATGAGAAGAATACAGTTACTTAATTGTTGAGCTTAATTTAAGTCCGTCCATAGGTGTGCCTTAATAGAAAAGTAAGAAAGCTTCTTTTGGGCTTTATTTTTATATATTGTCAAATAACATAGTATTTACCTTTTGACGACGAGCATCGTGTATGCATGACAAACGATTCCGTACCTAAAAGACCAGTGTCATCTCTAGATGCCTCGGCGGGTATGCACAACAAATTTTTCCGTCCACAGGTATCGCAAATTCTAATCATACCCCCAACGTCAAAAGGTCAATGAATATTATAACGCCATGTGTATTGAATTATTGGAATTATTCTTGTTTACTTCTGTCCACATTCTATAAGGAAAATATACTGTTGGTCAATCTATATGTACCTATTTAATTACAAATTTTTATTATCATTTAATACTTTGTTAATAAATAATTTAGAAGTGTCTTTGTATAAAGTTTTTTTTTATTGAAGATACATTATCATATAATTTTGTGAAGTTTTTGTATGTTTTTGAACCTTCCTTGGGTTTATTTTTTATATATTGTCAATAGGCATAATATTAATTATAATATTATTACCATGTATTGAATTATTCTTGTTTACTTCTGCCCACATTCCATAAAGAAAATATACCGGCAGTTATTATTTGATATTATTTGTTTATCTCATTATGCTTTTTTAAACATATCACTTAATAGTTTAGAATTGTCTTTGTATTATATAGTGGAGAGTCATGATTTTTATACATCAATTTAAGCATATTTTTATACATCAATTTGTCATGGCTATCATGTAGAGAGTGCATACTATTGAGTTTCGTAGTGATGTGTTTGCATGTATGGCCTACGCCGTATACGGCGTATCCTTTTTGTGCCCTCTCTAGAGCCCCAACTATAAGTCGGATCGACTTCATATTAACATCATATTTGTAAAGTGCACAGACCTAGAGCTGATTAGTTTTCCATAGACAACCGTTAATTTCTTCTCTGATTTTATAATTTTTTTTATTTTTTATAATCCATTCAATTACAAGAACATTGGTTACGAGTAACAATTAATTACATTGTTTTTTTTTGTGTCCTCTACAACACAATCTATAAGTCCAAGACTTCATATTGATATTATATATGTTGAGTCCATAAACTTAGAGCTGATTTGTTTTCCATAGATATCTGTTAATTTCATCTATGATTTCACCTCAAAATTTTCAATATGCTCTCACCGTCTGGAAAATCTAGATTTTTTACATTGTTTGAATTTTTGATACAATAGAAATACACTCTTCAAAAATGCATTCAGGTATTGTCAACCTTTAAAGAAAAAAATATTAAGTTTAATTAATATTGTCATATTAAGTGTGAAATTGCATATTTATATGAAAATTGTAGGTATATAAATAAAGTAAAATAGCTTCTATGTATGGGAAAATTGCGTGGTCAACTTCATATTGATATTGTATGTGTCTCTATAAACTATCTTCCTCAAGGGGTAGGCAGAGAGAACTGAGCATCGCATTCTTTATTTTGACACATCCATCGCCTCATCAACATTCATTCATTGTCTCATACATGCTCATCATGCTAGTTAAGCAAATTTTTTGCATCAATTTCTCAACAGGTATCATGTAGAGTGCATACGAGTTTCGTGACAATGTTTTTGTGTGTATGGTGTATTATAAATACTTTTGTCATATGGGAAGTTAATATATGTTTAAGAATCTAATAGAAATATTTTTCATAAAAAAATTCATTTAAGATTGTCAACCTTTCATGAACAAAAAATGTACACTCACTATGTATGTATGTAGTGGAGAGTTTCGCGGTAGCCACAACCCACTCTTTTTTTATTGAAGATACATTATCACATGCATGATGATTTTGTGAAGTTTTTGACTGTTGTGGGTCTGGTTAGATTGAATGTGTCCACATTATAATAGTTTTACAAAAGAAAAAATATATTTCTTTGTATAACACAGTTACAAAAGCGAGAGTTTAGAGAGTTTGTTTAAAGGGGACAAGAAATGTGTATGAAATGAAAACCGTGCATTTGTAGTTTAAATCATATCAATTTGAAAATATGATATTTTATAAAACAAGTCCATAAAAGGTTGTAATAAATTAAATTGTTTGTTTGTTACCTGTTTAGATCATAATTAATACATACTATTAATTCATCTTCTTCGCATAAATTGAATATTATCTTAGTGTAAATAAACATTCCCCCATTGACTGCACAAATCATATGTACCTAAGTATATAATAAACAATTTAAATGTAAAATACGTATGTAGCTATTTTATACAAGTATATAATAAAAAAATACTATTTTTATATGTATATACTTATATATAGTTGAATATGCAATAGTAATATTGTTACTGTAAGGAAAAATTTTTTACCTAGTAAATTTTCTGTTTTATAAAAATGTTTTGTTTAATTTCTTTACATGGTTTATCGCATACCCAAACATAAATCAGGCAGTTTAATTTTTTTGGAATTATGAAGGATATATTATTTTTAGCATATATTACCCTTGGTAGCCACATGGCTGTCTGGCATCAAAAAACATCTGCGATATAAGGATCTGAATCCAGATCTGGAACCAAACAGGTGAGTATGGTGTTCTATAACTAGGAGAGCCAGCCCCACGTAAATGGAACAAAAACAAGCATGAAGAAGATAAAATATCCTTGGTGATAACAAGGATACATACATTCTCTTACCACGTATCCAAGCATAAA
Organism: Molanna angustata; assembly: GCA_963576475.1. NCBI lineage: Eukaryota > Metazoa > Arthropoda > Insecta > Trichoptera > Molannidae > Molanna > Molanna angustata. Next base: position 20,548,911 of record OY754964.1, on the reverse strand, counting down.
TCTAACTTACCTTTAAAAATGTTAAAGCTATTCAAGCAATCTTATTCCCTTTCTCGCTGAAAGGGATAAAAAAAATTCTTCCAACAAATAAAAAAAAACCTAGAACACCATCCGTTATCACTGTAACCAATTCTTTGGTATATACATTTATCAGTGTAATAATATAATTAATATTGGGATATTAATACCTTCATGGTAATACCACATCTATTATAATGCAGTTTATTTACTAAAACTGGAATTGAACTGAAAAAAAAATTGGTTTGAATGTAAGCATTGACTCATTCTGTAACTCCATTTCTGTTTGCAAAATCACAATATAACGTTTCAAAAAATATTTTGTTGTTAATTATAACACCACTTTAAACCACAAGTAAGTTATTTTGATATGGCCGGTTTTAAAGTGACCGCTTCTTTTCCAGGACACTTGACAACTTCAAATAACTCACTCGTTTCAGAAAGTCTTTGGCTTTCCTAGTATGTCATATAAATATAATTATATTATAAAAAATTTTATATTACAGATATTTTACTACGGAATATAAAGTTTAAGGACAAAATACAAAAACAAATATGTTAAAAAAAAAATTTAATTTTCTCTAAAAATGTACAAAAGTTTCAATATACAAGTATGTAAGATGACATGTAAGTTTAACATTACAATCTGTTCACAATGAGTTTTCAAATTAATAATTGATCAAAGCAAAACTACATTGAGTAATAATTAATACATAAAAGAAAAAGACAACTCAAATAATACTTCTAGTTTGAGAAACCCTTTATTAAATATTTTCACATCAGTTTTTTGCTAGAAAATACATAATATTGAAAAAGCAATATAATAATAATGTTTAATAAATACGGTAATAATATTATAATAGAGACAAATTTTGTACTAAGGCTTTGAATTTATGGTTATAGAATTTTAGACAAAAAATCAACTAACTCTAGACTCTTACTCATTTTTTGATGAATAGTAACAAAATAGTGGTCCCTAAATATTCAAATATCATGTTTTTTCAGTAATTTGAGTATTCTGAAAAAATACTTTCAATGATAGTGACCTGTTTTCAGCACTTAGAAGCAGGGCTAGATTATCTGTAAGTGTAAAATTGAGCCACTACAGCTTGTTTTTGGTACAATGTATCGCAAACTACCAAAATATTTCCCAGGAAATTCAATGACAATCAAAAAATAGTGTGTATGTCAATGATACATGAATATACTAGTCTTTAAATTTGGTAAACAAAAAGATGCATATTATAGTTTTCACCAAATATTTTGAACCAGGCTTCCGGGTGCGCAAATTTGTGTCTTTGCTTCATTGGTATAGGTGCGAATCGCCCCCCTTTTCAGCGAAATAGCTAAAAGTTTTTGGTAACAACTAAACCTCACTTAATTCTTACTGCTCTTTACACACAAGATGTTGTAGTGTTCGGTTGCATTGTCGTAATCAAAATGCCATCTTTTGTGATGAAAACAAGTAAAAATTACACTAGAACAGTGATATATGCATTATTATTAATTAATATAGATTTGTTGATGGTTATTTTTTAAATGATTTAACTAAATTGAGTTGGTCAATCCACAATAAATTCTTGATAGAACTACAAAGGTGATATTTATATGTTATAAATTAAAATAAAAATATTTGGTACTGCCGTTGTTTCTTTTGTTACAGAACACAGAGGACTACAGCCAGTGAATCAACTACATTTGTATGTATTAAAACATATATTTGTATAGATTTATTTTGCATTATATAACTATTTTTTTAACTTTTCAAAACCAACAAGTATATCTGACCTGTAATTTTTTTATATAATCTCTAGTTTTAGTCTTCTAAAAGATGATGAAGTGCCTTGCATGAAATGTGTCAATAATCAATTAGAACTAATACCTACTATTTTTATTTTATAATATAAAAACATTACTTTAATAATAAATTGATTTAAATATTGAATAATTCTTCAGTTTTTGTGTTAACAGAGTTGAAATCCATTTCAAAATTAATGAAAAAGTTTCAGTCATAGAAAATTGAATTTTTGTGAAAAATATGTTGTGTATTTATTCATTAATTTTTAAATAAAGAATTTATGCATAGGTATATTTTGTAAATAGGACTCAAGTCACATTATGGTTGTACGTATACATGCAGTCACTTATTTATAGTGTGATTGTACGGGAGTAAAAGAGAAAATATGTCTGCAGTGTGTGTCTTGTTGATGAAAAATTGTCTAAAATTAGAGCCAGTAAACTCTACAAATACTCAACAACTTGATTACAAATTAAACAACATAAGATAATATTTTTAATATGTATGTATTTTATAAACTATTTTAAATGTGATCAGAAACATGAATATGGTACTTTTTTTCTACTCGAATATTAACATAATATCCAACAAAATATAGGATAAAAGAAACCAATCACTATTTATTTATTTATTTAATATTGTTTCTCGGGCAACTAACAGGTACTATGTCAAATATTATTTAACACGCACCCAATAACAAGTTGCCACATTCTGGAGACTTACGATATTAATCGTCTCACAGATCCAGACTGAAAACACAATTAAAAACTGTGTCTCCACCGGGAATCGAACCCGGGACCTTTGGCTCAGCAGTCAGATATCTAACCAACTGAGCCACGAAGGCCGACTTAGTATCTGCGAGTAGAAGGCCTATTCTACTCGCAGATACTTTTATGCAATTATTCAATCAATGTAAATATTTACATGAATTTTAACCACATAATTTGGAGTGTAGCAGGTTTTGGGTAAGACTAATTTCTCCGCTATATTAGCTTAGTTATAATTAGATCGGTTGGAGGCAGAATGTTGGGTTAGTAATCTTAGTTTAAATCCTATTTCAACCAAATTTATTTTATAAGCATTTATATAAAATAAATTTATTTTATTATTTATATTCATTCTTGAAAAGAAAATCTGGAAAAGGTTTGTTTGAGGACAGATGAGGAAGAGTAATGTCTCCCATATGATAGGATTTAAGACACTTTTCTAAGTATCATTGTAACATGGTCCAGTATTGGATGGAATGGAAACAAATTGTAAATCGACTTCTAGACTAAGTAATATGAGCATTATAAATACATAACTCTCACCATTACAATAATAGATAAAGAGCCAGCGACTGCCAGACTTACATCATAGTATATATTGTTATGTTCTTACTATAGTATATATGGTAGTAAATTACTGTAACTCGGAAAGGTGACTGTTGGGGAGCGAGGGTTTCTTTCCACCAACCAAAGTGTCTGTCAATGAAAGGCGTGATTTCTGATACGTCTTCCGTAGTGAATATAAAAAAATCACACTTTATACTATAATGCTTCATAATATAACTGACATGTCAATATAACGATTCAAAACACTTTGAAGGCTGTTATCTCCGAAAGCCATGAACACTCAGGATTCATATTAACCTGCTGTAGTATCCTTTTTTCAGAAAAAAATAGCCTATACTATGACATAAATTTGGTTGTAACTGGCTCTTGGTCTATAAAGAAAAAATAAACAATCCTTATATCATAATCTTTACTCTTACTTTGCAATATTAATCACAGATTATTACAGATATGTTGAATTTCTCCTCATCTATGAAGCTCAAAGTGGATATTTTAACACTTGAGAGGGTCGGTTTTAGATCTATTCAGGTATATTATAGACAAATGTAGGATTGCCCAATTTAGTGTATAAAAAAAATATGATTTCAACAAAAATGCAGAACATAAAAATACATTTATCCAAAAGGTAATACTGAATATAAAACAACATATATTAAATACAAGGATGAAAAGTAATGAAATTTTAACATATTCAATTATTATGTTATTATGTAATGTTTCAATCATTGAGTTAAAATCCCGACTATAAGTTAAGTAGAATGTGGAGAGAAGAGTGCATTCATTTGCTTGGCATGTGACATTCCTTACTTTACTTTATCAATAATAATGCACATACAAGATAGAAAAGCACACAACCAAACAGATATCTCAGTCTTTTGTATTGATACTTCAAAAATGTACCACCTTGATATTAATTTATTCAATATAAACTTTCAAATATATACCCTAATTAGACAATATAAATTTCATAGATTAAGTTTCAAACATATTATGTATTTATGAGGAATACAACATCAAAATTAGTACATAATCCTCAAAACTTTTTACTTCATTTCTGTCAGGGGTTGATAATCTAATGACAATTACAAATATGAATGTCATAAATCATCATATTTACTAAATAAAACAAAAATTGATGCTGAAACATTATCAATGACCAATTACAGAGAAATGTTTACAAAATTATCTTTAAATTGCGTAGGGTGAATATGATACTTGTGATAAAATAAATGAAAATATTGTTTAAATAAGAAAATGTTATTTATCAAATGAACTCATTCATTATACCTTTTATTTTAAAATTAATCATACAATATGCTTTTTATTTTAAAATTTATAATATCATATTATACTATGAAGGCACACATTTTTACGCTTAAACTAATTTGTGGTATATCTACATACACAATACAATATTTGGAAATAAATGAGGGCAGTTTCGATATAGTGATTATTAATTTCAATTATTATATTTTGTGACACATGAGACACATTTTGTGACACAAATCTAAGTAAATCTGTATTGATTTGATATTTATATATTTCCAATTTTTTTGTAAGTTGTTTTGATTATATGTAATTATATGTAGTGTACCTGTTATTATAATTTTTATTTCAAAATATATTTTTTTGTTTTTATTATCTCAATAATTGTACGAAATCCTTAATATTTCGAGATTTGACTTAAATAATAAGAAAAAACAATAAATGTCTCCTCCGGGTTAAATACATGTGTATAAGGCAATAATTTAAATAGAAAGTATGTTATAAATGGACATGGAAACAATAAGTAAAAAAATAGAAGGATCTAAAAGAATGAAATCAGATCAATATCAAGTAATATTCACACTTCTTTCAATAATAATAGTTTTAGTAAATACTACGTTATTTATGTCAAAATAAACATTACTTAATAATTAAATACATTAACAAATATTTCACAATATTTTTCATGAAAATAAAGTGTATACATAATATAATATCTTATACCAGCGGTCGGGGAACTTTTTTAACAATTACCCCAAAATATTTTTGCGTAAGACGATATTACCCCTTTTGAAAAGTAGACAATCAATGTATATTTAAAAATAAACATTATTTATTGAATTAATTTACACGTAAATAAAAAAACAGTTATGTACATGAAAATAGAAAGTATGTAATAGACGAACAAAATAAAATTCTCAAATTGGATCAAACAAAAATTCAGATTTTCAAGTTTCCCTTTCAGTTTTCGGAGAAATGATGTTGCTTCATGATTGATGCAATTACTTCAAAATTGGAAATTTTTGATGTGAGAGCAATTTGAATACAGTCTTCAGCGTTAAATCGATTTCTGTTGTTCGTTTTTATGTTCTTTAGAGTGGAAAAGCCTTGTTCACAAAGATAGGTTGATGCAAATGGCAGCAACTTTTTTACCGCCTCCTCATGTGCAATTTTGAAAGCCTTCGTAGCTTTTGACATCCAAAAAGACGACAGATTGGCATACGCAACCATGCACACACACAACGTGCGTCTCTTACTTCTCACGCACACACCTGAATTGATTAAGTTTGTAAAAATACTAACACGTTTATGAAATAGCAAACTAGAATTTTTTTTTTTTATTACCCCAAAAAAAACATTTTTACCCCATTTGGGGTAATTTACCCCGGTTCCCCGACCGCTGTCTTATACTAATATACATACAAATTTTAAAAATATACATGTAAGAAAATATTATTAAATAAATTTATAAAGGACGGATATGAAATCACAATTGGCAAAATGCATGTCGCAAATAAAAATAATATTAAATAATTGATTGTCTTCGATATATTATCATATTGAAATATAAGTATCGAGTAACAACAATAAATTCTTAATTAATTATGAGATTTCAACGATTTGGACGGATATATATTTAAAAAATACTGCCGCACTTATGAACTGTATTACAAAATAAAATTAAGCAAGAAAAATTATAAAAAGAATTAACAAATGTGTATTTTAAATACAAAATAATTCTTAAAAGTTATTACATTTAATCAAATGTAACTTTGTACGCAGATTTACAACATAAAATTCAATTTATAGTAATGACATGCAGCACAGAATAGGCTGAATAATTATGGCATTGATCGGAAATACAGTATCAAAAACACAATAATGAATACAGATAAAGTAACGTGAGATCTAGAAGCAGAATTGCACTCGTCTGATGAACAATAACACTCCTCCCAGTATACTCCATTTTCATATACTCCCCAATTACAAACTCCTGTAACACCAGTATCAGCAACAGATGCACATCTTCGTATTACTTGGCGCCATCTTCCATCCCCTTAAAACATAGATATTTACATATATATTCTATAATCTGAAAAAAGTGCCCCTATATTGTTGGCCTTCATGGCTCAGTTGGTTAGATATCGGACTATTGTGTGAAAGGTTCCAGGTTTCATTCTCGATTAAGACAGTTTTTATTAGTTTTTGTTAGACATGTCTCCAGAATGTAGCAACTCATTATTGGGTGCAAGTTAAATGAATATTTTACATAGTAGAGCTGTTAGTGACTTGAAAAGCATTACAAAATAGAATAAACAACAAGCAGTCATTTATTATGTATATATAAAACAAAATATTGTAAAATAATAAATATTGTGTTGATAAACAGTGTGCTCCACATTACTTTATAGTAAAAATTATCTACCTACTACGCATCACTACGTATTTTTTGTATAATTTTCTAAATATCTATGTGAGTTTGATTCTCACAACACAGGAGTATTCTAGTGGAAGAGACTTACAAGATAATTGTTTTTTAATCATTGTTGACGGAGACATGCGCAAATGCCTGGTCATTCATAGCAGAAATAGAGATCCAACTGTCCATTTGTTCACAAGAGAATTTATTTCTCTTAACAGATCGACAAAGTTTCATGCCATGATCAGCGAGATTTTGTATTGCCAAATCTACATTTTTCATGATTATTCATTTTAGGCCTACAATCTTTAATACTCAGAATTTTAAATTTTTGTTTCAGTCAGGGGTCATCAACTTTTGAATTTTTACTTTATTTTTCACTATACACATACTATCGCCATCGGCTGTTGGATCTCGTGTGTTACATGCAACTCGTGATTAACCCTTATAGAGGTTAGAAAAATAAAGGCACTTCTGATAAAATTATTATGAAGTTGCCTTATTACAATAATTACACGCATTTAGAAAACAAAAACAATCTGATCAAAATCTTCATCGAAAAATTTAATAAATAATAGTGTCATAAAACTTACAAACAAATCCTATGGGACTTTGTTGTGTGATTTTCATGCAAAAAGAACCAGGCATGGGAGAATCTTCGTTGTTACATTCAATAGCTATATGTTCTTCCTTATTGAACTTTTTGTAAGCACCACATATATCTTCATTCTTATCTTGTGCCGAAGCACACATATAACATCTTACAGCAAACCCTTAAAAAAACATGATTCATTACAAATAATAAACATACTGTTTAATCAATTTTAGTGTAAAGTTACGAATGGAAATTACCTGTTGTGACAAAAGATAACAGAAACACTAAAAATATGTACTTTGCTTGATTATTCATCGTGTTGATTATTAAATAATTTTTTCGATAAAAATAATAAATTGAAATATTAAAACTTCCTTAATATGACAAATCAACATAACAAATATCTAACGTCAACGCCCAACTACTTTCAATGTTGCCATACTATATATTTTTTTCTATGATTGCCATCAATACATTGACATAGACAGCGCCACCTAGATAAGTCTTTTTTCAAGCTTTTTTCTGTTACATCCTAGGTATAATTTTACATATGGCTGACGTTTAAGTCGAACGAATCTTATATTTGTTTAAAAATCTACTAGAAATGTACTTCATAAAAATGCATTTATTTATTTATTTATACATCTTTTTGTACATAATATAAACAAATATAATTGTACACTGGCGGGCTTATTGCCACTAGGCAATTTCTTCCAACGATTTAGAGATTGTCAACCTTTCAAGAAGAAAAAATGAACGCTTACTATGGTGTGGAGAGTTTAGTGTTGGCCACAACCCACTCGTTTTTTTTTTTGTAAAGGGCTTATGGCCGTAGATACCGCCGTCATGCAAACGTCATAATACATCGCTCATTAATTATTGAATTGTTTTATTCTTTCTAGTTAATAAACAATTTATAATGTGTTTTTATTTCTTATATTTTTATTTCTTTCTTATTTTCGGTTTTTTGTATAGTGATTTTATTATTTCTAGATTTTTAATAATTATGCTTTTTGACTTTGTTTTGAGAATCCATAATTATTATAATTGTTATTTTATTTTATACCTCATCGATTTCATCAATTTTTTAGTCAAATACTTTTGTAACTTCATTTTTTATTATTTTTATTGTAAAAGGCTTATTCATTAGCCGTTTACACAAATAAATAAATAATTATCTTATCTCATCATCATTACCCCATGTGTTTAGTATAAACCAATAAAAAAATATCGCTGTTAAATTTCAGAGTTCACAAAGTCCTTTTATAGAATGATGTTTTATTTTATCATTACTACATGAAAAGTTTTATTAATTTGTGTAAACTTGACAAATATGTACTACCTACATGTCTTAATTTCGTATATTTTATTAACATTTATCTCATCCATTAAAATAATTACTCTGTTGTAAAGTTACAATATTAGCTTGTATATATGGATGTGGCACAGCGATTAACGCGCTGGATTAGTGATTCAGTGGTCACGAGTTCGAATCCTGCCACGACCGATTTCGTTCACCTATAGAACAAGCATTCATGCTTTATTTATGGAATGTATGAGGATATTTATGTACTTGTTTCAAGAATATATTCATTCTATAAAAAAATGTCATTTACATTATCGCGTGTATTTATCAGAAATCATGTAATAATCATTTTTTGATAACACACTACAATGAGCTTTTAATTTAAAAAAATTATCATAATTCCGTTATCACATATAGGTAATTAATAAATTTCCTATAGTATTATTCTTCTTCTTTTATGAAGACCTTTGGGTCAGTTTTTATACAAACTATTATTTCCTATAGTCTAATTCTTCTTTTTTAAGGACGACCTTTGGGTCAGTTTTTATGCAAAGTATTTCCAATAATCTAAGTCTTCTTCTTCTTCATTTATGTAGACCTTTGAGTCAGTTTTCATCATTGAGCTATACACATTGGAGCGCTATATACAGAACATTTGCAGGTAAGAATCTGTGTCGCATTGTGCGAGTAGTACAGCTACAACTTGGGGGGCTTGCTTTCTCTTTCTAACTAGTTGTACATATTTGTTTCAAAGGAATTATAGGGAGTTATTTGGATGAAAATCAAATAATAATAAAGTAAAATTATGTTTTCATTAAAAATTATAAAACCAACAACTACCACACACTTATTTCATAAAAAATATTTATTGATATAATATAATTACAAAGAATACATAATATTGAAATGTTTTAAAACAAGAGATAAACAATAATAATTTATGTACAAACAAGAGATATGCGTAATGGTCGATCAGATGAAAATGCGTATTGATTATGATAAATAATAAATTTGATTATTATATAGAGAGATAATTTACTTAAATATTATAAATAAAATACTTGTGGTAGTAAAAACATGTATCCTTACAGATACAAACAAGTAATTGTCTTGAAAATTTACATTTAAAGAAATATTGGGCTCGAGGAAAAAAATATAATACATTTACATGGAAATAACTTACCTATACGATAAAGAAAATACAAAGGATTCAAAGCGCTAATTCTCCAGTAAATAATTTCTGATTGCACAACACAAGTTCAGAATATTTTATATCACTACTACATTCAAATGAACTCGATATATAATAATCATAATAGGTAGGTACATTGTAATAAAAAAAATACAATAGCAGCAAGTATAACAGAAAAAATCGTGCAATTAAAACGTTTTACATGAAATAACATAAAATAAGAATTATTATGAAATATACAAGATATATAGAAATATTATTGCAATTAAAAGTTTTACATCAACTAAAAATTATTGCAATTAAACCTTTTTGTACCAAATAAGAATCATAAAGCACTAAATAATACAAGATTAATAAAAATTCTAGCAATTACATGTTTTACATCAAGAATTTTTAAGAGGCAAGTATACAAGATGAAAAATTTCTTTATCGTATAGGTCAGTTATTTCCATGTAAATGTATTATATTTTTTTCCTCGAGCCCAATATTTCTTTAAGTGTAAATTTTCAAGACAATTACTTATTTGTATCTGTAAGGATACATGTTTTTACTACCACAAGTATTTTATTTATAATATTTAAGTAAATTATCTCTCTATATAATAATCAAATTTATTATTTATCATAATCAATACGCATTTTCATCTGATCGACCATTACGCATATCTCTTGTTTGTACATAAATTATTATTGTTTATCTCTTGTTTTAAAACATTTCAATATAGGTAATGTATTCTTTGTTATTATATTATATCAATAAATATTTTTTTTATGAAATAAGTGTGTGGTAGTTGTTGGTTTTATAATTTTTAATGAAAACATAATTTTAATTTAGTATTATTTGATTTTCATCCAAATAACTCCCTATAATTCCTTTGAAACAAATATGTACAACTAGTTAGAAAGAGAGAGCAAGCCCCCCCAGTAGTAGCTGTCTCACTCTAACAATGTGACACACTTTTGGTATTGACATATAGCACTCCAATGTGTATAGCTCAATGGTTTTCATACAAACTCTTTCCTTTAGACTAATTCTTCTTTTTTTTATTTAGACCTTTTATTTTTATTTGGGTCAGTTATAAGTCCTATAGTCTATTGTGCAGAAATATTATAAACGTTATGCACACTTGATGAAAATAAATAAATACGAATGGTTTGTGACCAACACTAGAATCTTTTCACTTCTTTGTTTTATCAAATATAAACTACTTACTTACTTTACTTACTTATCTTATATTGCTTAATTTTCATTTGCTTTCGATGACAATATATAAAAAAGTGGGGGTTGTGGCCAACACTGAACTCTTTGGAACGTTTATATTGAAATTTAAAACTATTTCCAATAGTCTAATTACTCTTCTTCTTTCATGTAGACCTTCGGGTCAGTTTTAGGTCTAATAGTCTGACTTTGCAGAAATATTATAAAATAAACTGTATGCACACTTGATACCCTCCTCCCAAGATGCTTGGAGGACGAGCTAACTTAAATGTCAATATCGTCTACGAACAAAATTTCCACATTGAATATTCACAATTTAAATTTATAAAAAAACATTATTAAATGCAATTGTGGTCTGACTATAAAAAAATGTCAAATTATTAATAGTCAAAGGTCAGACGGCACGATTATGTCACAGAATAAAATTTATAATAAAGTTGTCGCCGATAAAATAAAATACTATAGTCAATAAATTAGGACGTCACAAATTATATATAATGTAAATAAATTCAATTATGAACGTCACTTATAAGAGTAATAAGAAAATTAAATTGTGAATGAAAGCACAAAAAAATAAGTATTGTAAAAAAAAAAATGTTTTTGATGGATACGTGTATTGTCCTTTTTTCTCCTTCATGGCACGTCCAATGTCAGGATGAACGTCGTCGTTGGGTGATGGGGGCAGGATACCAGGGAAATGCTCCCCCCGTCCTAGACAGCAGCAGATAGGTAGTATTTGGGTGACTGGCTCTGGAACACCAGCAGCTGAAAAGGTGTCCTCAGGGCGGCAGGGCTCAAGAGTGACACTGCAGGCTGGGGCTCCAAGACGAGCGCAACTCAACGGCACCGGAGTCTTTTCCGATACAGGATTCGCTACTCTCCAGGATCGCGACAAATATTTTCCGACATGGCCTCCTGAGCGCTAGGGACGCAGATCCACGTTTTTTTTGGGCACGGTTCGTATCGTGTATATTTCCGACTATATATGCGTGACATTGTCACACATTTTTTTGATGCCGTCAGAAATTAATTGGAATATTTTTTTTTTCTAATGTCATTTAACATTTTTGGTTTTCTCTATTTTGTTGTCTGTGGTTTGGCGGCAAATTCAAAACTCCAAGCGAACAGTAGAGGTCGCGTCAATACCATACCGATATCCATATAATTTAATACTTTGTTTTCATATAAAAAAACATGTAGGCTAGAACACTGGCAACGGTGAAATAAAGCCTTTTAAAAAGTAGAAAGAAGAAGAAAAAAACATGTATGTCAGGATAGGATATTGTAGAGTTCAGTCCTTCGTCGAATAGGTAAACGGCTTGATGCTATTATATGATGTTCTGCCATACCAATTGTATGAAACGATGTCGTCACTTAATTCAATTTTTAGAAAAATTGTTAAATAAAATTAAAATTAGAAAATAAAATTAAACCATTTAATTGGGTTGTTTGGGAGTATTTGAATATTATTAATTTTTTTGGAATTATAGGCATTTAAAGAAATAAATTTATCACTCTCTCGCTTCTATGTATTATATTAGGTTTACCTATTCTTTGTTGGTCACTAGAGTACCGAGTCTAATATATTGTTCACTACAGTTTACCTACTCTTTGTTGGTCACTAGAGTACCGAGTCTAATATATTGTTCACTACAGTTTACCTACTCTTTGTTGTTCACTAGAGTACAGTTGTTCACTACAGTTTACCTACTCTTTGTTGGTCACTAGAGTACCGAGTCTAATATATTGTTCACTACAGTTTACCTACTCTTTGTTGGTCACTAGAGTACCGAGTCTAATATATTGTTCACTACAGTTTACCTACTCTTTGTTGGTCACTAGAGTACCGAGTCTAATATATTGTTCACTACAGTTTACCTACTCTTTGTTGGTCACTAGAGGACCGAGTCTAATATATTGTTCACTACAGTTTACCTACTCTTTGTTGGTCACTAGAGTACCGAGTCTAATATATTGTTCACTACAGTTTACCTACTCTTTGTTGGTCACTAGAGGACCGAGTCTAATATATTGTTCACTACAGTTTACCTACTCTTTGTTGGTCACTAGAGTACCGAGTCTAATATATTGTTCACTACAGTTTCCACGACTCAGAAATTTGTTGAAGCTCTGTAAAATATCTTTAGATGGGTCGATGGCAGAGCGATTAGCGCGCTGGGCTTGTAATCCAGTGGTCGCGAGTTCGAATCCTGCCTCGACCGATTTCGTTCACCTATAGCACAAGCATTTATGCTTATTTTAGGGAACGTAGGAAGATATATATGTACTTGTTTAACAAGGACATGTACATGTCTGGACCGTCCCAGATTTCTGGACATTTCAGTTTATTACAGGACACGGCAGCTTTAATAGATTCATAGATTCCGCCCTGTAAACTCGTCCTCATGTCAGTTATGCCATCATCCTGACCAAACTTCAGAGCACATCCTGTGGGAATGCTCTCACCCAAATGTGTCCTACAACAGAACGGAGCTCCTCGCTGCTGTCCGTGGGCCTCTTCAATGTCCCATTGGGCTTGCGGATTTAGTGTTCTAAGAACTTTACAGCCTTCAAATTGTTTTGCCATGGCTATTTTGCCATTCTTTCTGCTGAATAAAAAAAAATTAAAATTCCAAAGTGTCCTTGGTCAACTCTCTGATGCCCAGTTTTACAGTCACAGGCTTGAAGTACTCTCGCGACAATCCATGTCTGTGAATATTATTTTCACCAACGTTGATTGCTATTTTTTTGCACAATTGTGCCGAGATCACGAGTCTAGAGGAGCTTCTAGAGCTACTCTTCGTGCCATGCATTCTTTGTCATTCTTACTAGCGTTCTGCGAAGGGCCGTTTTCAGTCCCCATATGCGGAGCGGGTGGAGGTGGGCGTAGCTTGTACATATAAGCACTGGCGGACGCTCCTTAGGTGCGCTGGAGCGCTGAACCGGTGAAATAAAATAAAAGCATAAACCAAATTATGTATCAACAAACATCTTTAAAAAAATATCAAATTAATTTTCAAGTAAGTACAAGAATGAAGACAAAAATTTCGAGTATCGCTTTACTTAAATAAACGCCTGAATTTATGCATCGGTGAGAGACCCGCCGTGCGTTATTCTTAGCGCACCACAAATTCTATAACAAATGTATGGAAATTTAGATAACGTAATGATAGATCATACGAATGTTAGACGACTTTGGCGCGCCGCACCGATAAGCTAGTTTGCCAATTCTATGTTAGGCGGCGCGCTTTTCGCTGTTGTTAAAATATAAATTACTAATTGGATATTGCATATTTTTTCTACATGACTATTAAATAAATAAGGTATTGACTAACAATTTTATTTTTTGATAGGTATCTCCATAATATGATAACTTCAGGTATGTAGGTGGGTTTAGGTCATAGATTTTTATAACAATATACTAGATGTAGTGCAAAAAGTGAGTCATGGAATATCGCGCGTTTGACGTTTTGGTTGGCAACATATTTCATTTTTCCTTACATTTCAACACATCCTAAGATAACTGTTCTCTAAACCTTAATTAAAAAAATGTTTTTTTCGACAAATAAATCCGAAAACAATTCACATTAATTAGTCGTTATCCTCTATAGAAAATCGATGTGGTCTGCCCACCAAAACGCCAAAAATCCCCCGAAAAAATGCCTCACTCCGATTCATACAAAATTTGCTAACTACCACATCTACTATATTATAATAAAAATCTGTGGTGTAGGTAATTAAAATCTTCAAAGGAGAAGAGAAAAATACTTAAAAATTCGGGAAGCTAAACGATAGTCACCTCATATTTCCCACTTGTGCTCAGTTCTATAAAAATGTTATTAAGGTTGAAAGCTTTCATTTTCATTTATCTCTCTTCTTTTGTTTCAAACGAGTATTAAGATCTACGGAAGAGATCCACTCGAGTGCCTCCAGTATGAAACACTAAACGTTGTTTAGCACTGTCATTCCTTTATTTTCCCATACAAACGGTGAGGCACTTATACACTTAGGTATACACAACTAATACTTATTTTACAAAATTATATTTCGTATGTCAGAATAAATGTACTTAATACAATTTTTAACCTAGCACATTTTATGAAAATTTTATAAAAAAAATATGTTACAATATTTTTTGTTATATTAGTTTTGTTTGTAGGTAGGTACCTATATATTTTCTGTTTATTTTTATGAAATTTGTTTTTTTTTTCTTATTGTTTTGTATTTTTTATTAAATATTTTTCAAAACTATAATTATTGTTGCTAGCACAGGATAATATATAATATATTTAAACAGGAATATTATAAGTGACCCGTCTCAGAACAGGTTTTCTTAGTGAGACTGTGAACTAAAAATTTGATTGTATACTTTATATTTTTGAATAATAAACGTCGGGTCACCGGCACTGAATCTAAAAAAGTTATATTATACACAATATATGATGCATATAACACAATATATAATGCAACTCGCATACGCGCGTCGCAATAATTTATTTTAAAATAAATACAGTCTTATAAAATAAACAGAAAAATACACTATGAAATGAACAAAAGACATCACGTTTGTCCACAATTGGTGTTCATTAAATAATCACATAAGTATGTACCTACCAACATTAGAACAAAAAATAAATAAAAATATAGTTATAAATTATTATATGTATGTTTGTCTGTCATGGAAATAAGGAGAAGAAAAATGGTGGGAGATGGATTAACTTGCAGTTACTGCTATGAAATAAAATAAACAGAAATTGACATTATAGAAATTGACCTGCCCTTTTGATAAATTCGTTTTGATTTGAATTAGTGTTGCTTCAAGGAACGTAGAACACGTTGGTCGATCTGCCAAATTACTTACTAACCTAACCAATTATCTTACAATACATTAATTAAGTTTGGTTAGATAAGTATGTAACTATCTGGACTCGCGTGAGCGAGTTATATTATAGATTGTATTGTAGTATTACTAAAAATTATAGTATTTAAAATATATATTTATTTCATATAAGTAAATAATTAAAAGTGTGATATGATAAAGTAATATTAATGATACCTGTTGCGTTTTTGAACGAGATTGAAGTGACTGCAATAAAACTGATTGAGAGCTCTAGCGAGTTAACTCTCACAAAAGATGTTCAGTCACCCCTGCCCTGGAGTCTGTTATATGCTGATGACATCGTCCTGATAGCAAATAGCGCATGCCAAATGCAAGTGGCCCTATCGAAATGGACTGAAGCACTCGAGAGATTTGGATTGCGCATTAGCAGGACAAAGACGGATTTCATGGAACTACAGAGAACGTCAGGCGCAGCGACGGTGTGCTTCCCGGATGGCACTGTCGTACCCAAGGTGTCAATCTTCAAATACTTAGGGTCGGTTCTCACAGCGGATGCCAGTGTAGATGCTGACGTCTCCCATAGGGTAAATGTGGCTTGGAGTAAGGGCGTGCTGTGCAATCCACGTATGCCTATGAGACCTGCAATGACATATGGTGCGGAGTGCTGGACAGTTAAAGGCACACATGAACAAAAACTACATGTCAATGAAATGAAAATGCTAAGGTGGGCAGGCGGGGTGACGAAGCTTGATAAAATTCGTAATGAATTAATAAGAGGAAGCTTTGGAGTAGCCCCCATACCAGAAAAACTTACAGAAAGCCGACTCAGATGGTATGGACATGTAATGAGGAGGCAAAACGATCATGTGGTGCAAACTGCTCTAGCACTCCCAGAAAACAGAAAAGGAAAGGGACGTCCAATATCCACGTGGTGGGGTAATATGAGGAAGCTCATGGATAAAGCCCACATCCCAACCCCGACAATACAGGACAGATCATCGTGGCGCCAAAGGATTAGGAGAGCCGACCCTACCTAAAGTGGGATAAGGCAAAGAAAAAGAAGAAGAGAGCTCTAGCGAGTCTTCATTTGAGTTTACTGCGCACCCCCTAACAACCGGAAAATAATGGAGGTACAGTGCTGAACAACGCCTAGTGTATGAAACGGCTCGGACAAAATATTGTTATAGTTGTCGCCAAATAACTTGAACTTTTGGCCGAGAAGGGGGGCGATTTGCACGTAAACCAACGAAGCAAAAATAAACAAATTTGCGCTCTGCGCTACCGGAAGCTCGTTCAAGATGTTTGGGGAAAATTAAAGTTTGCAATTTATATATCTAATTGACACCGAGGCAACATCAAGAGTTATTTGACAAAGTGTCTGGTTGTGTATTGCGAAACTTTTACTTGTGATGGTTCTCTCCTTTCTACGTACCTACTTAGGACAGAATGGCTCGTTGAAGAAATTACTTAAGAGTACAAAGAAAAACGTACGTTGTACAGGATGCTCCCTTATTTACTTACTTGTAGAATCATAAACGCATTTACGCCATTAAGATAATACATACACAAATACTACAAAAATAACAATTTCAAATACAGATTTAACAAATAAGTTTAAATAATAAGATTAAATGGTTAATTGTGTTCCACTAATTTATTCTATTTTTCAGTGTCTATCTAACTAGGAACAATACCTGTTTTACATTTTAGTGTGTATGGGTGGGTGTGTCCGTTATTTCTTTTGATCCGCTTGATGCGCAGAGCCCAAAGTTTGAAAAACGTAGAAAATCTTAGACCTACAAAACTTAGTACTCAGAATTTTTTTAATTTTTGTTCCAAATAGTGGTTATCAATATTTGAATTTTTATTTCGTTTTACCTATCTCATAGCCATAAAATTTAGGACTGAAAATTTGTATAAATACAGACAAAAAAAATATCTCAAACAAAATTCATGAAAAAGTTCCAGGGTTTCTCAAACTTTTTTAACGAAGAAAAACATTTTTATGACAAATTTATGTGTGTTAATACCTTAATTTTTTTAATATCGTAAAACGCCGAAACACCCCGACCTGATAATTTAATTTTCTATAAAAAGTACAACATTTTAGAATCTAGCTCAGTCTTTCTCAATGGCTTCCTTTACATTCATGCATAATTTGTTTATAATATATTATATTTATTCAAACGTTGGAAAGATTTTTTCACAGTCACATATATAATTAGAATTACGGAATTTTCAGGGAGTTGGGAAAAGAAAGGAAATGAATACGTGCAGTCAATTACCAGATATGTTAATTTTAGTTTTTATTGTTTACGTCGTTTGCATAGTAGTCATTATATATATAATCACGTCAAACTAGTTTCGAATAATTTCATATAAAACAGTAACAAAAAATCTTAAAAAACATAGTCTATTATTATTCCGCAAGTAGACTAAAATTAATATATTACCTACGGTCAATAATTCCGCCACATTGTGTAAAAAAAAGTTTTTGTGCGGTCCTTTATTGTTAAATTTGTGTAATTTTTAGTTATACTTATTGTATTTGAATCCCCACCATAATATTTTAATGCGTAATATGTACATATGTGGTATTTTGTTTTCGGACAGAGGGGACTTATTTTTTTTTTAACTTACTGTTGTATGATTTTTTATTCATTCTGAATTTATATCTATATTTAGATGGGTCGATGGCAGAGCAGTTAGCGCGCTGGGATAGTAATCCAGTGGTCGCGAGATCGAATCCTGCCTCGACCAATTTCGTTCACCTATAGCACAAGCATTTATTTACTTATTTTAGGGAACGTAGGAAGATGTATATGTACTTGTTTAACAAGGACAGGTCATTTTTTATATAAAAAAAAAAATATCATAGGAAATAAGCCGGCAAAAACTTTTTAAAAGTTTTTTTGATAGGTTAGTTAATTGCTTCACATTTACCTTCCCGAGCAGCGCCGCGCCGGGTATAAATAACTAGTGCATAAAAATTTTCTATTAGGTATATTCTAAATAAATAATTTCTTAAATAAGAATATAATATGAAAGTGTTATTTTTAAATAAATAATATCGTTATCTCGTACTTCTTATTAATATCTAGCAATTTAAAAAACGACTTAGTCCACTTGTAGTGTGTTACGTGATTTAGTGGCAATACATTTTAATTGAACCTACATTATGTACACTTGTTGTTATCATGTAAGTGTGAACAGCTCCATTTTAAATGTACTACCACTAGATCACCCGACATTTTATCGGACCTAATACACGACAAGTGGGAATGGGGTCTTATAGACCAAGAGCCAACGATAGCAAAATTTACGTCATAGTATTTTTTTCTATAAAAGGATACCAAAGCAAATAAATGCAATTGGATAATATGAACCCTGCGTTTCACAAATTATATTTGAATACATGTTGGTTGGAAGAAATTTCCGTTTGGCAATAAGACCGCCAGTGTACAAATTATATAGGTATACAGAAAGTTACAAATAAATAAATAAATAATATTAAAATATCAATACAACGCTATTTATGTTATTTATTTTAATTACCAAAGATTATTTTTTTGTTCATTTTAAAAAAATCATGGTATTGGATAATAACGCCAACATTTTCTCGTTTAATATAAATATGTACATGATATATTATTTACTTAATATATTTGATGAAACGTTTCTTATGAATGGAAATGAAAAACCACGCTGTATGAAAAATAAAAC
Source organism: Molanna angustata (assembly GCA_963576475.1). Taxonomy (NCBI): domain Eukaryota; kingdom Metazoa; phylum Arthropoda; class Insecta; order Trichoptera; family Molannidae; genus Molanna; species Molanna angustata. The sequence goes on along the minus strand of OY754964.1, from coordinate 20,529,202 downwards.
TGTATGATAACAGAGCAAGGGATGAAAATCAGAGCGAGAGGGAGACACAAAAGTCTCGCGCGTCTCTTTTCTGACAGCCCGGGCAGCTCCCCCCCCCCCCTCTCCCCCTCCCTCCCTCCACCTTGCCATTTCCCCCATCCCCAAGCTAACTACATTTTCATAGTCAGTCTGCCTTATGTAATCTAGCCGTTGGGACTGCTCCTCCGTGCTGTGTTTCTTCATTTCAGATCAACTCATCAACGACCACAAGTTTCAACTTCCAACAAGATATATTCGTACGAATTGAACCAGATAGTTCACGTGCTCTTTACCTCGCGTCTGTCAGTCTTGGGGGGGGGCAGATTTTCAGTCAGTATCGGCACAAAGCAAGTCGCGTTGTTTTCGTGCAAAAGGTTAAGGGTTTTCTAGGAAAAGCGTTGTCCAAGGTCGCTTTTATTATTTCACATCGAGCACGGGAAATTTTCCGATTAAATGAAAAGATGTCCCGGAGCGATAGTGTTCAATGGTAAAACCTGTGATCTTCCTATCACCTTAATCAGGTAAAAAACTTTACTATTTGATTTTTTTTATTCTTTTATATTTTTAATTTTTAAACATTTTTAACATCTATAATATATATTATTATTATGTGGTTGTTTTCAGTTACATAATTTGTTTTCAGCAAAAGTTCATGAACGTTTGAAATATTCAATAAAACTTTTAAGAACCAAAAAATGCTATGCATTTAAATTCGAAAATACGTCGAAAATATTTTTTTTTATATGAACGAATCGATTTTTTTGGATTTATAAAAAAATATCACTATTATTATTTTTACATTTGAAGTATCTTCGATTTGTCTTCTTTACATATATTTGAATTTCAATGTTTTTTTCTTTCTCATTCGTATTTAATGATACCTATCACCTTATTGTGTGATTTTCATTTTATCTCTATCCTGAAGAGTGTCTAATGAAAACTTCACTACTGTAAGATATATGTAGAACAATAATAATCGATCGATAATGTTCAACAGGTCATAACATATATTTGAAATAAAAAATTTATAACAGTTTCAGAATATGTTTAGAGCATGAACAAGGGAGTTCAAATCGTAAAAATAATATTTGTCATTCAGGCTCTTTGAATATACTAACAGAAATGCAACAGATTGTTTTTAAATCACACAAATGCAACAGATTGTCAACATAACAATTTATTTTATTTTTTTTAGCCATAATTCATTTTCAAGCACAAGAACAAATAATTTAAAAACATAAAAAACAATATTCCACACGAAAGCAATAAATTATTTTATCACATAAATACAGTAATTCTTTACTCCGCACGAAAGCAACAGAATATTTTGTCACATAAATACAGTAATTATTCATTCCGCACGAAAGCAACAGATCGTTTCATCACATAAATACAGTACTTAATTCTTTTCTCCGCACGAAAGCAACAGATTATTTTGTCACATAAATACAGTAATTCTTTACTCCGCACGAAAGCAACAGATTGTTTTGACACATAAATACAGTAATTCTTTACTCTACACGAAAAGAAACAGATTATTTTGTCACATAAATACAGTAATTCACTTCACGCGAAAACAACAGATTATTTTATCACAAATACAGTAATTCTTTACACGCATACAAAAATTTTGTAACTAATCATTAAAATGCATCGGAGTATATTTTTAACTATCACATAAAAACAGGCACTTATTTTTATTTATATATATTTAAAAAAAGGGCAACGTACAAAAACAAAAAAATTATCAATATAATAAATAGATGGGTCGATGGCAGAGCGGTTAGCGCGCTGGGCTAGTAATCCAGTGGTCGTAAGTTCGAATCCTGTCTCGACCGATTATTTTAGGGAACGTAGGAATATGTATATGTACTTGTTTAACAAAGACATATTCATTTTTTTATAAAATAAAAAAAAATAATAAAAAATAAATAAAAAACCAAAATAATTGTAACTTTAATCAGCCCCCCTTTAATTTAATGCACATTCACTTCTGGTACCAAAACAATGAATTATTTCTGTGTAATATGGCTCCTGAGATGGGTCCAGGACATAAAGAATATGTCCACGGACCAGATCCTTTCCAAATTATTATATGTGGTAAGGCATCGGTATAATGGCGAATTCTGAGCGGCATTAGTGTTTTTTTTTGTCTAAAAAAAACGTTGAGGTGTGCCTTTTTCCTCTGTTTGGTATGTTGAGGCTAATAATTTTCATAAGGTCTGAACAGTCAATATTGGAGTTTAATGTTACCTATGTCATAAGTCTGAGGTCCTTCGTATTGTCTGTTGTCTGTAAAGTCTCCAATAATATTCATGTTTGTAGCTATTGTCAAATTTGAACTTCGTGTGTCTCAAAAATATGTGTTGAATTTATTTTATTTATTTACTTCACACCATATTTACAATGACAACAATAAGTAGATTACTGCTGCCCAACTAGGAAAACCTGTTGTAGGGCTAGCAGTTTACAATTTTTAATGGCAATATATTATGCAATTATGAACCAGGTGATTGTTCCCGTTCCACACTAAATATGTACACAATCTCAACATTCTGCACTAACAATCATTACCTCAACAAACATATGGACTCACACAAAATAGATCCCGCCACAGTACCTGTCATAAATCCAATCTATGTTATATACTGTTAATATAAATGTTACATTGTGAATTCCATGTTCCAATTGACTTATTACAATTGTGTAATATAGTATGCTAAATGTTTTCACATGATTAAATGGTTTGCATACTCACACTAATGCAACAGATAGCTCTCTTCATTAGTCCATACACATATAGGTATTATATTCAACTGATTGATTCATCAGATACCAATTAAATATTATTTCAACATCCCAAACAATAAACAACGCGGTGTTATTTGTGGTCTTAAAACCTCTGCGACAGAACAAAATAGAGCGATATATAAGTTTTCTAATAACAAATACATATATTTCGTGAAATAAATGTAACCGCCGACAGCCGACCGCCGTGGCACAGTTAAAAGTAAGCCGTTCGGTTTCTATGCGGGCGTCCTGAGTTCGATTCCCAGCAGAGGAGAGATTTATTTAAATTTCCAGCCCAGAGAAGCAATTTTTTCTCACGCAAATATTGCTTCTCTGGGCTGGAAACACTGGTTAGTTGGAAGAAATTGCCATACGGCAATAAACTCGGAACTTGCGCAGGGTGCAAGAAAGTGTTCATTATTATTATTATATAAAAACTAATCAATCTTTAACAGTCTTCCTGTGCAATATATTTATTTTTAAACGAAATAAGGAAATATCCTAGCGGTATTTCACTGTTTGAATTTTGGACAAAGAATGAAAGTTATTAAAAAACTATATTTTTACATTAATTTGCATATACGCAAACATTGAATATGAGTCAATGATTTTTTACTATAAATATTCTTAATAGAGAAGAAGTTGGAATATTATAAGAGGACCAGGAACACAAGTCCCCTACAGAGCTTACGACCTGACCTGTCATTGGTTGGTTTACGTCAGGGGTCTCCACACTTTCCAGCCTTAGGGCCATACTGATTACTCCAGTAAGCTCCGAGGGCCAAAACCATATTATCATTGTTGCCGGTGGTAAAAAGTGAAATAGTCCACTGATGAAATATTCAATAATTTGTTAGTTATTATATACTGAAGTTAAATTTTCTGCATATTATACATGTCTTTACTCATTACAATTCTGTGTTTCTTTATCCAACTTATCACAAAAACAATAACAATAAGCCTACAACAATGTTATGAGTAGTTAGCCCATGACCATATCAATGTAGATGTCATATTAATAATTATTCAACATAAAATTAGAATACTTCAGTAAACTAAATTTAATTTGCTATAAAAAATATGTTCTCTAAAAGGACTTTTCAAGTATGCTAGCTCTCCGCGGGCCGGACAAAATCTGTCCGCGGGCCGGATGTGGCCCTCGGGCCGTAGTTTGGACACCCCTGGTTTACGTAATTACACTAATCCAATTTTTGATAGGGAAAGGGATTGATAGGGAACTCAATAAGAAGGCATAATTGATGAACATATCGCAAGCGCATAAAGTGATCACTTAAACCAGGTAATGACAGGTCGTAAGCCCTGTAGGTGTCTTAAGTTCCTGGTTCTCCTATAATATTGCAACTTCGTCTCTATTGATATGTTAAAAAAATTGTTATAGAAAGAAATAATTATGTATGTAACGACGTGTTTTTATTGACTCAAGAGATATACAAATTACATACATGTCTGAATCAGGCGCATAATTTACCAAACAGCATCATCTGTTCGGAACAAAGAGAATCGGAAACCATGTTTACCTTACCATATATAAAATTCTCACATCATCCTTTCGAATGAATAATTAAAAATGTACATTATTCTACATACAAATATACTAGAAATTATCTTGTTGCTAGAACATTGTTGTTATATTTAACACGGCGATACTTTTTAATGGACCACTTTTTTTCGTTACGTTAATTGATTTGTATATTTTTTCTTGAAAGTTTCAAATTGTCGTTACATCAAAATTACTTTTTTGAATTAACTTAGATGCATTGTTCAAATCATACATATGAATTTATAACTAGTAAATAATAATCACTAACTCACTTTGTATATTCAAGAAAAAACTAAAGAAGGAATATGCATCTCTTAACATCTGATCCTGATTTCCCCTCCTTGTTCTTTCCTAATCCTTTTTTTGCTATGATGTTTTTTGTTTTTTTTTTACTAGTATAATGTATATTTTCTTTATTTTTCTCGCTTTCATTCTTTTGGCGATGTACATACTTATACAATTTTGGTTGGTTGGAAGAAATTACCCAATGGCAATAAGCCCGCCAGTGTGCATTATATTTTTTATAGTATGTACAAGAAGATAAATAAATGAATAATAGGCAATAATATTAAATTCTATTCACCACTAGCCGGCCGCCACCGTGGCACAGATGGTATGTCGTTTGGCTTCTGTGCGACCGTTCTGGGTTCGATCACCAGCAGAGTAATATTTATTTTTCACAAAAATATTGCTTCTTTGGGCTGGACAGACTTTTTACTTGAAATAAATTGTTATATGGCAATAAACTAGCGACTTAGCTACGTCCACCTCCACCCGCTCCGCATACACTGAGAAAACTGATATTCATAAATAACGTGAATTCAGCTTAAAGTGTGGTGAATTCACCATAAGTACGAAGCATAGTGATATCATAAAAATTAAGATGATAATAGATTTATGATGATAACGGCATATAAGATATGATTATGTTTCCTACTATTTATGTTTGCTTTCATCATATCTCCTATGACGTCTTATTATATTTCCTACTATTTTTCGGTGACGTTCTCTTATCTGCAGTGACGCCTTATTATTATAGATGACTTCCTCATATCTCTTGTGATGTCTTATTATATTTCCTACTTTTTTTCGGTGACGTTCTCTTATCTACAGTGACGTCCTATTATTATAGATGACTTCCTCATATCTCTTGTGACATCTTATTATATTTCCTACTATTTTTCGGTGACGTTCTATTATCTACAGTGACGTCCTTTAATCGTTCCTACTATTTTTCGATGACATCCTCATATATCCAGTGACGTCCTATTATAAAAAATATTAAAATAACAATATAACTTTATTTATTTCCACTTATTTATTTTTATTCCACAACAAGTTCCAAGAACTACCGTTCTCTTCTTCAGGTGGGTTTAAACTGAAAAAGAGAACGGTAGTTCTTGAAACTAGTTGTGGAATAAAAATAAGTTGGCGGAAGTAAACAAAGTTATATTGTTATTTTAATTGAATAAATAAATAATTTTATATTTTCCACAATATTTTTTATATTAACGACCGAACGTTTTCGCCAAGGTGACTTGCCATTTTCAAGGTCCAAACGAAACTTTCGTTTTTCGTTTCGTTTACGTTCGGTCGTTAATTTAAAAAAATATTGTGGAAAAATACAAAGTTATTTATTTTTTCATTTAAAATGGATTTCCACTCTGTAAACACAAAAACTCTAGAATCATGTTATTTTAATATTTTTTCAAAATGAATTTCCACAATGTCCACAAATTTCGATGACTTCCTCATATATCCAATGACGTCCTATTATAAAAAAATATTAAAACAACAATATAACCCTGTCCACCTCCACCCACCTATTCCCACTACACAACCAGTTTCAAGAACCACCGCTCTCTTCTTCAGGTGGGTTTAAATTGAAAAAGAGAACGGTAGTTCCCGAAACCAGTTGTGGAACAAAAACAAGTAAGTGGAAACAAACAAAGCCACATTGCTATTTTAATTGAACAAATAAACAATCTTGCACTCTCCCGCAACATTCCTCACATCAACGACCGAACGCCCTCGCCAAGGCGACTTGGCGTCTTCAAGGTCCAAACGAAACTTTCGTTTTTCGTTTCGTTTACGAAAGTCTCGTTTGAACCCCGAAAACGCCAAGTCACCCCGGCGAAAACGTTCGGTCGCTAATACAAAAAACACTGCGCAAAAACACAAAGTCACTTATTCATTCATTTAAAATGAATTTCCACTATGTCAACACAAAAACTCTAGAATCATGTTATTTTAATATTTTTTTAATATGAATTTCTACAATGTAAACGCCTCCTAAAAATAAAACACAATCTCAACATTCTGGCCTGTGTCTGTCCGTCACTGAAGTTTTGTAGCGAGACTGCGAGACCGAGTCGACAACCACCCTGCACCATGCCGAACAAATGAATGACTGATTGAATGAACGATGAGCAAATGAGAATATTGTGTGGTGCGCTGTCATCATATTTTTGTAGGAAGCACACAAAATGATATGATTCCTCTTACATGAGATTCTGTAATCGTATTATAGTAGAATTCACTCAAAATAGTATGATTTAATATTAAAATTTGATGCTTACTCTGAAAATAAGACGATTCTGTAATCGTATTTATTATGTTTCACATAAAATAATATGACTGTAGTATAAATTAATATTCCGTACCTTAAAAAGTTTCACATAATTTTATCACACTAAATTAGGGGACTTCATCGTATTTTCAGTGACACTTCTTCATAATAAACTGTGAAATCTTTATAAATATGGTGACTCGTCACTGTTTTTTATAATTATAATCTTATTTATGAATATCACGTAAATTTACAGGGCAGTGGACTATTATTTAATGTGATCAATTTTTAAGATGATGAGCATCATAATTCTTCGTTATTTACTCAAAAAATTCGATTCCATCTTACACATTTCAATGATAGCGTAATATTAAATGATTATTTCATTATTTTAGGTGACCGCACCTATTTTATACTTACGTCATGATATTTTTAGATTACACCAAATTGACATTTTTTTCAGTGTATGGGGACTGAAAACGGCCCCTTCACAGAACGCTAGTAAGAATGACAAAGAATGCATGGCACGAAGAGTTGAAAAGTTGCGAGAGTACTTCAAGCCTGTGACTGTAAAACTGGGCATCAGAGAGTTGACCAAGGACACTCTGGAATTTCAATTTTTTTTATTCAGCAGATTTTTAGCCATGGCAAAACAATTTGAAGGCTGAAACTCGCGAGTTGCGCGAAGTGCAAGTAAGTAGGTATTACACTTCATTAAATTCGGCGAACGTGCTTTTGCTGTAAGGGTACCGACTCAGTGAAACAATCATCTACAAACCAACAGTAGTATTATTAGTCTAAAAAAACATTTAAAAACACACTGTTTAAAAAATATTGTGTTTAATTCTAAGTTGTAATTGTAAAGCGCGCTTGAGGTGGATACACAAAAACGGCGCTATATAAGTAATTCAGCTTTATATTATTATATGTAGGGTACGTGTCAATCATACTTAATATTTTGGTATTGCTTGATAGACATCAAATAGATAAAAATAAACATTTCATAAAAAAATGTAATTTAAATTTTAAGAATGGGAAAAATACCGGATGCATTTCATGTCAATTCTAATCAGTTTTATGTTCTCCAGTCCTTTCATTTTCGTCAAGGGAATGCTCTTTCGGTACCGGGATTACAGTAATTTCCGATACCGGAACTCTTAGCAACGGGAATTCTAATGAAAAACTCGAATAGGTATAACAGGAAGTACGAAATGAGAATCAAACTTACATTTGATTTTTTAGATATAAATTTATACAGATGTTATTTTTTTCTAAAAAAAATAGACTTCATAGATCCGGTCACAAATTATTAACCTTTGAAGAAGAAAATTGTGTCGTGTGTTGGTACAAATCAAACTATTATCTAGTTGAATCTGTCTCATTTATGAAGTACCTATAATGTTAAATGCTCATTTCAAGGTTCTTTTTTTCGGTTATTTTAATCAAAATAATATTTTTATTGAAAAATCTACCAGAAATTCAATCCTGGTATTTGGACAAGAAGCAAACAGCAGAAGTACAGTTTCAGAAATAATTGGTAAATAGATTGATTCCAACCATTCTTTGTGGATCTAAAAAAACATAATAACTATGTAAATAATTGTCGAATCGAAAAATTTCGATAGGATCTACGTAATATTTATCCACAAAAAATAGTACCTATATGTATTGTATCATCTTGTATGTATGTATATACATTTGCTGTTTTGATACAATTGTATTTACCCTCATTTCACAGACCACAATTCTGAAATGCTGGAAAATATAGATGTTTACATTAATGTTTTATTTATCTTTGTTATTCGTACTTAAGTTGAAAATCGGTTTGTTGCCTCCAGCTATGTTTCCATGTACACAAACACTCATACTGCCTCCTAAAGGTAGGTATATACCTATATAATATGTAATATGAGGATCATTCCAACATTATTTTGTGTCTGTAATAAGCAAATACCTACTCACATTCATCAGAATGAAATGTCAAAAACATATATTTTATACTAAGAATTAAATAGATAAACCGTCTTTTCTTAACTTATTTCATTTTGTGGCAGACCACATCTCGAAATTTCTTTCGAGCGCGCGCCTAGCGACGGCAAGTATATTTGTTTGTCGCTAGGCCGAGTTCATCGCCCGCAACGTCAAACAAGTGACAATACTTCTCAACTGGGTATGACACTTCAATGAAATAAGTCTAGAAAGTTCGAGGACATTGAACTTGCTACCCCCAGCGCAGCACTATTTAAGGGAGTCTACACCTGTACACGTCGTCACTTCTTTTCTCTAAACCACTGTCCTTGTGTTCTTATTTCATTGCACTGTCATACCCAGTTGAGGAGTATTGTCACTTGTTTGACGTTGCGGGCGATGAACTCGGCCTAGCAACAAACAAATATACTTGCCGTCGCTAGGCGCGCGCTCGAAAGAAATTTCGAGATGTGGTCTGCCACAATTTGTTAAAATATCGTCTTCGTAAAATTAAATAAATGATGGATATGTTACGATAAAATATGTTTTTATTACAAAAACTAGTCCAAATTGCTACAACGTCATACCTTCTGATAATATTTCTCTTTATTTGCTAATTCACAATTTTTGCCTTCATCTCACGTCAGTTCTATATCCGTGACTCGCAGTATGAACTACATATTTTACTCTTGTGAATTTTGTCATTTATCTCGTTACATATATTCCGCCCTGAGACAATAACAAATCTCACAAGCCGTGTTCTGACTACGTGCCTTTATCAGAAAAAAAGCGTAGTAAAATAAACAGTGGTTATTTTGAAAAAGCATAATCAATAATGCTTAATATGTAATGAAATATATTTAATGTGAATATAGACTTATAAATTATATGTCTAGTGCCGCTGAACACTCCATGATAACATTATGGTCCATAATTATAATCTTCTACGTTTAAGCAAACCTTTGTAATTAGCACCCTCCAAATTTCCCTTACGCTCAATTTATTCACACCACGAACTTTATATTATATGACATGTACTCGCAAAGCTTTGTTTACAACAGGTACATATGTCAAAAATCCTCATATCATACAAGTATCGGTAAAATATATTTCATTTTTTCCCCTGTAATAATTAGTTGAAAAAACCTACGTCAAATGTGGTGCTCAAATCAACAACAAGCGAAATATGACGAACTCGCCTACAGCACATTATGTAGGTATTTAGCTCAACTAGCGAGCAAAATATGTTTAATCAAATGTGCAAAACTACATATATCCCATTTTTCACTAAACATTCTTGCCTCGAACCGTCAGTAGCTTCCTCTGTCTTCTGAGAAAGTGATTTTCTTACACATGGGATCCCCAAGGTTTATCCATTAAATTATTCACAGAAACCGTAGTGCGCTCATCCTTTATTGTATCTAAGTACGTTTGGTATTACCTTCATTTAGGGTTATCGCAGTTCCACAGATGTGCTATGCCCCTCGTAACATCTGTTTTAAGGACAAAGTCAAAGTGTTTTACTTCTTACTCTATAGTTTTAGGTAAATTTTAGATTCCACAAATTGGTTATTAGATATTTTTTAACATATTTTTTAATTATCTCAATAGAGACGAAGTTGGAATATTTACTGTAGGAGAACCGGGAAATCAAGGCACCTACAGGGCTTACGACCTGTCATCGGCTGGTTTACGTGATCACTTTATGCGCTTGCGCAACGTTCACCAATTATGCCTTTTTTTAGTGAGATCCCTATCAATTCAATTTTGAAAGTTCTGTATATTGTAATACTGAAATTCTTTTCGCTTGAAAATAAGGAATTTTTACTACAGCCATCTATGTGTGAAATTATGAACAACATTCTTATTATTTTTTATTTATTTTTGTTGTAACGCCATCTATTGAGAGAATTGGTTTTTTGTCTCTATTGAGATAATTAAAAAATATGTTAAAAAATACCTTTGACTCCCGACAGGGAAAAAAATCCAATGTTTGCGCATATGCAATAATAAAAATATTCGATTGGTTATTAGAAATTCAGTAAATAAATAAATACAAACACACATATGGTTAAATAACTTCCTATCCACAATGGTTAAATAACTTCCTATCCACAATGGTTAAATAACTTCCTATCCACAATGATTAAATAACTTCCTATCCACAGTGAGACCTATATATCACAACGACTACGCAAGTTTGATAAACTTTGATTAAACCAGACCGGAACAAATAAAAAAATATTATTTTTGCGAGGAACGAAAAACGTTTTTTCAGCTGGTTGCACTAGTTAATAATAATAAATCTTACATATGTAGGTATTCCATAAAATCGTACTTTTCCCTTTTCGGAGTAGGTTGAAAGTACGAACGCCAAACATTCCCCTCTTGACATTAAAAATTTCGCCTCATTTACAATATTTACTGAGAACAATATTTTTATTTAATAACCAGTATTTGCCAATTTTTGAAAGTTCTATATATTTTAATCGTGAAAATCAGTTCGTTTGAAAATAAACTGAAAATCTATCACCGTCTATGAAGTGACAAAGACACTTTTTGTAACTCCATCTATTGAGAAATTGGCTTGTAAACAATGAAAGCATCAATCATCATTTTTGGCTTGTTTACTTGCTTGTATACCAATGTGTAATAAGGCACGATTGGTAAAAGTTGCGCAAGCACATAAATTGATCACGTAAACCAGTAAGCCCAGTATGAGTGCCTTGAGTTCCTGGTTAGCCTATAATATTCCAACTTTTCACAGGACACGGAAATTTTAAGAGTTATCTTCACCGATTTGCCACCCAATGGTGTCCTCTTATAGATCGGAACTCCTCGATGCTGTCCGTGGGCCTCTTTAAGGTCCCATTGGTCACGCGGATTTTGTGATCTCAAAGAACAATTTTAAAGCCTTTAAAAAGTTTTGTCATAATTATGGTGCCTTACTATTGTTAGATTTCCAGTAGGTAATTTTTTTACCAGAGATCTTGGTCATACCCCTGATATTTCTCATTTAAAAGATCTGAAGTCCGCGAGTGTGAATCTTCCATTCACATTCGTCGATTGTTCTTTTGCACTATGGTGCCGAGATTGCTAATCTAGAGGGCTCCATGAGCTACTTTTCGTGCTATGCATGTTTTTTCTTGTCGTTCACTTAGTGTTCTTTGAAGGGGCCGATTACAGTCCCCATATGCAGAGAATATTCCAACTTCGTCTCTATTGAGATGTCAAAAATTTGTCATAAAATATTGTTGACTCCCGACAGGGAAAAAAATCCAATGTTTGCGTATATGCAACAATAAAAATATTCGACATTTCTATATTCTTATTTTATGTATATTTTCTGCTTTATTTTCTACTCAATGCCGCTTTGGGCGAATAACTGATGTCAAAATTTTATACCTATTAGATTAAATTTAATGAAAGGTTGTACATAATTACTGGTAAAATTATTTTCCTCGCCTGTGCTAGCTGCTAATAAGTACATAATTTCCTTTCATCTCGTCGTTCAGATTGGAATAATCTAATTTTGTCAATAGGTACCTACCTAATAATAATTAGAAAACAAAATAGCGAGGCATGAAGCAGTGCAGCGAAGCCTCACTGAAATTAACTTACAAATATTGAATCCTGTTAATTAGTACTTATTACTGACTAGCATAATGTCTGCAGGCTTTACGAAATATTTTTAATAGTGTATAACTGTATATTACGTTGGAAAATTTTCTATATCGTACAATGGGCGAGTATGTCCAGACAAAGGAGCAGTTTCTTTCTTTCTTTCATAAAATTACTTTGTTTTTAATTTATTTATTTATTTAAGATTATTTTGATTTTAAAATATTACATAATATGCAGGAAATGCAAATTAGCATGGTATTAATATGTTATAAAAAATATAAAAATACTTGGTTATAGTTCTATTGTATTTATTAGATTATTGACGCGTTTCGTGCAAAGCACATCGTCAGAGTCATCGTCATTCTGACGATGTGCTTTGCACGAAACGCGTCAATAATCTAATAAATACAATAGAACTATAACCAAGTATTTTTATATTTTTTTATAACATATTAACGTACAATGGAGTTCTATCAAGAATTGTCGATCGACAAACTAAACTTAGCATGGTATTTTTTTAAGTGCCTCACAAATAAGATTACAATCCTGTGTTTGGTGACATTTATTTTAATTTTATCAGATCAATATAAAATATGCCACAAATAAATAGCTGCAACGTATGAAGATGTAATTTTATTCGTATTAATAAAAAATATAAATCTTCTATCTATCTATATTACAAATTTCAATATTTGTATGCAATGAAACTTTGGTGAATTATCGAGCGTATGCCCGGGATGGTTTCTGGGTTAAAACATTTTACTTCTTCTTCATCGGGTAGGTATTAGGTCATTTTACCTATGAAGGTGGGCTATCCTGGGAGAAGAAGGTCCAATTTTCCTTCCATCTCTTCGCAGGTTTCTGGATTTAAACTGTTTTCTTCTTCTTCTTCTTCGTGTATTTGGTCATTTTATCTATGAAGGTGGAGTATCATGAGAGAAGAAGGTCCAACTGTCCTTCCATCTCCTCGCAGGTCTTCCAGTACGGTTTCTGGATTTAAACTTTTTTCTTCTTCTTCTTCTTCTTCATCGGGTATTAGGTCATTTTACCTATGAAAGTGGACTATCTCTTCGCAGGTTTCTGGATTTAAACTTTTTTTTTCTTCTTCTTCGTGTATTTATTCATTTTACCTATGAAAGTGGAGTATCCTGGGAAAAGAAGGTCCAACTGTCCTTTCATCTCTTTACAGGTTTTCCAGGACGGTTTCTGGATTTAAACTTTTTCTTAACCTACTGAAGGGACGGGACGTAATGAAGAGAAGGGAGGTACTAAAGGGCCTGAAGGGACGGGAGGTACTGAAGATCCTGAAGGGACGGGAGGTACTAAAGGGCCTGAAGGGACGGGAGGTACCGAAGGGCCTGAAGGGAATGGACGTACTGAGGGCTTGAAGTGACTGGTGGTACTGAAAGGTCTAAAGGGACGGGAGTTACTCAAGGGACGAGAGGTATTGAAGTGCCTGAAGGGATGGTAGGTACTGAAGGGACGAATATATTATAATTGCCAGTACAAAGTATTTTTATCCTCTTTCTCAAAAAGGATAAAATACTTGAGCTGAGAAAGGAATTACATTATAGTTACAATACTATAATAATCATGAAAATATCATCAAAATAACAAATTAAACTATACTCCATGGTTATATTAACCCTTTTTCTATTGTTTATCTTTAAAGTATTTTTTTATTTTGTTAGTTGTTTATAATTTGGCTCTCTTATAGACTCTTATATCCTTTAGAACTTCATTAAAAAATGTTCTGCCATGTAGGTATGTGTAACGGTGCTGTGCAAATGATGTGTTTTATTATTTATTATAATATATTTAAATTTTACAAACAAATATACAATCTCTTAAATTTATTTAGAAATAATTTAGAAAATGTATGTTGGTACAAAGGGGCGAGAATTGTATGTCGATAAGTTTGGCGTTTGGTTCTCTCTGCATACCCATATAGGAAGATGGCATAATGGTCTGTATATATACAACAGCAAACGATCAATCGACTGTATCAATGACACATGTCAATGCGATCAAATCGGAACTATTTTCGTTCATTGTCAATAAAAAGTCGAAAAAGTTCGCTTCGATTGAGTGATTGATTAAAATAACCTTATGGACATAAAAATACATCGTGCGATGGAACAGGAAAAAGATACTGGAGAGACCGCTTGGATGTCGTCTCTCAGAAACACCGCTTAAAATATGATCTAATAGCTGATGTTTCATTTCCGGAGAGGACTAAATTGTTAAAATACAGATCAATGATCTAAAAAAAGAATACATCAAAATAAACAATTTATTTATAGACCGTCTTAGGATGCTAATCAGAATTTTTAACTTGTACGTGGGTGCAGCGCCCTCTGGATTTGCTGTTTTTCTGTTAGATCATGCCGTAATGCATAGGGGTATAATATCCAATATGGCCGATGTTTCAGTCGAATGATTTCGAATCTATACTGTAAATTTTGCATATAAATCAGTTAGTTTCGACTCTTTATGTAGTTTTTAAAATCTCAGTAATTACGAATATTATCGATTTTCACAATTTATTAATTAATAACAAACCATGTAAAACCATTGTCATATTATTTTATTAAGTTACCTATTTGATATTGTCAGTAACATTTTCATATTTTTGTAGTTTATCAAGTCATTGTGCTTAATGATTCTTGTATTTTGTTTAATACGAAATACGATCACCGAACGGCCTTAAATTTGTTGTTCAAGTTATCACTTATAATCATCATTGTGTTTAGTTTTTCATTGTTTATGGTATTATTTTAGTGATTATGTTTTAATCTAGTTTTATTGTATACAAAGTGAATTTAAATGCGTGAAAAGCGATTAATCGCCAATAATAATAGCTAACAAACTCCATAGGACTGATACGTCGGCTATTTTTTCCAACATTTGTTTAGAATAAAAACGAACGAATCCAGAGGGCCTTGGTGGGTGGATCTTCTTCCTCTTCATCGGCAGCCTTCCTTCGTCCAGTAACGGACATAGGCCTCCCCCTGAGACCTCCACAGTTCTCTTGGCAGACTATCTTGGGCAGACCGCATCCATCCGCCTCGTGGCATGGGTGAATATTATTTATCATTTCACGAGTTATTGAAATCTTATTTATTTGGTTAAAATTCCAGGAATCCCTTCCTGTCGTTGAAACATATACCATACCTATAAATAAATCGACATGTAAAATAATGAATCTGTCGACAAAATATTCAATTCGTATTGACATTTTGTAGATGTGCCTTCTGGAAGATTGATTGCTTGCCATTTTGCTTTGTCGTTTAAGACGACGATGTTTTATCGTATACAAATTCATCATTATTTACAAACACAACGTCAATAACGTTTTGTTGTTTTATCTTCTCGGTTACCTTCAATAAATATTTTTGTGGTTGTCCAATTGATTAATGTATGGAGTTTTCACTGGTCCACTAACTAAGTAATGCATTGTTGTTTTTTTTTATAAATTGTATTGACTGTATAAAGAATAAATAAAATAAATAAAAATAAAATAAAATAAGTGCATATGCTGTGTGATGAGTTATAAATGAATGAAAATTATTCACATTTACCAAAAGTTCCATATGGTTTCTTATAAATTATATATTTATTTATATTATTTTGAAAATCCTTACAATTACACAACAAAATATTATGTGACAAAAAATAAAATATGTAAGGATCTCACTAAGGCGAAGCCTGTTTTGTTATATTAATACTTTATTGTATGTAATATAATGTCATTTTCTTTTTAATTTTTCCATTGTTAAGACAAGTTAAGGTTATTATGCCACAGAAACCCACTGATATTTGGTTAGTGGGATCTTGTAGGTTGTAATCATAAAAAATGCTGGAAATAACAAAAAGAACTACTGTATAATACAAATTAACACAACAATAAACAATACGTATTAGGGAAATGCAGGGCCGGATAAACGTGTTCTTGCGCCCGTAGCAATATATTTGAATCCCCCCCCCCCCACTTAAAACAATTTAAAATTATTGACGAATCATAATAAGCGGGATTTTTTACATACACACCATCATGCCGAGCCACTATCCGGGTACGCAGAAAACAGAGCGCCATACCTGCGGATTTTTGATTTATATGAGTAACATTTTAGAATTTTAAGCGCCCTTTTTAAGACAACCGCCCTGACTTCTTGTTCCTGATTGTTCTATGACTTATCCGGCCTTGGGGATATGAAACATTTGTAGAGATTTTTCATATGAAATAATATTTCAACGTTGAATTAAGTACTTTCTGACAAAAAATATGCGAAATAGAAAACAAATAATAGCGTATAAATCAACATTTATTTTTTATCAAATATGTAGTCATATTCCAAATTACAGCTTATCAAATAACCTTTCAATGCCATACAGGCATTACATCAAATAAGACACAACGCAAAACTTTCGTAAAAATTTTACGTTCAAAGCTTTTGAGGCAAAAATAAGAAATAAAAAGTTCTGCAATATTCATAATTTGAGAATAGTCATTTCAATTTCACGTTTTGAGATTACTACAATTATTTATGGAAATAAAAGTAAAACTACATAACATAACTGATTATGATGATTACACTGGGCAAAACTTAATTATGTTTGGAAATATCGACCCCGACGGATCCAGATCTTTCTAGAATCTCCGAATCAACAGATATTTGAAATGGTAGCTACTTCATAAAATATATTTATTTCGTAAAAATCCTTTGTTATAAGTATAATAAATAAATACATAAAAATAGATAAATAAATAAATAAATAAATAAATAAATAAATAAATAAATAAATAAATAAATAAATAAATAAATAAATAAATAAATAAATAAATAAATAAATAAATAAATAAATAAATAAATAAATAAATAAATAAATAAATAAATAAATAAATAAATAAATAAATAAATAAATAAATAAATAAATAAATAAATAAATAAATAAATAAATAAATAAATAAATAAATAAATAAATAAATAATATCTGATGTAGGTACAATATAAGTTGATAAAATAGTAAATAAAATGTATAACACTATTATAAAGTTAAAAGTTACTTAACTTATATACTTACAGACATAACCAGAAAAAAAATTAATTGAAATATTTAAAGGGGCATATAAACTTAAACATCGGATTTTGAAATCAAATTTCTCAAATATGTTTCCAAAATAAAAATAATATGTATTTTCAACATTTCTTCGTTTTTCATCAAATTTCATTCAATGTCTTCATTAAACACTTTTAAGTAATTTTAAAATTTAGAATAAAATCCCCTAAAAAAATCTATTTACAGCATTTTTTTAAATTAATAAACGTTGTCGAGGATCATTTTTTTTAATTCTTTAAGAGTAAATAAAATCAAAGTTAAAGCACGAGATGTTTGTTTTTAACACAAGTCAGGTTTGTTCTGAAAATGCAAAAATCAGCAAATGTTGTGTTTCCTAACTGTTTTCGCGAGCACGTAAGAATTTCATAGTTTATTTGGCGGTTTTAATAAGTAGGTAGGTACATATACATGTTTTCAGTCACGCCGATTTAGATTAGTGTTTTAAGCCATATTAAGAAAAATTCAAGAAAATTGAGATATTTCAATAAATTTAGTGCCTAGGGCTCTAAAAGATCATATTTTTAGTAGAACAAAGAGCTTCCTTTATTAACTTTAGCTTCCTTCGTTCCTTCAATTCGATGGACGATGCTCCTCTCTCGAACACGAGTTCAAATCTAATGATGTTATCCAACAAAATTGTATTGTGTTCATTATAAAATTGTATCGGGTTTTCTTTATCTTATATTCTCTTCACATATTGAATAGAAAATGCCGCCTTCAGATTTATATTGGCAATAAATCGGATCAGTTTTATCGCGGTTATTAGTGTAAAAGGGTCTTTAAAGTAGAATTACTAGAGCTATTTTATTTTACTATAGGGTCCATTATAAACAAAAAAGCTGCCCCGGTATAATTCATTAAACATGGAATAATTAAGAATATCAAATTCAAACTAGATTATTTGATTATTCAAAAAAATATATTCTCGTTTACTGTAAAATTTGACAATAAATTATATGTTACCTTTGACATTTAAAAATAAACAATACGAAACTGAACTAAATATTTATTCATGAAAAAAAGACTTATTTTTAGAGAGATTTTCTCACAAAATAAAATATTTAAGAATATACGCCTACTAACTTTTCACAAAAGAACGATTGCTAAGTTTTTAAAGGAGGTTACCTTGTTAAAATAAAGAAATAAATAACCTTCATATAATTTTCCTTGTATTATACGGGGAAATAAAGCTTTGAGCTTATTACTCATTCAATTTCGTGAAATACCAGCACACTGTAACTTCTAGTTTACTGCTGTTGCCAAATGAAATTTACTAGGGAGAGTTTTTTTAAATGAGGAAAATAAAATGAGAATTTTCCACAGAAAAAAATGATTTTACTACTGAATACTTGGTGATAATATCAAAGATAAGATTCCTACGATGCCAAAATATTCTAAAATAATACGGTTAAAACTTAACCATATTTTAATTATAAATTAGCTATAAACGGTTAAAACTTCTTATGTGATTTCATTTCATTTTAATTATTTATTTATAAAGATTTGGTTAAAACCATATTTTTTTACATGCGCTACATACGTACCTACATATTTTAAGTTGAAATACTGAAAACATAAACATTTATTTATCTATTTATTTTTCACGCCTTTATAACAAAGACTTTTATGAATATTACTGCTGCCCAACTAGGTCACCCTGTTCTAGGGCTAGCAGTTTACAATTTTAGCAAGCCAAATATTTGACATTTCGGTTTTACAAAGTTATTTTGTCTTTTCAGACATCACAACACAACAAATCACAATATTACATAGTTACTTATGTCTTAACACAAAAGTATAAACCGATTCATTAATAACATATTATTGATGATTATATTCCTCCCGTATTTGGGGAAATCTGAGAATAAATCTGCAATAAGTATAAACCGATTCATTAATAACATATTATTGATGATTATATTCCTCCCGTATTTGGGGAAATCTGAGAATAAATCTGCAATAAGTATAAACCGATTCATTAATAACATATTATTGATGATTATATTCCTCCCGTATTTGGGGAAATCTGAGAATAAATCTGCATTATGGTATTATTGTCGAGACTTTGTTGTAACATGAAGTATCTTTTATTTTCACATCATATTTATTTAGAACAACATTAGAAAGCAAAATTAGCTATAGAGTTTGTATAGTTATTACATTTTATTATTCTAAAATACAACATAATATTACACAAATATAATTTATTATTTTCAACATGAATTTTTTTTTATTTTATTTACAAAAAAACATATATTTTACATAAAAAATTACATAGCAAAAAAGAAATTAAAACACTTTATAATATGACTTCCTTCAAAAAGAGATATACTCGTGTTTTGAAGGGAGTTGCAACTATTCACATAATATAGAACAAAAAACAAAGTAACAAAATAATCATAGTTAACAAAAAACATACTTAAAAATAGGCACATATTATATCTTTATATCTAAAGTAATAAAGCAATCAAAATGTTAGTGTCTGTGTGTGTGTATGTGTGTGTGTTTGTCTCACGCCTTCTGAAAAACCAAGAGCATCTAAAAATCTAATTTATGTGCGAACATGTACCAGTATACCTGATGCAGTGTCACGCTAAAAATAATGCGATAAAAATGCTGAATTTTAAAGATATTTCAATAATTATTTTTTTCATACAAAATTTTCCAAGTCATATCTGTCAAAAAAGTGTACATTTTGCACGCAAATATCTGTTAGTTTAAAAGTTAGAAGTACGTATTTATACGAAAAAAATATATTTTCAAGTATAACTTAGCGTTTAAGTGAAAAACATGGTGAATATTTTGTATAATTACAATGTTTAACTTATTTTTAAAGTAAGCGTTTTGTTACACGTTGTCTCTTTATAATCAGTCATATTTAAAACCATTTACCATAGTCCATGCGTGCAGAAATTGTATGTACCTACTTATATATAAAAACATATGGGTTGTGGCCATCACTTGAACATTTTACATCGCTTAAACTCAATTAAATTTCAAACTACTTTTCATACTACGAATTAGCAAATATTTTTTGTGACAATATTATATAAAAGATTGCTTATTCCTTCACTAATTTACATTCTTGGCCAACGGCGGGACATAAAAGCTAGTATGTAATAAAAAAAAACAACATTTAAACATCAATTATGAATAATTAAATAAGTGCATAATACCTACATATATAACAACAATGAATAAATAAAACCAGTTTTTATACACAAACCCTCTTTATATATACATAAAATTTCTTTAGATCGATAATATCCGTATGTCTCTGCTCAGGGGGCCTAGACAACGTGTCATTTAAGCTAAGCGTTATATCGCTAAGCGATAGTAAATGTATGAAATTGGTCGCTATGACAACACGTGACAGTCACAAATTTCATACATTTCTATCGCTTAGCGATATAACGCTTAGCTTTAATGGCATGTTGTCTAGGGGGGCAGGCAACAGTTCGTTAAACCACTTAACGCCAAGATACGTATAGTGTTTTTTTTTAATTACCTAAACTTATTTATTTTTCTTATATTAATACCGTAGGTACACTATTATATTATATCATTATACTAATACAAAATGTAGCAGCCGATTTTTTTTCTATTATTAAGATCTCACAACAATAGAATGTAGTAGTAGGTATCTAAAAAAAATGTAAATCTTATTCTTAATTCCTCCTCCTCTAAACATCATATTATGCCCACACAGTAAACTCTTTCTTTTAACAATACCATACAATAATAAGACTGCCTACATGAAAATTTTAAGATCACAAAAGTACATCGTTGAGAAAATAATATGTCAACTTGAAAATGTAATAATGGAATCCACCTCGAAATATCATCAACCGTATTAAATGCCAAGTACACTCACAATGATACAATTCACCGAGTTCAGGGATGATATGGAATGTACGTTCAATTTAATAAACCCGATCTTTGTAATCCTTCAAGAATTAAGAAACGGAAACGAAATAAAGTCTAAATATCAATTTTTGATATGTTGAGGCTATCAATTGTTAATTGATAGCCTCAACATATCAAAAATTGATAGCCTCAAAATATCACAACATCTAGGAAAATGTCTTGATGCGATGCTTGTTCGATTTCATTCACCTATAGCGCAAGCATCTTAATTTAGGGGTTGTCTTGTCTTACGATGTACATGTTCTTGTTACAAGGACATATTCATACTTAAAAAAATATGTATTTGCAAAAAGGTTGATGTTTTCAGTAAAAAACATTACCTACTTTTTATTTCGTGGTAAGTAACGTTATTTTACTTCACTAGTTGCATGTAACACATGAGATCCAACTGTCGATGGCGATAGTATGCATAATTTATGAATACGTACCAAACTATAAACACTTAAACACAAATTTATAAACATTTTAAGACATTTTGATTTCTATATAAAACATGTAGGTGTGTATGTCAGGATAGGATAGTATGGAGGTCAGTCATTTATTCCTACCCAGAATATGAAAACAGCATTATGGTAGGTATGTATGTTTGAAGATTAAGTAAGTATCAAATTATAGAGTGAGACATTGTGTAGTGTATGCTGTATACTGCCATACAAATTATATGAAACAATATCGTCACTAAATTCAATTTTTATAAATATTGTTAAAAAAGTTTGAGATGTACTAAAATGCATATATTGTCTATAAAAAATAAAAATTTCTAGTTGGGGTGCTTCGGCTTTGTTCTATATTTTTAAAAACTTTCGAAATATAGGCAGTTAAACACATAAATTTATCATAATAAAAATGTTTTTCTTAATAAAAAATGTTTTAGAAACTCTGGTATTTTTGAAAAAACAAATTTAAGATTTTGTATTTATCCATAGGTATTTATACCAATTTTCAGGGTTCTAGCTTATATGGTTTTTGATATATATGGAAAAATAATGTAAAATCAAATGTTGATAACCCGCGACTGAAACAAAAAAAAAATTCAAACTTCTGAGTATAAAAGTTTCGTAGGCCTATAAATATTTATATATTCTGAAATTTTGGGTTCTGTAAATAGAGCGGATCAAAAGTTCTGAGTAAATCCATATAGGTATATATAGAACATATATGCTGCGATGTCTCTAAGTTGGTGTTTTTTGACTTCAAAGTTGGAAAAGCCGTGAAAAATATAGACCATGCATACAAATCTAGCGTATCTTGTCTTGATACTTTGTCGATATGTTAATAGAATAAAATTCTCTTGAACAAATCGTCAGATGGATTAATTAAAAAGCAATCATAAAATAAAATTAGATTCATATTGAAATGTATAATTTGCGAATCATAATTATTGCAACTTTAAAACGTTCATATACTAAAAAATGTTAAAAGATTATAATAATATATGTCCTTATGTACCTTTTGAATGACTGAAATATTTTTCAAAAACAATATTATATTTCTTCTCTTGAAAAAAACACAAAAGGGAAATTCTATTTCTAATTAGCTTAATGAATTTGACAAAACATTCATTCTGACTTTAATAAGAATAAACTATGTAGAACCTACTATAACAATATTATACCTAGTTTATTACCTCAGTATTGCTACTAGTTGTAATTCTCTTATCATCCATTGCTTAATATTGTTGGATCTAGAGAATTAATTAATTATGTTAATTCACATCGGACTGTGTAGACACTTAGATATCATCACATTTTTGTAATTCAAGGACAAACTCAAACTATTCTTCAGTAGCTTAAAATTTATTCTCAAAACTCGCAATATTTCTCGACAGTTTTACCAAGAATATCATACAGTATAATTTCCTTACGGATACAGCAGATTTAAAAGGAAACTAATTCAAACCATTCATAATAAGCTAGTTTAACTAAATCTTGACATATAATATTTACTATATAATCACATAATCCCTAACCTCAGTTACAAGTTGCAATAAATACATGTACGGGACCATAAAATGATATTATTCCTTACGGAATTTTATTGCCTTTCGTGCAAGGTTTCAAAATAGCTTGAATTCATATTTTAAGTTTAAAAGGGATCAATTATACGCTCAGTATTATTAAATGACAATTTACCCCTATTATATAAACCTCTATTTTTGCAGTTTATACATATATCAAGTGTATGTGACTTGTTTTTGCTTCTGAACTGTTTTCCGCGTTAGACTTTGCATTTTGTTAATATTGTAGTTTTTAAAATATTGATTTCAATGGAAAATATTATTTTTTCAAATATACAAACTTTTCAGTTAAACTTTCATGTTTTCGATACAAGCTGTAGCTTTTGTGCCTTTCTACCATCACTTCATTTTCTCACGATTTTTCACTGTACACAATACGACTGCTGGTTGGTATGTTAAACATTTTTTATGTATAAGGTTGTTACATCTTCACCAGGTGTTTGATTACGTAAAAAAGCAAAGCAGGTGTCGAAAATGCGAATTGAACACCTTTTCATATGATCAAAATACTTTGGCAAAATATGTGAAAAAATCGAGTGGAATTGACACAATCTTGGGTGGAGGCCGTAGAGCGAACTATTATGCTATAATGTAATACATATTCTGATGTATAATATTATACATAGAAATTGTTGAAATAAACTGCGTACAAAACAAATTGTAAAATGAATGCAAACACAACTTTTCGTATAAAGACTACAAACTCTATTATGTAAATATTGACTGTCTTAAGCCACCCAATTAATTGAATAATTTCGTTTTGATTGCATTATAGCTGGAAAATTTAATATATTAACTGTTGTTTTGTTGACTTTTTCGTGTACTGTCGTTAAATTTTTGATATTGATATTGAATTAAGTAGATATTTATCTTTATTTGATATTGAATTAAGTAGCGATGAGCAAAAATCTTCCAAGTCTTGCTGTCTTGGTACCAAGAGTAAGGGATCCAAGATCAAGACCAGCCCCCCTAGATAACGTGTCATTTAGCTCAAGAAAAGAAACAAGAAAAGATAACTCAATGTATGGAAGTGCCAGTTTCCAGTCACGTGGCGACTGTCACTTCCATACATTGAATTATCTTTTCTTGAGCTAAATGACACGTTGTCTAGGGGGGCAGGAATCGCAAGACCAAGAGTCGTGCATGACTAAAATTTTATAAATATATGTTTTTTAATTGAAATGTAAGCAATTAACTACGTACTGTACTACGTAGGAACAAGTACATACGTACTACGTAGAAATTGGTGTTTTTTTTGTTATATTCCATTGTTAAACAGAAAAATTAAAAATATTTTGTGTAAACGTTGCAAGACCGGCAAGACTTGCAAGACCAATACTGGGTAATGTGCTTAGCACGAAACCGGTTGTAGGTTGTAGTCTTAAATAAATAGTGGAATTGATTCTTAACAAGTTTTTTTTGTTTTTGTTTATTAAAAATATAAATAAATTTCAATACTGGGTATAAAATACCGCGACCTAGCCCAAGAACAAGACTCGATCGAGTACCTATGCAAGACCAAGACCGCACCTGTAAATACAAAACCATGATCATGATTACCCCGGTCTTGTTCTTGATCTTGCTCCTCACTAAACTTAAGTAAGAACAATCGACTAAAGCAATATCACAATCTTTTCTCTGAATCTACAAAAATATGAATCCACTGAAAAATTATTTCATTTTTAATCAATACTTTTTGTTCAACCTTGGATTACACAACGACATATAAAATATAGAATTACATAACAGATACAAAATAATTTCAAGTCTATTCATATTTAATGGATATAATAACTGGCTTTAATAAATTACTGACTGTATCAAAATTCTAAGAAGTTCGTTTGTTTGGGAGAAGTTAATTCCACTTCAAATATCTGTTCACACTTCAACCGCCTCTTTATTGACTATATCCAATATTACCTCAAATAAGTGGTCCTCTTTAATCCAAGGAATACACTTAATGCCGATAAATTTCGATAGTAGATTCTTTTGACACATTTCTTGAATATACGTATTGCATGTATCTAGTCTCTCTCCCGTCTCTCCTCCTTAACTTTTATCCCACATGGTGGTGGGGTCAACTCTCCTTACTGTGCTCCTTCACTTCGTTATATCCTGAGCATCGTCCTTAGAGACATTATATGACCGCAAAGCCTCCGCCACCAAGCTCTTCCATCGTCTTTTGGGACGCCCTTTGGTCTATTGCTGAGAACTCGATAGTCCAATGCGGTTTTACGTTTTCTGACGGTTTTCTTCGAATATGTTCGAACTCCTCTGCATCATGTCAGTTCTGTTAATACCCAGACCAAACTTCGGAACATATCCTGTGGGATTGTTGCCACCCAATGGTGTCATCTTATAGATCGGAGCTCCTCGTTGCTGTCCGTGGGCCTCTTCAAGGATTGGTCACGCGGATTTTGTGATCTCGAAGAACAATTTTAAGCCTTTAAGAAGTTTTGTCATAGTTATGGCGCCTTACTATTATTAGATTCCCAGTAGGTTGATATTTTACAGAGATCTTGGTCAACCCCTGATGTTTCTTATAAAAAGATCTGAAGTCCACGAGTGTGAATCTTCCATTCACATTCTTCGATTGTTCTTTTGCACTATGGTGCCGAGATTGCTAATCTAGAGGGCTCCATGAGCTACTTTTCGTGCTATGCATTTTTTTTATCGTACACTTAGCGTTCTGTGAAGGGGCCATTTACAGTCCCCATATGCAGAGCGGGTGGTGGTGGAAGTAGCGAAAAAAAGTACAAGCATTATATTCCAGTTTAGGGAATGTATGAGGATGTATATGTACGTACTTTTTTTACATTATTAAAAAAAATGATAATAAACGTGGGCTGCACAGAGCGCAAACTTGGTTTTTGCTTGGTTAGTATAATATGATTATGCAAACCGCCCCCCTCACAACAAAAAAAAATCTTAAGTTATTTGCCGGACCTACAGTTAATTTTGTTTTTCTCACATTTAATATAACTTGTTCTTTTTTATTAGTTTTATTATTTATTTATTTTGTAATGTGATTATGTAACTGATTGCCATAGTACACATTGTTTTGTATACTTAACATTAACTCTGGTTGGTTGGAAGAAATTTCCATTAGGCAATAAGCCCGCCAGTGTACAAATTGTATGTACAAGAAGATTCAAATAAATAAATTAGTAAGGCAGCCAGCCCCCCATACAGGACCATTTGTGCCAAAGACGCTGATCAATAATTAGATAATGTGGGGGATTACAGTATAACTATATTTTTCTGTATGAACTTATGAATCAATTTATAAATTTCCGTTGATCCTAAAGATAGAAGGTAATGCATTGATAATGGGAATTGGAATTTTTCCTTCATCGAGCATCGGACATCATCCAATGCTCGATAAATGTCAAATGCATCTCTTATTGGGCAGGAAAAGAAAACATGGTTCTCAGACTCCTCATCTAGGCCGCATTCGCAGTAAGGTGAGGGGGAAAGTCCAAACTTGTTCTTGGGTGCGTGTAAAATTAATTTGAGACCTAGCAGTTGCCCGAGCTATGTATGGTCGGTCCTGCTCTACGGTGTTGAGACATGGACCCTCAAGGTTGATACCATAAACCGCCTGGAAGCGTTCGAAATGTGGATTCATCGTAGAATGCTAAGGATATCCTGGACCGACATGGTGAGCAACGTTCAAGTCTTGCGTAGAGCTAATACTGACAGACAGTTGTTCACGACGAAAAATACTCGATCTAATAGTTGATCATAAAAGGAAAAATTGAGGGCCGTAGAGGGGTCGGCAGGAAGCAGCTATCCTGGCTCCGTAACATTCGGGAGTGGACTGGAATGAGGCGTGTGGAGGACTTGTTCCGCTCCGCACGGGACAGGGAAAGTTTCTCCCGAGTGATCGTCAACGTCGGGGGGACCCGACATGACACATAGAGAAGAGAATTTGCCCGAGAGGTAACATTAAAAAAAATCTAAAATCCGTGACAGCTCAGGTATAGTTAAATATATGTAAATAAATAAATCTAGAAGGGTGTATGGATAATTATTTTTCGTGTCATGTATAATGGAACTCAACATTTTCATTGTGCGTAACGGGTAGAGGTGAAATGATTTCATGATCGGCCCCAATGATCGTTCTTCGTAACTCAGATAGATATTTGACTAGTCAAACGTCTCGGTTTAGATTCCCGGTGGATACACAGTTTTTCACTGACTGTGAAACGATTAACAACATATGTGTGTATGTAAGTAACAATCTAGTAATGTAGAAACATGTGATCGGGTACTAAATAAATATTTGGCACAAAGCACATGATAGTTTGATGAGCAAAACACAAAAATATATTTGAATCTGTAATATATGTATGATATGTATGTATGTGGGTTTTTTATTTTTTTGATCAAGCATCAATTAAAAACGAGAATGTTTAAAACGATAAATACTTTGCATATTGCTGTATTCGCAACCATTTGCGTTAACTAGGAAAATAAAAAAAAATGTTTTTAGATTTAAGTATTATGTTATTTTTAAATTACTACAATTTTCGTCCAAATCGTTTCACCGAATGAACTGTCATAAAATGTTCTTTTACATATATGAGCAAATATTTTATTATTTGAATGTCGGAAGTACGTATTTACACGAATAAAATACTTTTTCAAGTAGAACTTAAAGTTTGTGTGTAGAACACGGAGATTATTTCGTTTTATAATAATGTTATATTAGAATGAGGTGTGTATCGAAATGTGTATGTAGCTATATAGGTAAGTACTATATGGATTTTTTAATGTGTTCGTGTCGCAGGCCCATGGAAGGCTTTATGTTTTAATGTGTTCGTGTCGCAGGCCCATGGAAGGCTTTATGTTTTAATGTGTTCGTGTCGCAGGCCCATGGAAGGCTTTATGTTTTAATGTGTTCGTGTCGCAGGCCCATGGAAGGCTTTATGTTTTAATGTGTTCGTGTCGCAGGCCCATGGAAAGCTTTATGTTTTTAATTTATTTATTTATGAATTATCTACATTTTCATTTATTTATCTCGCAAAGGATTTTTTATCAAAACGATGTACCTACTTTAAATTAATTCAACAAAGACAAAGAACCAACGATTAATGTTGCTGAAATTTTAAATACCCGCTTGCTTCCAATGACGATTAATAAAAACGAGTGAATTGTGGCCAACACTAAACTCTAATTTAAAACATTTCCCACAGCCCAATTTTTCTGATTTTTAATGCATATTTGTTTCCGATGAAAATATATAAAAATGAATGGGTTGTGGCCAACACCAAACTCTATCCAACGCTTATATTCAATTACTTTCTTAACCATTTCCCATGATAGCCAATGAAAATATAGTAAAAAACAAATGAGTTGTGGTCACACTACACTCTTTACTATGTTTGTATTAAGTATAATTTCAAAACACTTAACAAAGTCCATTATTTGAGACTGAAGGAAAAAAAGGACTGAAGGAAAGGGAACGAGAGAGGGGCGGGAGGGACTGAAGGGACGGAAATGACTGTTTTTTTTTTATTTCTTATGTATGGTAATTTTCATTGATTGTATTGGATATTTGTTATTTTTTTCTGAATCAACTATATACAAAAAACAGTTTTCTTCTATCAACTATATACAAAAAACGATTTTCTTGATGAGTTAGAATTTAGATTATTGCTTCACATTTACCTTTTCAAACAGCGCTAGGTATAAAAAAAGTATGAAATAATTCTAAAGATTTAAAATTTATTTATTTTTGTGAGAGATATAAATTATTCTGGTTCAAACAAAAGAAATTAATATCTACGTCTCATCCATTCAATACTCCAAAAATTTTAATTTATTGAAATTATAAATACCCTTTTTGTGTATTTTTAATATTCCGTTCGGTTACAAAATTGATATTCAAATATCTTTTTCATTTTTTAAATTCATTCGGGTGGTTAATATATTAATTGAAATTGTCCTGTTGGATCTTGATAATTACTTTTTTACTTCGGATATGAGTATTTTGGAAATCAAAAAATGTAGATAGATTTACTAGATAGCTATTGTATTTAGAATAAATCGTTATTCTATGTAATACATATTGTAACAAAAATAGATATGCAAGATAAACAAGAAACTGAGATTATACAATTACCTATAATACTGTGAAAAATTGACATATATAGGTATTGTAACGAATGGGAAATATAATAACAAAATATAAAACATCAGCAGTCTAATTTTAGATGGTTTAAACCCTCATGAAACAAGAGAAGTTTGCACAAAATCTCATATTTGGCAATTTGATGCGTATCTCACTTTCCATATATGTAGGTACCTAAATATTGTGGGAATTTTGAAAATATTTACTGCGCTTTACCTACCATCGAGCATTTGCTTCTCCGCCTAATGAAAAGTCAGTTTATAATATGGACGGACAAATTGTGATATCAATTACAAAAAGGGATTATAAAACTATGACTGACAACACATCGCAAAATATAAATTTTACAGAATTTCATGATTAAAAAATGAAGTCGGTTAAAGTCTTTATTATTAGGTATTCATATTTTTACAAAGCTTCCTCAATCTCAATCTATTGATTTTTCTATATTTTGCTATGGCATTTGTATATACTTCTTTGCACACTTGTGAGTTTTTTTATGAGAATTTTCTTCCATCATTTCTTCCAATTGGTGATTTAAACCCAAAATAGTGAAAATTTTGAGTAACTTTAGGTTTCTTATCCGCTAGGAACTAGGAATTTAGAAATCTCCGACAACAAAGTTCCAACGACATACCACTTTGCTACAACGATCGATTAATTATCATACAAAATAATATGAAATGTAAATTTGAGTCAATATTTAACAATTTTCTTAATTATGGTTGTGTAAGTGGGTTGTGGCCATCGCTATAATCATCATTACCAAGGCGCTATCGCTATATTCCACCAAGTATTCAAATTTTGTACGGAAAATTTTCAACATTTTCATGAAATGAGTTTGTTAAATTATTCAGATTTAAATATATAATTTGATAATTATTCAATGCCGTTTTACGAAAGTTATGTGTCTTTTTAGCAATTTGAAAATAAATATATCAAATTTTAATTTTCGTGAACTAGGAGTCACTTTGAAATATTTGACATTCAATTAAATTGAGAAGCACTGATCAGATATCCTTTAAAATCTAATGAGGTCTAAGCGAGAATTATATTTTTATTAAGAATCAAACGAGTACCTAATTTAGTCTATAATCGATAAAGGAGAATAAACACGCCGTACATAGCACATAGTACCTACACACCACACACACATAGCAGTAGCGGGATTGCTTATAGAAGCCGAAAATCTTGGCTTGCCTATGAATATTAGGTATGTTAAAAAATTCAAGACTTAATATTCTTTTGTAAACCATACTACAAGACTAGAAAATTACAACCATACTATAAGACTAGAATCCTTTGTAGATATGATGCTTCACAGGGCCAGAATTGTAAATATTATTTTGACATGTGATTTTATAATATATTCATGCCCACTCAAAGGAACAACGATGCTTAAAACATATAAATTTTTTGATATTTCCCAATTTTCTTTCAGGGTTTGCCTAGTCTGAAGGTTCTAGGCACGCCCCTGACACATAGGTATACATTGTGATGAAACTTACAATCTCATCATGATACTCGTTAACAATCTGAAATAAAAAAATAACCTTTAAAAATTGCTAATTTATATGTTTCTCCCCACTATATCCCCTTGGGGTAGTGATGAGTAAAAAATAATATTTATGTTTATTCATCCATGCGCTGTAAATTCAAATAACATTTTCGACTATACCTACCTTTTACCATTGATAATGTTTTCAGTGTACCTACCTAGTTAGTATGTATAATATTATTGACAAAACATTTTCACTAAAAGCATTTCAAAGTAAACATCGAGTTGAGCTAATATTATTGGCTTTTAGCTTTTAGGTTTAGTTCATTGCATTTTGTATAGGTAATGTTTACTTATAGGTACCTACATCTTCTGTAGATAGGTACCTACACTACTAAGTAGGGTGTGTCTGTAAAATGATATTATAATATACTAAGTAATCTTATGACGTCAAATTAATCTTCATAGTCTAAATAAACTATATTATATTACAAAGCTTTCTACTTTAGTTTTCGTAATATTGTTTCAATTTATTTTAATAAACCTATTTGGAAACAATCTATTAATTGTGTGTCATTTGTCATTTCTGTTCAACGGAGTACCGAGTCTAAGGACTCCTGACTCCTTCATCTTTCGTTACATGAAGATATTACTTTTTGGGATTTATCTGAAGAGGTGGAAGAATTGGGGTGACATAAGAGAATGAATGTTTACTACATTAGAATTGAATTTGGATTTATTTAATATTTTGAATGGGAGAAATTTGTTGGAAAGCGAGGTAAGGTGAAAGTAATTTGGCGTGTCAGGGTTGTTTCTATGGAGGGGGTTCGGGTGGGGGAGGTCGTCTCAGGACGGTTTTAGATCTTGGCTATTAAATGTATTTTTACATTAATGGATGTCAAAACAGATCTTTGCATTATAATAGTTTTACTTTCAAATGACTTCCATCACAGTATTCATAACTCTTCTTTGTTTATTCTAAACAATCAAAAACAAGTTGTGTCGAGGTAACCTATATTAAATATTTTCGGAATAGGCATTTTGAATACTTGCAACTTTGCTTTCGATATGTCAATATTATGCAATGTTGGTTATACCATTAAAACTTGATGTTTTTCTGAACGCTCGCGCTGTCTTTGGTATTTGTATTCATATTTTTAATATTTGTGAAATTATTATATCTTGCTAGTAATGCAATTTTACTTTAAATATCTCAACAGGTATCATGTAGAAAATACATACTATGAGTTTCGTGACAGTGTTTTTGTGTGTATGGTGTATTGTGAAAACTTTTATCCTCCGGGAATCTTAGATTTGTTTAAGAATCTAATAGAAATGTACTTCATAAAAATGCATTTAGAGATTGTCAACCATTCAAGGAGAAAAAAATGAACGCTTCCTATGGTGTGGAGAGTTTAGTATTGGCTACAACCCGCTCGTTTTTTTTTTTTTGAAAAGTATTTCTCCAAACTTCTCAATATCCAACTCAAATAAAAGAAGTAGGGGATTCTGTATCTTTGATTTTTATGTGAATTTATTCGTCAATACCAATTAATTTTTAGGTATCTCTGACTTCTGAGTTACATTCTTTGAATTACCTAATATCTGAATTGGTAAAATAATTCCATTCGAAGCCTTATAATTAAATGTGTTTGATCATAATTGCCTAAATTGTTATTACAAAAACTACGGTGTGTAAACTCACCTGATTTTTCCTTTAGGGAAGTTCATAAGTCAGGAATACCATTACCGTGTCAAAGTGTAGGTACCCATGAAATAATATTAACCTTTGACATTATTACAGTTGTTGGTACAAATTACATTATTTACCTACTATGTATTGATTTTGTAACATTTTTGGATTATAAATAATCAATTACTAAAATCTCAATAATCTGTCGATTCAACTTCGATTTCCCATTTTTTGTCGTAATTAAAATAAATTGAGTTAAATTTCGAAATGAAAAGTCAACAAATCTTAATTGAGTTTCAAAATTACATTTGTTTGCAAATCGTTTTCCACTTTCGTTCCGATATTCATTTATTTTTGATATCTTATTTCCAATACTCAACACTCTGATCAATTGCGATCTTTTCTCTCTAAAGAAATATATTATGTACTGAGTTATTACAGGAATGTAGCTGTAGGGAATATTCTAACATTTCATAAATAATTTATACCAAATATGAAACTCATAAATATTTATGATTTTTTTATTCAAAAAAGTACATTCTCCGTGAGGCGTGTGCTGTCCAACTTTTCATCTAGAATTCGTATTTTCAAAAAGGTTTACCGTTGTAGGTGTTTTTTTTCATTTTGGTCGAGGTACAGCGGTGTAGGTATATGCTGAAGTTGGCTACAAAAACTTTTTTTAAATTATTGTCTAGGATCTACAGTTAATAAATACGTTATGTTACTTTAGAATGATTCTTCAAACAATCATATTTTTAAAACTTCAACTTTTATGCTAGTCCTTAAAAAACTCGCTGAACTCGCCCTATCTGAGCATAACATATTCACATTGTAAACAAACCTAAATTAAAAATTTCAAAATACAAACGTTGTATTGATTCTCACAGTTGACATCAAAATAATAAAAAAATGTTGAAACCCTGGAATAAAGAAAAAACCATTGAATTGATAGTGATTTGGTTTATAATATCTCAAAATGGTTGTCATTTATATGACTCAGCAAATTCATAATATAGTTTTGACATGTCGTTATTGTTTATTGAATTATTTGATTAAACGTTCAAAAGACGAGTCACGCCAGTGAAAATACACGTACAAATAATATTTCATGTATTCTCAACTAATATTTTATGTGTTTTTACAATTATAGATAATGTAAATCCAATTGCTGAAATAAAACCTAAATTATCCCAATTTGATATACAACAACCATATAATTTTGTTGAACCTAAATATTGTAACAGCACGCACCCCGTATCTTGACCAGCGTTTCCAAATTATAACTTAAACATATTATTTTACCCACATTATTATAATGGAAATTTTGTAAGTAGGAACAATACATATTTTTTTATTCAAAAATAAATAAGTATTTATTTCCCTGCAAAACAAAACTTAATTATACCTAACTTTTAAACATTCTTAAAAATGTTCAACGTATTTTCGTTTACACCAACATTATTGTAGTAAAAGGAGAATGTTATTTAAGGCGAAGGCCAATCGTTTATTTTACAATTTAATACAATTTTTATTTCACATTATTTTGAGATTATCTACATAATATACTTTTTCCGATTATTCTAAATTCTAGTCAGCATTTAAATTGAAGTTCTACAATCTAAACACTGATTCAATCACTACAATCAAAAGTTTAAATCAACATGAACACGTATTTTTAGCAATTGTCAGCTTTCGTGGCTCAGTTGGATAGGTATGCGACTGCTGATCCAAAGGTTCCGTGTTCGATCCCCGGTGGAGACAACTTTTAATCGTGTTTTCAGTCTGTATCTGTGAGACGATTATATCGTTTGTCTCCAGAATGTGGCAACTTGTTATTTGGTGAGTGTTAAATAAATATTTGGCATACTTAGTACCCGTTAGTTTCCCGGGAATCTATACAAATTAAAAATAAATTATTGTATTTATTTTAGATTATTAAAATAATACACCTTGACACATATAAGATAATTATAATAAAGTAACCATGCACTCAAAAACCCTACAGGGTCCAGCCTGTATGCGGGTATACCAATATTTATACACATATATTTGTTTTGTTAATAACATTATAAAAAGAAATTCTAAAAACATTAAAACAACGAAATAAAGTGCTTAAGTACATTCATATAAAAGAGAAAAAAAAACTACATAAAACATATTAGGTTGGGGAAAAAATTTCTTCGCATTTATATGAAAACTCGAGACATATGTATTTTCGAAGATTATTTACATTTAATCAAAGTATGTATGTACCATGTCGTTCAATGATTTTCTGCCATCTTGTACATAGATAGTGACATGATCCCGTTGCTGTAGAAATTTTGGGACTTCTGATAAAAATAACGCGACAAGTAATTTTGGCAGTCCTCCCTTGATGTTAACCTGACACTGCCTAAAGAATTCTGATGTAAATTTGAACGTGCAAGGTCAGGGCTATATGGCGGATGCATCAACACCTCCCAGCCAAACTCTGTTAATTTTTGCTAAGTGGCTAAAGCTGTGTGTGGTCTAGCGTTATCGTGATGAAAGACGTGGTGACACCCTTTCTATTGATCAATTCCGGCCGCTTTCTCTCAACTTCTTGTTTTGTAGAGATTTGAATCGATTCATTACATCTCAATAAATAATCGCAAATGATTAC
Source organism: Molanna angustata (assembly GCA_963576475.1). NCBI lineage: Eukaryota > Metazoa > Arthropoda > Insecta > Trichoptera > Molannidae > Molanna > Molanna angustata. Next base: position 20,493,639 of record OY754964.1, on the reverse strand, counting down.
ACGGTTCATTAGTTTTTTTTCAGTGAGCTCATGTGGCACCCAAATATCGAGCTTTTTTCAAATGGGTCAAAACTGTTTTATGGACTATTCCCAGTTCTTCAACATTGTCGTAACTACTGATATGCCGATTTTGCTAGCGAGGTGTATCTTTGACATCAAAATTCCCGGATTGAAAACGCTTAAACGAACTTGGTGCTACTCTTACCTTGTGCTACACTGCATTAGGCTCTTACTGTAAAATTTAAAATGAATCGAATTTCTTCATTAGATTCACTCATTTTGACAGAAAAAAAATGAAAAATAGCTGGAAACAACATTCTTTTTTTGAAATGTAACCTTTTTAACAAATGGTACACAAAGATATTTCATTACAAATTTATGCATACTAATATATGCGAAAAGACTTTCTATCCGACCTTTTATATACCTGTATTCCGCCGCTCTCCTCCAGTTTAAATTTTTAATCCATTCTGAAAACACATAGATTAATATTTGATACACCGACAGTGGTCTCGCCTTATATGAACTATGGATTATGAACTAAGAAAAGATATTAAAAGTTAGAGCAGAATATTATAACAATAAAAATAATTAAAAACTTGTTAAAACAATGAGAATTGTTTTAATTTTGATACAAGTATGATATTAAAATTTAAAATAAATATACATATTCTGAAACGCTATTAGTGTTTTAAAAAAATGTATTTTAAAAATCAGTCGTTAAATCAGAAACTGTTATATAAACGAGAAAAAGCCCCCAAGTACCTACCAAAAGTTAATGAGAAAAATCCTAAACCTTTAAAAATCCAAATAATCTTTTGCCTTTCCGTGGCTATTGTGGCTATTAAATTTGAAAACCGCAAGGAATTCCAACAATTTTAATAAAGTCAAAAGAAGCCTTTAAATATTCAATGTGATATGCGTGTATAGTGATATTTAATATTTTTACTTAAATCATTGTTTTGATTTAAATAGCTACAGTTATTAGAAATGAAACATCTAATTTGATAAACAATGATTGAGTTTTTGACTAAAGCAGACAACGTTTAGGTTTTCTACTTCTTATTCTTGGCCGTGACTTTTCACCTGGAAAAATGTTTCTCTATTTTGGGGAAGTATGAAGTAGTATCTCCATCGTCTGGATACCTGTCAAGGCTCGAATATTGCGCAACCACGACATATTTATTCTACCCTCACCACTTCCTCGGTTTATTCCCTCGATGATGAGCTGCAGAAGTGAATACTTCTCACATCTGAATATGAACTAGTTTTTTGAAATTCATAATTATATAAGTAAAATCAAGGTTAGATTCAATATTCAGTTGAAAGGACCCTTAGAAGACGAAGCTACCATCCAATTAAAATAGGAATAAAAAAACGGTAAAATATAATTTTGGATTTTACCAACATAAGGTTAATCACTGGAAAAACTCTCCGAGATCGTGTTCCCAATGCTGAAATAAGAAAAAACATCTGGAATAGAGGACATCGTTCGGTGGAGTAGATCCAGATGAAGACATTGAAGGTACCACGTAACCAGAATGGATAGACTTGCGTATATAGCAGCAAATGAAATCCCATCTGGTCACCGTCTACCCGGAAGACCAACCAAGAAATGGAAGGATAGTTGGACTTGTCATCTCAGAAGGCGTAATTTTTGAATTACAGACCAACAGGTCTACTAAACAAGGAAGAAGAAGAGGAAGAAGAAAATACACCAATCAAAATAACATTTCACATAATTCATTAATGAGTTAACACCACCCATTTAGGTGAAATGAGACTGGTGTGTAGGGACACACGCATGTGTCGTTCTCCCCTTTATGAGATAATATGCACCCGTACACTTGTCGCTGGTGACCCCGCATTTTGGAATATAAATTATAAGTAATTAAATATTTTGGAAATACTTATTTGACGGGTTTCAAAAAATACAACAAGTATAAAGAGAAGCGATTTGCACGTAAACCAATGATGCAAAAAGACACAAATTTGCGCTCTGCGCAACCGGAAGCTCGTTCAAGATATTTGGTGATATTTATACCTACTTACACGACTGAATACTCACAACGTTATTTGATAAAAGGTTGTTAGTAAAGTATGTGGATATAATTCTGGAAAATGTAACTTCCGTGTCATATAAGTAAGAAAACTGTTAACTGTTTTCCAACGGTAAATTGAATTATTAAATTGAATGTAATTATCTACCTACCTGCCATCCTTTCACGACCCTTTCTTTATACCTGAATATGAGAGGAGGGGTTCAATAGTACCTACACATGAGTAAGTATATAACACTTAAAATATCAAAGAAACACTGAAACGTCATAATTGTATTATATTGAACACCCCTTAGGTATACATAATTACATAATAAATGTAACCGCGCTAATTTTAATTACAAAAACTTCATTATAAGGCATTCTATTATTTCATGTATTACTTACTCGAGTAAAATAAGGTATTCTCATATTTACACATCATCACGCCATTTTCCTGATATTTAATTATCTATCCGTCCATGGTTAAAAATAATTAAAATGTTTAAATTGAGTGGAATGTTGGACTCGCAAAATCTCAACAATTAATAAAGATTTCGAGATGAGGCCATACAAAAGGTTGATGCGCATCCCATGGGTCTCCAATAGAGTTGTAGAATCCTTGAGTCTCCAATAGAGTTTTAAATACGGCGGAGAAAGAGAGAGAGTTACTGACCACTGTCAAGAGACGGAAAGCCGCGTATTCCGTGCTGATAATTAACTCATAGTGGAGGGTAAGATAGAGGGAAGACGAAATTCTATGAGCTTTACCGTACATTATGATCTTTAGATGGTATATAAACGCATGTAACCTTAAAAATAGCCATGTTTGATAGTTTTCTCTGTTAGTATGTAGTTTTAAAAAGACAACATATTGTTTTATTATTTTTGACAGTAAAATTTCATGTAAGTACAGGTTAAAACCGGGAAATCTTAAATGCCTCATGTACATCGTGTCTTATCGCGTTTATTTTTACACATTCGTGGTATAAATTAGATTTCTCGCACCTAAATGTATTTTTCCTAAAAATAATACGCATTACTTTAACTTCCCTTCTCAGCGTTTATTAAAATAACTCTTTAAAATAACTCTTTTATACGAAATTATCCGCCTCTCATGAAATGGTATGGAGTATTATCTTAATACGAATCTAAGTATATTAATCTCTTTATACATAGGTACATATATTATTATATTCCCTTGAAAGAGCTTATACATAAGCTGACACTCATTAAAACTTCAATACATTATATTGATGTTTCCTGTAATCTTTATTATCCCATAGTAATAGGGTCTCGCAATAAGAAATTTATTAGAGTACCTATTAGATCAATTAACCATCATATTTCTAATAGGAATTTAAAATAGAATACACTTCTAACCAAATTGAAATAATTAAATTTGATTTTATGATAAAATTAAATAAACGTGTTAAAAAAAATAACACTTCTTTAACGATTCCAATATTTACTTTTAGAATACCTACAACCGGTTTCGTGCTAAGCACTTTTTCAAGTAGTTAACTTTGAATTGAAATACGTCAACCGAACATACAATGCCAAAATTCAAACAATTTTTCATAGTCCGATTTTGCAGAAATTTTGTTTATACAATATACAAAGGAAAGAGCTGTCCAACTTTAAATTATTTACAATGCTTATAACCAATCTAATTTTAAATCACTTCCGATCTTACAGAAATATTGTGTGACAATATTATAAAAAAAGATTGTTTATTTCTTCACATATTTACATTTTTGGCCAACGGCGGGACGTTAAAGCTAGTAAATAATAAATATAACGTTCCAACCTAAGGCCTGGCTTTAGTTGCTTTATTCATGTATTTCCGTTTAGAACCCTAAAATTTTGGTTTTCTTCAAATCCAGATAGGCGTACCAACGCATACATTAATGATGTATTATAATACCCAGCAGAATTTCAAACCACAACAGAATACTAACTAGGATCTTCCTCCTTTCCATACTTGTACATTATATACATAGGTTAATATTGTATTTTGGATTAAACAATAACGACCACAGTAACGATATATTTATGTCAAGTACAACTAATATCAGGAAAAATTACACGCATATGCAGCCAATATAACAATACATTATCAGATGAGATAGACATATTCAACGCGAAATATTATAGATTTAGACATGATATTCTGAAGGTGATGCGCAACCAATATCCCTCTCTCCTGTCTTCCTAGTCTCTCTTCTCTCCTTTCTCTTCCCTTCCCTAGTTGTTGTATATGTGTGTGTGTGTCTATTAACTTTTGATCCGCTCAATTTACAGAGCCCAAAGTTTAGAATATATAAAAAATAATAGGCCTGCAAAACTTTTATACTCAGAATTTTGAATTTTTGTTACAGTTAAGGATTATAAACTTTTGATTTTTTACTTTATTTTTCCACTAGCTTTTATGTCCCGCCGTTGGCCGAGAATGTAAAATTGTGAAGGAATAAACAATCGTTTTTTTAATATTGTCACCCAATTATTTTGCAAAATCGGACTATGAAAAGTGGTTTGAAATTTGATTGAGTTTAAGCATTGTAAAATGTTCAAGTGATGGCCACAACCCATTCTTTTTTATATATTGCTATAAAGTGTGAATGAAGTATAATATACAATTTCTGCACGCATGGACTATGCGAAATGGTTTTAAATATGACTATTTATCAACGTTGTAAAGAGATTGGTTTGGCCACAACCCCCATTTTTAAATATTATCATCGAAAACAAATTTTAATATGTACCTATTGAAAAATTTAGTAATTTTGGATGTTGGGACGTGGTTAAAATTTGATTAAACAAATGTACTGAAAAGATTCTAGTGCAGGTTACATCGTCACATCCCACATCCCATTCGTTTTTACATATGTATTTTCATCAAGTGTGCATATAGTTCATAATATTTCTGCACAGTAGACTATTAGACTTAAAACTAACCCAAAAGTCTAAATAAAAAAGAGAAGAATAAGTATAAGACTATAAGAAATAGTTTGTATAAAAACTATCCCAATGGTCTACATAAAATAAGAAATAGAAGAATTAGACTATTGGAAATAGATTGTATAAAAATTGACCAAAAGGTCTTCATTAAAGAAGAAGAAGATTAAACTATAGGAAATAGTTTGTATAAAATTCACCCAAGTTCTACATAAAATAAGAAAACGAAGAAAAATACTAAAGGAAGTAGTTTGTGTAAAAACTGACTACATAAGTAAGGTAATAAAAAAAGATGAATTAGACAATAGGAAATAGTATGTATAAAAGCTCACCCAAAGGTATACAAAAAAGAAGAAGAAGAATAATTAGACTATTGGAAATAGTTTATATAAAAACTGACCAAAAGGTCTACATAAAAGAAGATGAATTATTAGACTATAGGAAATAGTAATAAGGTCTATGTATATAAAAGAATAATAATTAAACCATAGGAAAAGTTTGTATAAAAACTCACCCTTGGTCTACATAAAAGAAGAAGAAAATGAATAAGACTATTGGAAATAGTTTGTATTAAAACTCTCCCAAATGCCTACGTAAATGAAGTAGAATAATTAGACTATAGGAAATAATTTTTATAAAAACTGACCCAAATGTATACATAAAAGAAGAAGAAGATGAATTAGACTATAGGAAATAGTTTGTATAAAAACTGTCCTAAAGATCTACATAAAATTAAGAAGAAAAAGAATTAGACTCCAGGACCCGTCGCTTCTGACCCTTCAGTACCCCCGTCCCTTCAGACCCTTCAGTACCTCCCGTCCCTTCAGGCCCTTCAGTACCTCCCGTCCCTTCAATTCTCATTACGTCCGTTCCCATCAGGCCCTTCAGTACCTTCCGTCCCTTCAGGCCCTTTTTTTTGTTTAAGGCAATTCACCCTTTAAAGAGTGCTATGTGTTCAGGCCCTTTTATACCTCTCGTCCCTTCAGGCCCTTTAGTGCCTCCCTTCCCTTCATTACATCCCGTCCCTTTAGTCGGTTAAGAAAAGTTTAAATGCAGAAACCATCCTGGAAGATCCGCGAAGAGATGAAAGGACCTTCTTTTCCCAGGATACTCCACCTTCATAGGTAAAATGACTAAATACACGAAGAAGAAGAAGAAAACAGTTTAAATCCAGATACCTGCGAAGATATGGAAGGAAAATTGGACCTTCTTCTCTCAGGATAGTCCACCTTCATAGGTAAAATGACCAAATACACGAAGAAGAAGAAGAATAAGAAAAAAGCTTAAATCCAGAAACCATCCCGGGCATACGCTCTACAATTCACCAAAGTTTCATTGTAATCGGACAAACGGTTTAGGAGCACATAGCATACATGCATACATTCATACATACATAAATAAATAAATAAAATAATTTTCCGATAGGAAATCAGTATATTGTTGATTTGTAAGTAAATAGCAAGTATTAGGTAGGTACCTACCTACAACAATCTTCTAAATAAATTCGATTCATAAAAAAAAATTATTTGAATATCACATTCTTTCTGTAACCATAGTAACCATTCGTACACGTAAGTAATATCAAATGGTTCGGATATATTTTTTGAATATGTAGGTACCTACATTGGTTTGTTCGAAGCCACAAAAATGAAAATCAACAATTGTCCGAAATACTTACTTACTTTCCGTGTCCGGATTCATCAAATAAAGAACTTCCAGTAGTTGGCCACATGTAGGGCCCTGTCATTTGCGGCAATTAGGTCCTCCCGCGCGCATGTCTCTCCGACTTTCGGACATATCATAAGGTGTTGGTGGTCCTGTATGTCCTCGCATTCGCAGGTATCGTCATCCTTGTAGCCCCATTTTTTGAGGTTACTATTGCAGCGCGACACCCCAGTTGTCAATCTATTTAGTGCTCTCCAAGTGGGGTATGGCAGGTTGTGTCCAGCGGCCATCTCTTCCTTCGGTTTGACATGCGCGCGGTCAGCGAAACTTTCTTGCCACAGCTCAATCCGGCGCGCCTCTGGCGGGCCAGGCAGCGCGGCTGTTGTTTCCACAAAGCCTCTTCTTGACTTCAGCCGGGATTGTCGGGCCTCACGGCCGTACATGGGATGTCTTTGGTCGAGAAGTTGCTTCATTCGCTCCGTCTCAGCTGCGACCTGTCTTCTGATTGTGGGAGGGGTGATACCCACGATTGGGTAGATCTCGCTGATTGGTGTCGGCTTAAGGCATCCGGTCACGGTGCGGACCGCATCGTTCACGGCCACGTCAACATTCCTCGCATGCACGGAGTTGTACCATACAGGTGCAGCGTAGGTTGTGCCGCCCATTTGGTATTTGTTAGTTTCCGAATGATACCGTTTCTTGTGTTGACCTTCTTCCCCACCTCCTGGCAGTGTTGTCGAAAGGTCAGGGAGCGGTCCAAACGGATACCAAGGTACTTTGGGGAGTCACAGTGCTCCAGCATCTGATTCTGCCACATGACCTTTAGCTTCCTCGTTGCATCCCTATTTTTAAGGTGGTAGGCGCACACCTGTGTTTTGGAGGGATTGGGTCTCAGGTGATTTTTGCTATAATACTGGGATAGTTCTTCAAGGGTAGTTGACAGCTTTCTCTCCACTTCCTCGAAGGTCGCGCCCTGGGCTGCCACCTCCGTGTCATCCGCATATATAGTCTGGTGTAGGGGTTTACAGGCTGGTCATTTGTATATATGTTGTATAGTACCGGTGCAAGTACGCTTCCTTGGGGGAGACCATTTTTTTGGTTTCTCCAGCGGCTTTTTCTGGACTGAAGGGTGACGCAATACCGTCTATTTTGGAGGAAGCATTCTACAAGCCTGGTAAGTCGAAGGTCCCCGGTAATGTTGTACATCTTGTGCACTAGAGTTCGGTGATTGACGGTATCATATGCTGCGGAGAGATCTATGTAAGCAACACCAGTTATTTGCTTCTTCTCATAACCATCTTCGATATGTTGGGTGAGGTTGAGGACCTGGCCGCTACAAGACTTTCCGGGCATGAATCCTGCCTGTTCAGGGATGATCTTATTCTCCACCAGTCCAAAAGCGCGGTTGAGGACCAATCTCTCCATTACCTTAAATAGGTGGCATAGTAGTGAAATTGGTCTAAAGCTCTTGGGGTCCGTCGGCTCCTTTCCTGGTTTAAGGAGGGCAATGATCTTCGACTTTCTCCATATTTTGGGGATTTGGTTAGTAATGACGCACTGGTTCATCATCTGAGTGATCCACTTTAAGGTAGGTTGACCAAATTTTTTAATCTGCTCAGTACGAATGTCATCCAAACCCGCTGCCTTATTGTCCTTCATCTGCTGTATTGAAATTTTAAGCTCCTCAATAGTAAAGGGGGGGTCGAGGACACTACCTTCACCAGCGTCGGTTGGGAGAGGCGTGCCCCTTTCCGTCTTTCCGGGAGCTTTACCATTCAGTAAGATTTGGTGGGCTATTTGGTCTGGTGTAACCTCGTTCAGGGCGGCCATTGGTGCTGTGGGGTCATTATCAACGTTTTTTATCAGCTTCCAGGCTCGCCGACTATTTTGTTTCATGTCCAGATCTGATAAAAGTTTACACCATCTGTCTGTTCTGGACTCTGAGACAGCCTGTAGTACAGCTTCTCCGGCTTGTATGGTTTCTTCCGAGAAAGGATCTCTCTCATACAGGTTCTGGTATTTCTTAAGTAGTATTTTAGAATCGTTATTAAGGCCAGCCGAAATATCCGAAATATCAAATATATACAAATTATGCAATTTTATTATGCCTATATCTTTACTAATAATTAACAGACTTTTACAATATATGTCTTAAAACTTGCTATAAAGTCTTGTGTTTCATTTTATTATTTCATAATCACATTTATTTCAAAGGTATATTATTTTAAAGAACATATTCATTCGGTAGGAAAATGAAATATTGTATGAAAAGATATTAAAATGGCGGGGTTATATGTAAAAAACGCTTACTTTAAAAATAAGTTAAACAATACAATTAGACAAAATATTCACCATGTTTTTCACTTAAAAGCTAAGTTATACTTGAAAATATTTTTTTTTCGTGTAAATACGTACTTCTAACTTTTAAACTTTTAAACAGATATTTGCGTGCAAAATTTACACTTTTCTGGCAGATATGACTTGGAAAATTTTGTATGAAAAAAATAATTATTGAAATATTTTTAAAATTCAGCATTTTTATCGCATTTTTTTAGCGTGACACTGCGTCAGGTATACTGGTACATGTTCGCACATAAATTAGATTTCCAGATGCTCTTGGTTTTTCAGAAGGCGTGAGACAAACACACACGCACGCACGAACGCAAGCACGCACGCAAGCACGCACGCACGCACACACACACACACACACTATAACATTTTGATTGCTTTATTACTTTAGATATATCTCAGAAACCATAAAAGCTAGAACGCTGAAAATTGGTATGAATATAGACGAATACAAAATCTAGAATTTAATTTTTCAAAAAAATTCCAGAGTTTCTCAAACATTTTTTGTTAAGAAAAATATGTTTTTATGACAAATGTATGTGTTTAACTGCCTATATTTCCAAAGTTTTTAAAAATATCGAAAAAAGCCGAAACACCCCAAAGATAATTTAATTTTCTATAAAAAAATATAAGCCTTGTAGTAGTACATCTCAATTTTTTTTAACAATTTTTATAAAAAATTATTTAAGTGACGACATCGCTTCATACAATTTGTATGGCAGTCGCCGGGTAGGAAAAAAGGACTGACCTGCATACTATCCTATCTTGACATACATACCTACATGTGTTGTTTAGAAAACAAAATATCTTAAAATATTCAATAATTTGGATTAATGGGTTTATAGTTTGGTACTCATTCTTCAACTATACATACTTTCGCTATCGACAGTTGAATCTCATGTGTTACATGCAACTAGTTATAAATAATCTAATGATGCGCCCATCGATGCGCGTTTAGTTACAGGCGCGATTTGTAATATTTTATAACCAGTTTGACTTTGTAGGAATGACTATTTTCAATCAAATAAATGGCAAATTCTAAAAAATTATTACTCTTCAAGCATCACATAATATGTTCCTTTATTCTAATGTCGAAATTTCTACCAGTTTTACCAATATAAAATGCTTGACAATCATCACAATTTAATCTATAAACCCCAGGATTTTGCTTAGTAAAGTGTCTTTGTCTGTATTATTTAAAAAAAACACAATAAATGCTGTCAAAGTTTATCTATGTTCGTATTGGTTTCAAAATATATCTAGAAGTATGTAACTCTGAATACTTAATAAAGAAATGTATATGATGTAAGTATAAAAGAGCATACACAGAAGAGTTCTAAGTTTTTTAGTGACAATCTTAAAGTGATTCAGAAATTGAGATTGAAACAAATATTTACTTATATAATTATAGTGTAGATGAGTTGATAGATGAAAGTAAAAACTACCTTAATTTAATTCCTTCACGTTCTTTAACAAAGGAACTTTTATTATTATTTAGTTTATCTTCTATCTTATTAGTTAAATATATGTTATATCTACATACCTTGCTACAAAGTTGTGGTGTCTAATTTATCAGATGATTCTATTGGCTTATTTCCAAACTAATCATTATTCTTTCATCTTATCTTCCCTTATTTACTCATTAATTTACTAACTCATTATTATTGGCTTCGCAATCTCCATGTTATTGATTTTTCTCTACTTTTTTTATACGTTCATTTGCTTTCGTGGTTAATATATATGTAAGTACTTGTTTCCGATATGATTTCCTTAAATGGGTTTCAATGCTCTGCAAACGTCAATTTAGACGAAAAAGACACACACAATCAAAACAATATTTTATATAGTTAAGATTTTATAAATGGTACTTAATCACATATCTTTATATGCCAGAAATATAGTTTTCAATGCGAGAAACCATTATATAAACTTTAAATATTAAATTTCTATCGAATTTTAAATAATTTATCGTAGTAATAACGAGAAAAAGAATCTCAGATATTTATGTCAAAATAATACGAGTCACCCCTTCATCGTCATTTTTTTATCATACAATAATTTTAGATAAAATTTTCGGACTTAACGAGTGTGAAAAAGCCCTGTTGAAATATTTTATCCTATAAGTAGTAATTTTATCGAAATATGTGTTCATACCTTCTTGTTAAATACCTTAGCTACCCTAAATGGTACAATATAATATCAATGTAAAGTCCCTGGAGACTTAGGTCTTGATAAACCTATTACAATACTAGATAACACTTCTGTGAGCGCTGCCTTGCCTACATATGTATTATATTCATACTTCATATAATATTAACGGGACAATTATCTCAAAATACTTGAGGGATTTTCACCATATTATATTGGCAACATTTTGACTCATAATATTTTACTTTTATCTACTAAACAAATTACTGTAGGCTGGCGGACTTATTGCCAAACGGCAATTTCTTCCAACCTTAGATACTTATACAATACAGTGTGTACTATGACAATAAGGTGTGAAACATGACAAAAATAAAAAGAAAATAATGTTTACAATTAATGATTGTTACGATAAAACAAAGTAATCTTGTATGCCTATTGAATCTGCACTGCATGATTACATGTTTGGTCTGCATGATAAATGTAACATTGAGGTGATACATTCATATAAACGGAACAATATATAAATCATCCTAATCTATTATTATTATTTTTTTGTTGATTTTTCATCGTTATTAATATTTATTTATTTTTATTCTTCATGTACAGCATGTGCACACAGACTGGTAAATTGCCATAAGATAATTTCGTCCAACCAACCCGAACAACGTGAAATCTCAAAAGTTAAATTGGTACAATAGTAGGTGATGAGTGAGAAATAAAATGAAAAAAATACAAAGACAAAGAGAAAGAAAGGTACGGAAGGATATAGAAGAAATTAATATGCAATAACGACAAATAAAGTTTTTTTTAGTTTATCTTTGATATTTATATTGATAGAGATGATGTAACTTCATCACTCATTACATTCCATAGTTAAGCTGATTGTACTTAAAAAGAAAAGCTGAAAACTTCTGTATTGTGAATGGGGATAGCTAGTGTGGTACGTTTAGCATTTCCTCTTCTTTACGTCTTTTAGGTAATTAAAATATATTCAACTTATATATAATGTGCGATATACCTAATAATTTTACACTACCAAATATAGTTTTTTGGCACTAAGGCTTTATAATAAAATAATGATGAATTATAAATAAATTTGGTATGGTAAAATAAAAACAAAGTTTTCAATTCTTCTACTTTAATGACACTGACTAGTTTCGGTCATCCAGGTCATTCAAGTCATTAAAGTAGTATAACTGAAAACTTTGGTTTTATTTTAACATACCAAATTTATTTATAATTTGAAATGGAGTTCTACCAAGAATTGTCCGTAGAAAAGTTTAAAAAAAAAGAAAATAATGATGGATATTGGACAAAACATATCGCTTGATGGGACAAATTTCAAAGAGCTCGTTACTCGTTGGCTGAAGCAGATTGGTAGAGAAGGATCTGCCTCGGTACTCTTAATTTTTTTTGAGATAGAGGTTTTAGAGTTTTTCATCCTATTTCTAAGTGATGTTCTAAGCGAATGGAATATATGAAGAACAAAAGAAAACAAATCATATGATCGCAGAGTAGCCATAGCAACTTTAAACTAGTACTACCTCAGAACAGACTATGCTAGCGAGGCTGTAAACAAAAATATATATCTATATATTGTAAAATTGTAATTAGGTATAAATTAAATTGTATTTGGTTCCGTTGTAATATTTATACTGTTGGAAATATACCTATTATTCATTCATTCATTCATTCAAATCATTGACTTATAATTCCTCACAATTTCTTCTAAATTTGGAGGCCAAGAACGTCTCCCGTACTTCTGTATGAAAAGATTTTATTTCATATATTATGTGATCTGTTATAACAATATATTTAGATTTCAAGATGTGAAAGAAAGTTATGTGTGGGAGTAGATGTTTATTGAATCTATGTCACGAGAGTATCTACTGTGGTGGTCTTACGATATTGAAAATGTATAAAAATGGGGTAAAAAATTCCGTTTCACCCCACAATGATAACAACAAATGAGAAAGGCAGCTACAGCTAGCTGGGACACTTATCATAATGTAAAATAGGTAGTCAAAAATAATTTACAGGAAATACATTAAAAAAAATACATCAGTAAAAAAGATCCATCTTAAATACAGAAAACAAAATTAGTTTATTGATAAATCAATTAACATCTTTTTACGACGCTTGCCGAATTATATTAATGACATCAATAACAATTAAGTACAAGGTGTCTCAAAAGAAAGTTTATATTTGTATTCAGAGCGTTATGTGGATATGTTAGACGACTTCTTGGTGCCTGAACTGCAAAACTTTCCTGGCTATAACCAAACAACATGGTTCCAGCAGGACGGAGCAACGTCACACACGTCCAATACATCTCTGCCACGAGTTCGTGAAATTTTCCCAGGCAAATTGATCTCCAGAAGAGGTGACATAAATTGGCCTCCACGCAGTCCTGATTTAACCCCATTTGATGGACTTTTTCCTATGGGTTTATCTTAAATCTAAAGTTTACGCCAGTAAACCGACTTCCCTGGCGCATTTGAAAGAAAATATCCGTCACGAAATGGTAGCCATCACTGAGTCATAAGTAATTTTACTGTTCGATTAAATGAGTACTGCGAACACGAGATTCTACATTTGGACGATATTATTTTTAAGAAAAAAGTTCCCAAATTGTGTACTTTTTAATAAACATTTCTTCGATACACGGCTTACTTTTTTTTAATCGATCCACTAAATGTAAACTTTATTTTGAGACAAATACTAGATCTTCAATTATTATTATTATCATTATGCACTTTCTCAAAAAACGTAAATCAATTATAATACACAAAAGATTAAAATAAAATGCAACAAACGCACCGATCAAACTTTCAATTGTGAATAATTCATCCATCGATAATTAACATTATATTAAAGGATGAGGCTTTGAGAAGGATTTATGATTCTTGGTGTCCAGAGCGAGTTGACTACGAAATTTGTTTGACGGTGTTTAATACTTCAAATAACCTGGCACTACAATACATTCAAGAGCTGTGTCAGAAAAAAGAGCTATCTGGGAGGCATCTCATATTCGGGTCTTCTGGATTACAGAATAACAACTCCCTAAAGGAGTTGGACAGAGCCAACAAAGCGGTTTACTATGATCGATGCTTCAGTATGAGAGGCCCTATAAAGTGGAATAGATAGCCTTCAGATGTCCGCAGTACACAAAGCAAAAACATTTTCTCCAAAGGACTGAAAACAGCTTTGTTTCGTAGCGCAACATAAGATAGAGTATAAGCGCCCTTGGAATGATCCTGAATCATTATTAAATGGTACTATGTAAATTATTTATTATTGTTATTATCCTTGATTATTGACGTTTAATAAGTCTTACTATTATACACGTATTAATGAATTTTGCATTTCTACCTATTAATATTTTTTTTTAAACGAAACTATTTGCTTACGATTCTGGATTCTGGAATAATGCCAATAACTGACATAATAAACGGTAATAGGTACCTAATATTATTTTACGAGAATCCCAAAAACTTCTCGTCAAAAAATCTCGTTACCTAAAGCGGTGTATTTCATAAAATGAGTTTATGACATTATAAGAATTTCGATTTGCCACGTCACAAATGTATGTTATTTTTTTTATTTGTATTATTTTATCGTTATAAATTATAATATTATGGACCATAAATATATAAGAAAAGGGTTTATTTGTGATTTATGACTTTGAAATTGTTATTAGATATAATTAATGACATTGAACGACAAACACCTAATAACGACAGATCGTAACTTTATGTAAGCTTTTGAGTAAATGGACAAAAATAAAATTCAATCTCACAGATAATATCATCTATATTTAATTAATACTTACTTATATAATATATTATGTATTTTGAAGTAAAATACACCGATGAAATTTAACCTTCCATATGCTTAAATTTGAAAGCTGTGTCTGGGCTCACTGTAACACCGGGCATATAGGAAAATATTTCATTTTTGTTAATTAAAAGATGAAACAGAGCACGTTTAATTAAAATAATCAAAAACTTTATATTTCACAGTACTGTTTTGACTTAATGACCATCTGTTTTGTACATCTGATACCTAAATACAGATAATAATTATTCAGTGTTGAAAATATAATTGAATAATTTCTTGTTTGTGTGGAATTCCATAATAATTATGATGACCACATATGAAGTCCCTCATAGCGGAATATTAATTTCGTCCCATATTGTTTAATAAATAACTGAATAAACCCAACTAATGTTATTTTGTCATAACGTATGAGTTAATTTATTAATAATTTTAAAGTTTTCCAATCTTAACTTAAAAGAATATTTACCTGCACAGATAGCCTTTGGGCTAGTGAGATCCCAATTAATATTATGTAAAACTTTTCTGAAAATAAATAAAAAAAAATAATTATATAGAATTAACTTGAGTGGGAAAATTGAATGATTAACTTCATATTGATATTGTATGTGTCTCTATAGACAAGTGTATTTTTTACTCTCCACTTCTATCTTCCTCGAGGGGTAGGCAGTGAGAGCCGAACACCGCATTCTTCTATCTTGACACATATACATCGCCTCGTCAACATTGATACACTGTCTCACTGACTCATCTTGCTAGTAATGCAATTTTACCTAAATTTTCTCAACAGGTATCATGTAGAAAGAGCATACTATGAGTTTCGTGACACTGTTTTTGTATGTTTGGTGTGTTGTGAAAACTTTTGTCCTCTGGGAATCTTATATTTTTTTAAGAATCTAATATAAATGATCTTCATAAAAATGCATTTAGAGATTGTCAACCTTTCAAGAAGAAAAAATAAACGCTTACTATGGTGTGGAAAGTTTAGTGTTGACCACAAACCACTCGTTTTCTTTAAATTTCGACATCCTTGAATGCATTTTTGATGAGTGATTTTTTTTTTGTATCAAAATTTCAAACAGTACAAAAATACCTCGATTTTCCAGTCCGTGAGAGCATTTTGTAAATTTGAACATATGAAATCATAGAGAAAAAATTAATGGATATCTATGGAAAACTAATCAACTCTAAGTTTATGGACTTTACATATATGATATCAATATGAAGACAATCGGACTTGTAGTTTGGGCTGCAGAGAAGACACACAAAAAACAACGTAAATGATGAATTCATAGAGAAGAAATTAAAAGTTGTATATGGAAAACTAATCAGGTCTAGGTCTACGCACTTTACACAAATGATGTTAATATGGAGTTATCGGACTTATAGTTTGGGCTGTAGAGAGGACACGAAAAGGATTATCCATACGCCGTACGCCATACGCCATACATACAAACACATCACGACGAAACTCACAGTGTGCACTCTCTACATGATACCCGTTGAGAAATTGATGTAAAAAAAATACGCTTAAAAGTTGTGAAATTATGACTCTCCACTACTCCATAGTGTGGAGAGTAGAAACCACCTATATACTATGACTTAAGCATAAATTTAGTATGAGCCACTATACAAAATGACGTAAGTCTAGAATCGCCGGCTCTCTTACATTATGAGTATATAATATAGGTTGTATGTAGTATGGTACATGTGGATATATAAATATGTATACATAAAATATTTAAGCAAAGAAAGAATCAATCTCACGCAACGTTAGTCACGGCTCCCTGTAGAGAGACTCTATGCGTAATTTTACGAGATTTTTGAAATGCCTGAAAAAGAGCATTTCCTTTGTTAAAAATTGAGGAATGTCAGAACTTTGTTGGGGGAGTCTGCTCGGGGATGAATTTATGGAAAAATTGGCTTTGGGAAATTGAAATGGAAAATTGTCTTTGATATTACTATGAAGGCTTCACTTTAACGGTGTCAAATATGACAAATTGTGGCTTTTATTATTATTATTATTCTTACTTTCACCATACGGAGACATATGAATACTGGGAATTCTGTGTATTATTGTAATAAAATCTTGAACGTAAGCAGGTTACATCAAATCAATTTCTACTTGAGCTGACGATAAATCTGAAAATAAAACAAGTCAGGGGGGCAAGTCCGGTCCTACCGGCGAAATCAAAACCCTCGTAATTACCCATATCATGGATATAATTATCATATGGAGTTCTATGACATCTAAAGATATTATAGAACTCCATATAATAATTATATCCAGATATGGGTAGTAGGGTTTTGATTTCACCGATTGGACCAGACTTGCCCCCCTGGTTATAATATATGAGGTCCTGCTACGCTGTAGCGGCGCAGGGGTCGACGTCATCAAGTATTCATCATCATCATCATCATCAGTGGCTCCACAGCCCATACTGGGCCTTGGCCTCCTCAAGGAATCGTCTCCATTGCACCATGTCCATGGCCTTTTCTCTCCAATTCCGCACACCGGCTATCTGAAGGTCCCTCTCGACTCCATCAGACTTGCCCTCCAGGTTGCAGGGCAGTCTCGCAGGTGACCTGTGGTTTGCATTCACACGAAATTCAGTCTGTAAATTGTTTATAATTGAAGTAGTATAGTAACCCTGATTATGTCGAGTAGCCTCAGCAAAAACGTTCGGTCGTAATAAATTCGAATATGTGGTGAAATAGTTTCTTTCAGGCCTTGATTATCTCGAATACTCTCAGCCTCATCGAAAATGTTCGGTTGATTTTAAACGAATCTGTGGAGAAATAACTGTTTAAATTTTGATTGATATTTTTAAAATTGAGTTCCACTCTGTAGAATAATTAATTTTAGAAGATAATACAAAAATATAAATAATATTTCGAATAGTTCATTATTTTTTTTTTTTTTTGTTGGCTCTTCACCCGTTAAGAGTGTTCTCAGCCATCTAAGTTAAAATATTAAACTGTCAAAATAAGTTCATTATTTAATGGGACTGGTAGTGCGCTGGATAGCGGTTCAATACACCCGAGAATGAAAGGTTTATTTCATGAAATAACGTAAGCATTTGATTATTTTAAATGCATGAGGATTTTATATAGTTTTTAAAACGACAACATTCAAATACTAAACGGTTATGTAGATTTTTTTTATTATTACATAGCTATTTAACATTTACGTATGCGATACATATGCTTGTAGTGTGTAGTAGTAAAAGCAATCGGTCGAGGCAGGATTGAACCCATCACAGATTTAAAAAACTCTGTATTTTTTTCATAAATAAATCGCCCAAGACCCCAAAATCAAGGGAATTATGCATTGGTCTACGGATATCGGCTGATAATTTTCAAACACTTTAGAAAATTCAATCGATCAAAGTAATCATTCATTTAGAATAATTAATATATAACCTCGATAGATACCTTCAGTACCTAAATGTTTAGACAGTAAAGTTTTTTAAAGAACGCGGTAAAACTCTTTCGTCTCAATTCAAGTGTAGATAATATATTTATAAAACCAACATAAAGGTTAAATAAATATTAAATATTCTACTTTATAAAGTCATCGTTTTCCGTTAGTATTTATAAAAGTGGTTAAAAAACAGCACTGGTATTTTTGTTAAGGTTATGAAATAGGTTTGTTAGGAAGTGCGGGTAAAAAAGCCTTCGATGTGGCATAGTGGTAAGTCTTTTGGCTTCTGTGCTGAGTATTTCAAATTAAATCGCGCACAATTATTAGGTACTTCTTTGGTATGGAAAAACTCGTCAGCTGAAATAAGGCATTATAATACTAATAAAACAATTCCTTGCACCGATCGCAAGTGGCGAGTTTATCGCCATATGGCAATTTCTTTCAACTAACCAGTGTCTCCAGCCTAGAGAAGCAAGAATCGCGTGAGAAATGAATATTAATAAATTTCTCCTCTGCTGAGGATCGAACCCATGAATCCCGCACAGAAGCCAAACGGCTTACCAACTGTGCCACGGAGATAGGCATTGTTGTGAATTCATTAATATCGTTAAATATGTATGTTTAAAGAATTGTCATTGGTATCATTTGTGAATTCATTAATATCGTTAAATATGTATGTAAAAAAGATTGTCATTTGTATCATGTGTGAATTATTTAATATCGTTAAATATGTATGTTAAAAGGATTAACATTGGTATCATTTGTGAATTCATTAATATCGTTAAATATGTATGTAAAAAAGATTGTCATTTGTATCATGTGTGAATTATTTAATATCGTTAAATATGTATGTTAAAATGATTAACATTGGTATCATTTGTGAATTCATTATTAATATCGTTAAATATGTATGTAAAAAAGATTGTCATTTGTATCATGTGTGAATTATTTAATATCGTTAAATATGTATGTTAAAAGGATTAACATTGGTATCATTTGTGAATTCATTATAATATTGTTAAATATGTATGTTAAAAGGATTGACATTGGTGTCATTTGTGAATTCATTATAATATTGTTAAATATGTATGTTAAAAGGATTGACATTGGTATCATGTGTGAATTCATTAATATCGTTAAATATGTATGTAAAAAGGATTTTCATTGGTATCATGTATGAATTGGTGGTGATAAATCTAGAAACTTAACATGTATTTAACTATTCCTTACTTTTAAGACCATTTTATTGTGACATTATTTTCTTGTAACCATGATTTATTTTTCTAGGAGACCGGATGGTGCGGCATGTTCAAGAAAATCTTGATTCAACAATTGTCCCTGCGCATCCTCTTCTTCATCTTCCCACTATCCGCTCAATATGATGTACGTACTTATATAAAAGAAAACAAAATACTTACACAAAAACAATTCAACACTTACACTTAAAAAGTTACATTATAATATGCTCTTTAGTCCAGATTAAACTTTCGATGGTATCATCGTATTTGATTGTATGTTAATTTACTATACTTTAGTGATGACCAAATTCATGGCCAACGGCAAGACCGATGAGAAGAGACTCTTTTTTTCTTATTTAATTATTTCATTTTAGAAAACTACAGCTTTAAGTTATGTATTACATTACATTATTTGTATGAAAGTTGAGCCAAAAATGCTTTATTCAATTTAAATTAATGATTATACAATAATAAGTTACATAGTTGAAAAGTAATAAAATAATACATTATAAAACAAAATTTTAAAAATATAAATAAAAATATATACATATACAGTTAAAGAGTAGGTATGTTTCAGTGTGTGGAGGTGGAGGAGGGATCTTTTTGTGAATGAAGAGTGTGTTGTTGTATTGTGTATTAGAATTATACATATACAGTTAAAGAGTAGGTATGTTTCAGTGTGTGGAGGTGGAGGAGGGATCTTTAGTGAATGAAGAGTGTGTTGTTGTATTGTGTATTAGAATTATACATATACAGTTAAAGAGTAGGTATGTTTCAGTGTGTGGAGGTGGAGGAGGGATCTTTAGTGAATGAAGAGTGTGTTGTTGTATTGTGTATTAGAATTATACATATACAGTTAAAGAGTAGGTATGTTTCAGTGTGTGGAGGTGGAGGAGGGATCTTTTTGTGAATGAAGAGTGTGTTGTTGTATTGTGTATTAGAATTATACATATACAGTTAAAGAGTAGGTATGTTTCAGTGTGTGGAGGTGGAGGAGGGATCTTTTTGTGAATGAAGAGTGTGTTGTTGTATTGTGTATTAGAATTATACATATACAGTTAAAGAGTAGGTATGTTTCAGTGTGTGGAGGTGGAGGAGGGATCTTTAGTGAATGAAGAGTGTGTTGTTGTATTGTGTATTAGAATTATACATATACAGTTAAAGAGTAGGTATGTTTCAGTGTGTGGAGGTGGAGGAGGGATCTTTAGTGAATGAAGAGTGTGTTGTTGTATTGTGTATTAGAATTATACATATACAGTTAAAGAGTAGGTATGTTTCAGTGTGTGGAGGTGGAGGAGGGATCTTTAGTGAATGAAGAGTGTGTTGTTGTATTGTGTATTAGAATTATACATATACAGTTAAAGAGTAGGTATGTTTCAGTGTGTGGAGGTGGAGGAGGGATCTTTAGTGAATGAAGAGTGTGTTGTTGTATTGTGTATTAGAATTATACATATACAGTTAAAGAGTAGGTATGTTTCAGTGTGTGGAGGTGGAGGAGGGATCTTTAGTGAATGAAGAGTGTGTTGTTGTATTGTGTATTAGAATTATACATATACAGTTAAAGAGTAGGTATGTTTCAGTGTGTGGAGGTGGAGGAGGGATCTTTAGTGAATGAAGAGTGTGTTGTTGTATTGTGTATTAGAATTATACATATACAGTTAAAGAGTAGGTATGTTTCAGTGTGTGGAGGTGGAGGAGGGATCTTTAGTGAATGAAGAGTGTGTTGTTGTATTGTGTATTAGAATTATACATATACAGTTAAAGAGTAGGTATGTTTCAGTGTGTGGAGGTGGAGGAGGGATCTTTAGTGAATGAAGAGTGTGTTGTTGTATTGTGTATTAGAATTTTAGATTTCTCTGTTAAAGTTTAATTTTTACATGAATAAAAAAAATATTGTAAACTTACATTGTTGTCAATAAATTTATTTTATATTTTAATTCAAAATGGTTTGTAAAATTCTAAGACCGCAACAGTCTTTGGTCTTGCAAACCTAGTTTGTTGATCTTGGTCATGCACCCTCCATGATCTTCACGAACAAGCCCAAGACTGCAAGACTATCGCTTGTCACTAATATACCTAATTCACTTTACTATTTTCAGCGTTAAATTTTAAAATATTTTAGACATCTCTGTAGACTTTGATGTAAGTAAAGATTATCAAATAACTGTCGAGCTGTAATAAAATAAAATAAATAAAAATATTAATAACCTGAGAAAAAAACTTAAGCTTTAGACAAATTATTATTATATACAATGCATAACATGTGTTCTGTAAAATTACATGAGTATTGTAAATAATGTTGTAGTATCGTAAAATTTGTTATTTACAGTTTGCCCGCGATACATTCTTAACTAGAAATACAAACAACAATAAGGGTTGGTAGGTAAAGTAGACACACACCAACCATTATCATCACATCTCATTGAAGATAAAGTTTATGTTATTTCTTCCGCAACACTGGTTCTAATATTTCGTAAATATACAATATTGCCAGTGGAAAATGTTACAAACAAAATGAAGGAAGCATCGAAATTATTTCGTATTTTACCGAGAATATATGGTAAGAAAATTATGGAATATAATTGTAGTCTTTTTCGACAGATATTTTCTTATAAATAATACATCCATTATTTATTTTCTTATTGTAGGTACATATGAATAAAATGTTCACTGGCGGGCTTATAAACATTCGATATGTTTCTCCAACCATCCAGAAAAACCGTCAGATAACAATGTGGATGTAACTTTGACAGTTCAAATAAAAAAAAAACATTGTGGAGTTTTGCAAAGTTTTCTTCGCGTAAAAAGAAATTCATAAAAATACTCCTGGATATATGCAATAAGTGCATTGTCATCGGGAAACTTTCAGAGCGCTAACTGGTCCTGAAGTTAGTAAAAAATTGATTGCAAAATTACAGTACAGACAGACAGATAAGTTAATCAAAATAATTAAAAATAAACGTGTGCATCAAAATCATTAAAAATGTAAAAAAGTATTTAAAAAATGAAATAAAAACCGTCAAAAATAGAAAATAAATGGTTCGTATAAATAAAAGGAAAAACAAGATAAGTAAAGGGATAATAGATGAAATATGTATTAGAAAACAAAATGTACATATTCTTTATTGATCTATATAATCCTTATATTTGCACTTTAAAATAACGAAGGAAAAAAGGATTTAAAAATCACAACTCATCTAAATATCATTATTTCCTAGAGCTAATTAATTACAAAAAAACACAGATTGCAAAGACAAAACTGATACACAAAAAATCTACCGATTGCGAACACAAAAGTGAAAATGACAAAATTCTATTCCAAAAAGGGAGCACTTGTAAAATTTGGAAGATGAAATTATTATTCATAGAAAATAACTTGATATTTTCAGGTGTCTTTGGAATCTGCTCTGAGCGGTGTTCACCAGGTGAGCGGCAATGCTTTGGGATCGTTATGTCTGTCGCGTCGTTGGCTGCGGCTGCCAGTGCCACTCCGTGTGGGACGGTATGCTTGTGCCAAGGATCAGCTGCTTCTGGCAGCTTCTGTCCTCGACTCTCTAGCACCGGAACCATCTCAAAGTAAGATCAATAATAAAATATTATTTCAAGGACAAATTATGTATTTTATGCTATTCTTAAATATATTTCATTGACAGCTTTAAAACACAAACAACTCTCATCGAAATTTGTAGTAGCACCCGAGTTTTTACCATTAAACATCCAACATAGCTCATAAATTGTCAATGGCACTTTTCCATACACTGCATTATATGTAGGTATATTGCACCATCCAATAGTCTAATTAATGATTTCGTACCGAAACACGTAGGAGCAGTGCCGATTTGAGATGCTATTTCAATATTCCACTTATGAGAATCTTCTTCTTCTTTAGTCTGTTCTTTTTCATTCTTGGACATAGGCCTCCCCTTTGAACCTCCACAACTCCTTATCTTGGGCACACTGCATCACTGGGGTCTGCCGACGCCTCTTCGGCTTGTTTTCGGTCGCCATTCTACGATCTTTTTGGTCCATCGTGAATCCAGGTATCTGGCAATATGCCCAGCCCAGCTCCACTTAAGACCAGCGACCCTTTCCGCTACATTGGCTACTTTGATTCTTTCTCTTATCATGACATTTTGAATTCTGTCACTTATTTAAATACCCATCAGTTACTTTCTCTCCATAGTTCATTTCTCTCAACAACTTGTGCATTTTTCGTTTTGTTAGGACCAATGTTTCCATTCCATAAGTAAGCACTGGGAAAAATACATGCATCGAATAGCTTCTTCTTCAAATAATGAGAGTATTTACGGGATTTCAGAATGCATGATATTTCCCAAAAGCTGCCCAGGCAAGGCCACGTCTTCTCTCTATTTCTGCCTCTTGATTTTCTTTGACAAACATCACGGTATAGCCTAGATATATGCATCTGTCTACTCTTTCAATTTGCACTCCATTTATTATGACGGGGAAGGACTTTTCTACGTTACTCATCATTTTGGTCTTGGAGATGTTCATCTTCAATCCGATGTTCACACAGGCTGAATTGATTTCTGTCCTTACCTCAAATTTCATTATGTTATCATCAAATTTAATTTCATCTTTCCACACCATCATCACCAATTACGCTACAGCCCATCATGAGCCTTGGCCTCCTCAAAAACTTTCCGCCATTATATCGCTCGCACCTTCCAATAAGTTTCACTGATTTCTTTCAGGACCCTTTCTACACCATCCACCCACCTTAATTTAGGTCTTCCATTGTTTCTTTCCACAGCCAGGTTTTATATTTTTGTTCAACGAGGCGTCGTCCTTTGTATGTATTGAGCCGGGCTCTGCACATCATTGATCCCATTGTATGAGTTTTGCCACAATAAAAACAATATTTACTTTCGAAACTTGAGCTGCTGTTCTTATATGTATTTAACTGTGTAAAAACGATACTCAAATACCAAGTTACGTTCAACGTCTTTTATTCGTTCAATAAACAGTGCTCATTGCATTGAACTATGGTTCATTGTTCGTACTCCTCGTAGTTCACACAATTCGTGAACCGAGTGGTCGATACATACATACATACAATAGTCTTAACGATATTATGTTGCAGCGGTCCATACAAAATAACCTCGTCTCGTAAAAGATTTTCATATGCGAGTGTCATACCGGCTGCGAGCTATCATACTTATCAATTACATCCAGGGGGCCTAGACAACGTGTCATTTAAGCTAAGCGTTATATCGCTAAGCGATAGTAAATGTATGAAATTGGTCGCTATGACAACACGTGACAGCCACAAATTTCATACATTTCTATCGCTTAGCGATATAACGCTTAGCTTTAATGGCATGTTGTCTAGGGGGGCTGGTCTATTAATCTATATAATTATAAAAATTAATGTTTGCCCGTAATCAAGTATGTATGTATGTATATAATATTGTATGATTGTAAAGTTGTACGGTATGCGCTCCTAATCCGTTCACCCGATTGCAATGAAACTTCGGTTGTTCTGTTGAGCGTATACTTGATTCGGTTTCTGGATTTAAACTTTTTTCTTCTACTTCTTCCTCATCGTGTATTAGGTCATTTGTCCTATGAAGGTGGACTATCCTGGAAGAAGAAGATCCAACTATCCTTCCATTTATACGCAGGCCTTCCGTGTAGTCCTCTGTTATAGGGTATTTCTGTCTTTACAATATTGACAATTCCATTGTTCTATGCGTTCGACATGGTCTCTCCAGAAGCAAACACTGAATTTTTTTTTATTCATTTAATATTTAATATCTTACAAAGGATTTCATTGAAAATGATTGACATACAAATACGAACATAAATTTCATACTCAAACGTTGGATTTTTTGATATTTGGAAATGGTAGGTAGGTACTTGAAATTCAAAATATTGGGCTCTATAATTAACATAGAACTAAACCTTTTTTTAATTCAATACCTCAACGGGAATCTCATCGTTCGAACTCCATTATGTGCATTATGCATGCACATAAAAATCCATTATATGTAGTCAAAATTAAAATTTTCAAGCAATTTATCCGGATTCAATTAATATTTAATTACATATATTTTTTATACAATTCTAAATATTTTCTCATAAATGCGGGCAACCCATCCTATAATGAGGGTGATTTTTTGAATATTTTTCCCTAAATATTGGAAAATCAAATGCTTCTTAAAAATAGAATCAGAATAACGCTAGACCAATTTGTGGACCAATTCTGAACAGATTTTTATACTTGATTGTACTCAATATTTATTACAAAATGTATATCAATATGTATTTGTGTAATCTAAAGTAATAAAGCAATCAAAATGTTAGTGTCTGTGTGTGTGTGTGTATGTGTGTGTGTGTGTTTGTCTCACGCCTTCTGAAAAACCAAGAGCATCTAAAAATCTAATTTATGTGCGAACGTGTACCTGTATACCTGATGCAGTGTCACGCTAAAAATAATGCGATAAAAATGCTGAATTTTAAAAATATTTCAATAATTATTTTTTTCATACAAAATTTTCCAAGTCATATCTGTCAAAAAAGTGTACATTTTGCACGCAAATATCTGTTAGTTTAAAAGTTAGAAGTACGTATTTACACGAAAAAAATATATTTTCAAGTATAACTTAACGTTTGAGTGAAAAACATGGTGAATATTTTGTATAATTATAATGTTTAACTTATTTTTAATGTAAGCGTTTTGTACATGAACGCCGACATTTTAATATCTTTTCATACAATATTTCATTTTCCTACCGAATAAATATGTTCTTGAAAATAATAAACCTTTGAATTAAATGTAATTATGAAATAATAAAATGAAACACAAGACATTACAGCAAGTTTTAAGACATATATTGTAAAAATGTGTTTATTATTAGTAAAGATATAGGCATAATAAAATTGCATAATTTGTAAATAATATTTGATTTTTCTGACAATTTTCATTTTTATGGCATCGAACAAACCAATGTATGTATGTAGGTACCTACATATTCAAAAAATGTCTCAAACCATTTGATATTTTTTACGTATTGGAATGGTTACTATGGTAACGGAAAGATTCTGATATTCAAATAAAATTTGTTATGAATCGAATTTATTTAGAACATTGTTGTAGGTAGGTACCTACCTATTATTATTTACTTACAAATCAACAATATACTGATTTCCTATCGGAAAATTATTTTATTTATTTATTTATGAATGTATGAATGTATGCAAGCGATGTGCTCCTAAACCGTATGTCCGATTACAATGAAACTTTGGCGAATTGTCGAGCGTGTGCCCGAGGTGGTTTCTGGATTTAAACTTTTTTCTTATTCTTCTTCTTCTTCGTGTATTTGGTCATTTTACCAATGAAAGCGGAATATCCTGGGAAAAGAAGGTCCGACTGTCCCTCCATCTCTTCGCAGGTCTTCCAGGACGGTTTCTGGATTTAAACTTTTTTTTTCTTCTTCTTCATCGTGTATTTGGTCATTTTACCTATAAAGGTGGAGTATCCTGGGAAAAGAAGACGGTGCTTACATCTCTTCGCGGTTCTTCCAGGATGGTTTCTGGATTTAAACTTTTCTTACCCGAATGAAGGGACGGGATGAAATTGAAGGGAAGGGAGGCACTAAAGGGCCTGAAGGGACGGGAGGTATTAAAGGGCCTGAAGGGACGGGAGGTACTGAAGGGCCTGATGGGAAGGGACGTGATGAGGGATTGAAGGGACGGGATGTACTGAAGGGCCTGATGGGACGGGAGGTACTGAAGGGTCTGAAGCGACGGCTCCTGGAGTCTAATTATTTTTCTTCATAATTTTATGTAGACCTTTAAGGACAGTTTTAATACAAACTATTTCCTATAGATTAATCTTCTTCTTCTTTTATGAAGACCTTTTGCTCAGTTTTTATACAATCTATTTCCAATAGTCTAATTCTTCTATTTTATGTATTTTTTCTTATTTTATGTAGACCATTGGGATTTTTTATACAAACTATTTCTTATAGTCTTATACTTATTCTTCTCTTTTTTATTTAGACTTTTGGGTTCGTTTTAAGTCTAATAGTCTATTGTGCAGAAATATTATTAACGATATGCACACTTGATGAAAATACATATGTAAAAACGAATGGGATGTGGGATGTGAAGATGTAACCTGCACTAGAATCTTTTCAATACTTTTGTTTAATCAAATTTAAACCATTTATATCATCCTATTTTAAATAATTTTTAACACCGACATAATATATTTGATTTCGTTGACAATATTTAAAGAAAGGGAGCTGTGGCCATTACTGAATTCTTCACAACGTTTATATTCAAATTATTTACCATAGTTTAAGTCTTCTTCGTTAATGTAGACTTTTGTGTCAATTTTAAGTTCATCAGTCTAATTGTGCAAAAATATAATGCACACTTGATGAAAAAATATAAAACGAATGGGATGTGACCAACACTGGATCTTTTCAGTACATTTGTTTAATCAAATTTTAACCACATCCCAACATCCAAAATTACTAAATATTCAATAGGTAAGTACATATTACAATTTGTTTTCGATGATAATATTTAAAAATGGGGGTTGTGGCCAAACCAATCTCTTTACAATGTTGATAAACAGTCATATTTAAAACCATTTCGAATAGTGAAGAAATTGTATATTATACTTCATTCACACTTTATAGCAATATATAAAAAATAATGGGTTGTGGCCATCACTTGAACATTTTACAATCAAATTCAATCATATTTCAAACCACTTTTCATAGTCCGATTTTGCAAAATAATTGGGTGACAATATTATAAAAACGATTGCTTTTTCCTTCACAATTTTACATTCTTGGCCAACGGCGGGACATAAAAGCTAGTTATTAATAAATATGTAGGTATTTATCAATAATTATAAATACTCATCAGTATATGTATATAATATCAATGTCAGAAAGTTTACGTGGTCATAACTTAATTTTCGCACAAGAACAATTAGTTGTAACAATTTCTATATGACTAATAACCCTTCTTAGAAATTTCTAACATTTTTAAACTATTCTCGTAATAACCTGTTTCCATTTACCTAGCCTTGTATAAAAGTTTTATTTGTTTTCTTGTAAGACTTGGAAGTTTACCTTAATTTTCTAAAAGATTGATCCTCATTTTGGCAATAATTAAACTGATTAAATCACCTTCACTGGTGTGGCGCTACTTTCCACAACTTCACTGTCCATTTTCTCTTTAGTAGCCACGTTAAAAGAATCTTAATTTTGCGTAAAAAGAAAAACTTTTTTTATCTTGAAAATATTATGAAGATATAAAAAGTTTTTAATATGAAAATAATACCATCTAACCATGCATACTAGAATAAATACCGTGTCCGGATAATTGACCGTAGCCGATTGACCGTGGACAATTGACCGTACGCCCTTTTTACCGTATGGACAATTTACCGTGAGGACAATTTACCGTGGGGACAATTTACCGTGGGGACAATTTACCGTATGGACAGTTGACCGTGGGGACAATTTACCATATGGACAATTGACCGCGAGGACAGTTGGCCGTGAGGACAATTGGCCGTGGGGACAGTTGACCGTACGGACAATTGACCGCGAGGACAATTTATGGTATGGACAATTGACCGTATGGACAATTCACCGTGCGGAAACTATTTTTAGTATCAGAAAAAATCTTTTTCTTTTTTCGTATGAGTTAAATAAATTGCGTGAACAAAAAAATGTTGGTTTATGGCGACGCGACGAACCGATTGCCTTATTTTTGTATTTCAAAATAGATACTACGGGACTACGAGAAATCCAATATGTCGACAGTGATTAAACCAAATTTTACAAAATAAGCGGTAATTATGTAGTTCTAATTTGTTGCATTTTGATGTCTGTTCTTAAAGTTCTTCTTGTTCTTTTTTTTGATTTTTCGAGATGGATATCGATTCATACTAATTAGAAGGTGTAGATTTCGAAATAACTGAAACTTCTTTGTTTTCTTTTGAAATTATGAGAAACCAATATGGCGGCCGTGATTTAAAGATGAGTTTTTCAAAATGATTGATTATTTTGGGTTTATCGCGTTTTAATTTGCTACATTTTGAGATTTAAGAAGACGTCTGTCCTTAAACTTCTTCTTGTTCTTTTTTTGATTTTTCAAGATGGATATCGATTCATACTAATACGAAGGTGGAGATTTCGAAATAATCGAAACTTCTTTGTTTTCTTTTGAAATTATGAGAAACCAATATGGCCACCGTGATTTAAAGGTAGTTTTTCAAAATGTGATTAGCAAATTAGAATTAAAAAATTACCTTTTATTTTGTGAAATTTTGTTTTAATCACTGTTGACATATTGGATTTCTCGTAGTATTTTGAAATAAAAAAAGGCAATCGGTTTGTCGCCATAAACGAACATTTTTTTATTCACGTAATTTATTTAACTCAAACGAAAAAAGAAAATATTTTTTTTCTGATACTAAACTAAAAATATTTTCCACACGGTGAATTGTCCATACGGTCAATTGTCCATACGATAAATTGTCCTCACGGTCAATTGTCCGTACGGCCAACTGTCCCCACGGCCAATTGTCCTCAGGATCAATTATCCGTACGGTAAATTGTCCCCACAGTAAATTGTCCTCACGGTAAATTGTCCATACGGTAAAAGGGCGTACGTTCATTTTCCACGGTCAATCGGCTACGGTCAATTGTCCGGTATCTAATCAATAAATACGCTTCTGTTCCCTGATTGAACGTTTTTTTTTTCATTTCCTATGTCCGGTTTTTCATTCCTATGAAACATTTTTTCGAATTACATTCATCATATTGTTATTATCCATACATTTACATATTTTGTAAATGTCTAATTCTATCACACGTTTAACGAGGGAAATAGTGATAATATGTAGGAAAAAGTATTTTTAACCACGAAAATTACCTCCACCAGCTTCTAGAAATACCACAAGAGCGTATTAGGGACAAACGCAGTCAAGAAAATGTGATGCTTATTTAGTTGTTTCATCCGCACATCGCATATTTATAAATAGAAATATGTTTAGATCTGATGGTGTTGAAGGGACAGATCGGTTCATTAGGTGCCCATTGCCCTTGTTCATGATGAGATACTTTGACATGATGCGGCGAAGCGTATCTTTCGGACATATAATAATATGTACCTACTGCACACGTTACATAATAAGGAAATTTTTAAACCAAACGGAAACCGATTCACCAACACGATCAAAAATGGAATGAAACAATAATATAATACATTCATTAATTCATTCATACCATCACGGCATATCCCACAATGTGGGGTAACCAGCGAAAGGTGTATGGGTGTGCATTGCCTTATAAAAGGGAGCACAACATATCTGTGTATACCCACACACCAGTCTCGTCTCACCTAAAAAGGCACTATATATTACCCGGCTCTTACGGGACACTCGAAAACAATAATAGAAAAGAGTGGAAGCACTATTCTAAGCCGGTGCCTCATAGTTTAATTCTGAGAATATAACTATGTATTATATTCTCGGTGTCCTAATATAATACATAGTTATCGGAAAATAACTTGAGCCAGTCACGGGCGTCAAATTTGTGTCTTTTTTTGGATGATATATGTGCAAATAGCTCCCCTCCACGGCGAAAAGGCTCAAGAATTTTAACGAAAACTATACCTACTAGTTTTTTACACCCGGCGCTGCTCGGGAAGCAATAAGCTAACCCATCAAAAATTCATTTTTGTAATTTTTGAACTATTTATCAGTTATGATTAATTGAGATAGAGTACCTACCTATAAAATATCCAATACAATAAATAAAAATTAACATACATCAGTAAGTTTTTTTTTGGAAATGGTTTGAAATGAAATTGAATAGAAGCATAGTAAAGAGTGTAGTGTGAGACACAACCTTTTTGTTTTTTTTATATACTTTCGTCAGAAACAAGTGTGTATAAAAAACAGAAATAGTGGACTATAGGAAATAAATTAAATGTAATTGAATATAAACGTTGGAAAGAGTTCAGTGTTGGCCTCAACTCACTCGTTTTTTTATAAATCATCATCGGAAGCAAGTGTGCATACAAAATTTCAGCAAGAATAATCGTTAGATCCTTCAGACCTTCTTTATTAAATTCCAAGTACATCGTTTTCAAAAAAAATCTTTGTGAAATACTTAAATAAATGAAAATCACAAACAAATAAATAAATGAATCAAATACACGAAACCTTCCTTGGTTCTCGCCTGCGACACGAACACGAACAAAGAAAAATACATATCCATATTATATTACACTATGTACCTACACTCTAAAATATTAGGTCCTTACATATGAAATTGGCGTTTTGCCGTACTGGCAACTTTGATCTCAAATATCTTCTCTTTGGTTAGGAATTCGAAATTCAAATTTATACAGCTATTTACTCATATATTTGTGTTTCGAAAATTATAATTCATTTGTTTTTTCCTCAATTGTTTTTTACCTTTACGTCACTCAGTTTATAAAATGGAAAACTTGAAATATCGCGTTATTTAAGAATATGAGTTCCACCGTGGCACCAGTGCTGCAGAAATGGCTCTAAGGATTAATGATCTGTATGGCGACGGTGCCGCAAAAGAAAACACAGTGCGTTTTTGGTTCCAACGTTTTCGTTCTGGAAATTTCGACCTGCAGAACAAGCCCCGTGGACGGCCGGAGACCAAAGTTGATAATGAAGAATTGAAGGCTATTGTGGAAGCGGATCCATCGCAAACCACGTCCGAGTTAGCTGCAGGCTGCGGTGTTAGTGATAAAACTGTTTTAATCCACTTGAAGCAAATTGGGAAGGTGAAAAAGCTTGAAAGGTGGGTACCTCACGAATTGAGTGAAGCAAATCAACAAACGCGCGTTGACTGCTGCGTTGCATTACTCAACCGGCACAATAATGAAGGGATTTTAAATCGAATCATTACCTGTGATGAAAATTGGATCCTGTACGATAAACGGAAGCGCTCATCGCAATGACTGAACCCTGCCGAACCAGCCAAACCATGCCCCAAGCGAAAATTGACTCCAAAAAAGTTACTTGTGAGCGTTTGGTGGACTAGTGCTGGTGTCGTTCACTACAGCTTTCTTAAATCTGGCCAGACGATTACGGCAGATGTCTATTGTCAGCAACTGCAAACCATGATGGAAAAGCTAGCTGCTAAACAACTGAGGCTGGTTAATCGCTCTAGGCCACTGCTGCTTCATGATAACGCTAAACCACATACTGCACAACAGACGGCTACCAAATTAGAGGAGCTTCAATTGGAATGTCTAAGACATCCACCGTACTCTCCGAACCTTGCCCCAACAGATTACCATTTTTTACGAAATTTGGATAACTTCTTGCAAGGGAAAAAATTCAACTCCGATGGGGCAGTCCAAAAACCGCCTTCAAAGATTTTATTAATTCCCGTCCGAATGGTTTTTTTAGTAAAGAGATCGATGAAATACCTATAAGATGGCAAAAGTGCATAGATAGCAATGGTACATAGTTTGATTAAATAAATATATTATATTAAAAAAAAATCGACTTTATGTTCCTCCCATACAAAACGCCAATTTTATATGTAAGGACCTAATATTAATATAGGATTCATTAAATTTAGTCTACTATACATAGATTTTTATTATAATATAGGTACTAAATATAAAAGTGAGTCATGAAATATGGTGCGTTTGACGTTTTGGTTGGCAATATATTTCAGTTTTCCTTACATTTCAACACATCCTAGATAACTGTTCTCTAAATCTTAATGAACAAAGCGTTTTTTTTTGACAAATAAATCCGAAAACAATTCACATTAGTCGTTATTCTCTATAGAAAAACGATGTGGTCTGTCAACCAAAACGTCAAAAATCCCCCGGAAAATGTCTCACTTCGATTCATACAAAATTTGCTAAGTAACATCTAGTATATTATTATAATAAAAATCTATGTATACATAATCCAACTGTCGATTTGTTCAACAGAACTTTGTTCTTTTAACATATCGACAATGTTTCAAGCCAGGATATACGAGATTTGTATGCACGGTCTACATTTTTCACGGCTTTTCTAACTTTGAAGTCAAAAAACACCAACTTAGAGGGTTCGCAACATATATGTCATATATACGGATTTACTGAGAATTCGGAGTAGAACATTTCGTGTGTCTGTGTCTGTCTGTGTGTCCGTCCCTCGTTACTTTATTTTTCCATATATCTCAGAAACCATAAAAGCTAGAACGCTGAAAATTGGTATGAATATAGACAAATTTGTTTTTACCAAAAATTCCAGAGATTCTCAAACATTTTTTATTAAGAAAAATATTTTTTTATGTTAAATTTATGTGTTTAACTGCCTATATTTCTAAAGTTTTTAAAAATATCGAAAAAAGCCGAACACCCCAACTAGATAATTTAATTTTCTATAAAAAATATTAACATTATAGTAGTACATCTCAAATTTTTTTTAACAGTTTTTATAATAATTGAATTTAGTGACGACATCGCTTCATACAATTTGTATGGCAATCGCCTATACCTACACAATAACTAAGAAGACTTTTAATAGTTTGATACTTAATCTCCATACATATATACATACCATCATGCTGTTTTCATATTCTGGGTAGGAAAAAGAACTGACCTCCATACTATCCTATCTTGCATACATACCTACATGTGTTGTATAGAAAACAAAATATCTAAAAATAGTCAATAATTTGGATTTATGGGTTTATAGTTTGGTACTTATTCTTCAACTATATACATACCTACTATCGCTATCGACAGTTGGATCTCATGTGTTTCATGCAACTAGTGACATAAGTCTAGAATTGCAGGATCTTACACACTTACACTATAACCATGGCAACGAAAATCAACAAAATGTTTGGACATTTCCTAGCTGTCGATTTGTTCAAGAGAAATTTCTTTAAATAAATCAACAGCATTGATCTTAGTCCCGTGTGAGAGAATTGTATGGAGTAGTGGACTTTTTGCATGGTTTTTCCAACTTTAATATAAAAAAAAATCAACTTTGCTTCATATATTAATATACACATGGATGAACTCAGAATAGAGAACATTCAATGTGGCTGTATGTGTGTCCGTCCCTCTCTTATTAATTTTATACTCAGAAATTTTTGTTCCAATCAAGGGTTATCAATTTTTATTTTATATTTCCACATATCTCAAAAACTAGAAATTTGTACAAGTATAGACAAATACAATATCTCAAAATATTTTTTTTATATATAAGAAAGTTTTTAAAAAAGTTTTCAAAAACTTTATAAATGTATATGGATGAACACAGAATTCGGAGTAGAACATTTATTGTGTCTGTCTGTGTGTGTGTCCGTCCCCCCTTATAAATTTCGATTCGCTAAATGCACAGAGCCCGAAATTTCAGAAAATATAGAAAATTATAGACCTACAAAAATTTTCTACTAAAAATTAAGCTTGCTCACTTAAGCACTGAGAATGGTTTATAAATACGGCCATTAGTGTGTCTGTGTGTCCGTCTCCCTTCACTTTTGATCCGCTTAACGCACAGAGCCTTAAATTTCAGAAAATATACAAAGTTATAGGCCTACAAAACTGTTATATTCAGAATTTTCTATTGTTGTTCCAGTCAGAGATTATCAACATTTGAACATTATTTCATTTTTCCATATATCCAAAAAATAATAAAAGCTAGAACGCTGAAAATTTGTATGAATGTAGACAAATACAATATCTCAAACTATTTTTAATGAAAAAGTTCCAGGACTTCTCAAACTTTTTTTTATTAGAAAAACCTTTTTATGACAAAATTTCCTGTTTAACTGCCTGTATTTCCAATCTTAAAACGCCGAAATAAATCATTTAATTTTCTTTAAAAAGTACATACATTGCAGTAATACATTTCGAATTTTTTTTAACGATTTTTGAAAAAATTGAATTTAGTGACGACGTTGTTTCATACAATTTGTATGACAGAAAATACAATATCTACGGGGACTCTCAATAATTTGATACTTTACACACATACATACAATCGAGCTGTTTATATATGTGTAGTAGTAAAAAAAAGAATGACCTCCACACTATCCTATCCTGATATATCATATCCTTGTATAGAAATAAAAAGCTTAAAATATTCAATAATTTTGATTTTATGGTTGATAGTTTGGTACGTATTCTTAAACTATAATAAGGCACATAATATATGTAGACAGGCGGTCTTATGTGTAACAACATGCAACTAGTTGTTTGAAAAACACACAAAATACTCACATACAAAATTGTGAAAAACATAATAGGTAATTAAACGGCATAATTACCATTTTTTCTTTCAAACTCACTTATAAAATATTTTATTAGTGTAAATACTTAGGTAGGTACATCTGACATATGGTCACGAAAAAGTACATTTTGGACATTTGGACGAAAATTTGTAATATGATAACTAAATTCCCAATAGATGGTAATTCCCAATAGTTCGTAAATGTGTTCTTTTTATAACTAGTTGCATGTAACACATGAGATCCAACTGTCGATAGCGATAGTATGTATAGTTGAAGAATATGTACCAAACTATAAACCCATAGATACAAATTATTGAATATTTTTCAGATATTTTGTTTTCTATACAACATATGTAGGTATGTATGTCAAGATAGGATAGTATGGAGGAAGATCCTTTTTCCTACCCAGAATATGCAAATAGCATGATGGTATGTATGTATGTTTGGAGATGAAGTATCAAACTATTAAGTCTTCTTACATATTGTGTATAGGCGACTGCCATACAAAATGTATGAAGCGATGTCGTCACTAAATTCAATTTTTAAAAAAATTGTTAAAAAAAAATTGAGATCTTCTACTACAATGTTAATATTTTTTATAGAAAATTAAATTATCTAGTTGGGGTGTTTCGGCTTTTTTCGATAATTGTAAAAGTTTTGGAAATATAGGCAGTTAAACTCATAAATTTATCATAAAAAAAATATTTTTCTTAATAAAAAATGTTTGAGAAACCCTGAAATTTTTTTGAAAAAACTCATTTAAGATTTTGTATTTGTCTATGCTTGTACCAATTTTCAGCGTTCTAGCGTTTATGGTTTCTGAGATATATGGAAAAATAAAATAAAAATTCAAAAGTTGATAACCCCTGACTGAAACAAAAATTCAAAATTCCGAGTATAAAAGTTTTGTAGGCCTGTAACTGTTTATATATTCTGAAATTTTAGGCTCTGTAAATTGAGCGGATCAAAAGTTATAAGGGGGGGACGGACACACAGACACACACACACACAGACACACAGACACACGAAATGTTCTACTCCGAATTCTGAGTAAATCCGTGTATGGAACATATATGCTGCGAAGCCTCTAAGTTGGTGTTTTTTGACTTCAAAGTTGGAAAAGCCGTGAAAAAAGTAGACCTCTCCATACAATTCTCGCGTATTCTGGCTTGATACATTGTCGATATGTTAAGAGAACAAAGTTCTCCTGAACAAATCGACAGTTGGAATACGAAAAGCATTATAATCAAACGTAATAATCACCACGATTTTCGAAGTTATAGGTACTTGAAAATATATGTAATTCGTGTAAATGAAGAAATATTTTCTCACGAAAAAGTAAGATTTTTAACATTTCATTTGTTGAAACAATTTTAAAGAAAATCGTCGAATAACAAACAAAATTAAAGTTGATTTTTTATATGTCTAATTAACTCATTGGTCGTAAAGGAAGCGATATGCTGAATATTTAACCATTAAAATTTTCTAGATTATGATTGATGCTCGAACAATAAAAAATAGCCAAATACATTTAAATATATTGCTCACTAAAATATAATGGTGGGGATTATGCACAGAAAAAACACGAAGGTGGGATTATTGCATAATATCGCGGATAGAAAAATCACACTTAAGGCCGCACAGGCACTAAGAATTTTTAGCGAGTTGTACCCCATTTCTCGTACTGAAGTAGAAGCAGTGGTGTTCGTCCCGTCATACATTTTGTACGATTTGACTAGCGCGAATCAGGAACGACATAAGCGACAATATGAATTATAACTTATTTAAGAAAATCAAGACACAAATTTAAACATCTAAAACAGTGAAAATATTAACATCATATTGAACAATATGTTTCCTAAATTATAGTATTACTTCTAAAAAATTAAACGGACAACGAGGGAATCCCGCAAATATCAGGGGTACTTTCGGAATTACTTTTTATCAAGAGAATTTTTATATATTATGATTCTGGAACTGTCGATCTGTTGACAATACTATAATTTATCCCTGTCTTTAGTTTCAAGACGATAACATCAGTATTGGCTGAGTAAATGAGGAAACACCAATTCAAGTAATCATATTGAAGTTACTGTGCAGCCTTAAATAAAAAAAAATAGTGTCTGGATTTTTTATAATGATTGAAGTAGATAAATATCATAATACCACATCCTACCTATAAGGGCACAGGCTAATAATAATAATGAACACTTCCTTGCACCCTGCGCAAGTGGCGAGTTTATTGCCCTATGGAAATTTCTTCCAACTAACCAGTGTTTCCAGCCCAGAGAAGCAATATTTGCGTGAGAAATGAATTTAAATAAATCGAACCCAGGACACCCGCACAGAAACCGAACGGCTTACCAACTGTGCCACGGCGGTCGGCTAATATTTTTTTTTACAAAAAATCGATTTATTTTTAATAACATAATCACCAAACCTTAAATTTGCATCATGCCTTAATGAAGTTTCCTCGGGCATTTTTTCATATTTTTATGCCATTCGTGTCATATTATATATAGGTATAAAAATATTAAAATATTTTTCAGAAATACTAGATGCTGTGCCTCAAGGTCTAATGCAACGTGTAAAACATGCTGCGGGGGCAAGGGTTCTTCGTCTATCAGAGTCGGAAGTCTCCCAACAATTGGAGGTCATATTCGCAGCCTATTCTCCAACTAGAGAAATTCAAGATATTGAATCACCTTGGTAAAGAAAATATTCAATTTGTTTTAAATATGTATTTAAATATAATGTCACAAGGCGTAAATATTTTAGCCCAAACAATTCAATATAACACAATAAAACCAAACATACTGGAAAAATAGTCAAGTTGACCAAAATTACATGGATATTAATTAATTATAATATCAAATATATGTGTCCCCATGTATAGGTATCTTTGTGTAAAACTACACATCTTCACAAGAGCATAAAAAGAAAAATAATAATTGTTCACTACTTTTATACATTTTTTTAATTTATGTGAACTCAATTTGTTTTTGTTGTTCAAGTTGAATTTTAGATGAACATTTATGTCAGTAAACAACTAGAATTTCTATACATAAATCAACCTACTAAATTTTACACATGAACATGAAGAATACATTGAACTATGACAAATAATATTAACATTCCTTTAGATCAGAGGTTCCCAACCCCGTGCCCGCGGGTACCATGGCGCCCGCGGAACGATTCGTATGTGCCCGCCACTATTCGACAGAGACAGAATTTTTTCATAAACATTAATTAAAATTTTTAATTATTTTTATTTATTTGTTAAAGTTTTAATTTTTTTGAGTGCCTAGATTTATTAAATACGTTCGTATGTTTGCGATATTTTATATATGAGTGGTCTGTCAGTGAAAGCAATAAGCATGGCACGGACAGCCAAACTGACAGTCTTCTTCTTAATAAATTATGAATATAAGAAAATAAATTATGGGAAAATGAGAAGTTATGAAAGGAGTTTGTCGATTAAAAATAGGTGGTGCTTGCCACCCTACCAATATTTTAGAATGTGCTCTAGAGTACAAAAAGGTTGGTAACCCCTGCTTTAGATGATCGTGTATTTTTATACTGTTTCTAATTACCTTACAATGTCACAATAATCAAAAAATATGAATTTAAAAAAATCAATAATAATTACAGGTCGGACACAATGAGGCCAGAAAATTTCACTTATCTTATAAAAGACGAGCTAGAAGAGAGTTTGAATAATATTGGTCAATGGAGCAACCCATATTACAGCTGTAAAGATAAAAAATGGCTGTTGTCTTATACCATTGTACTTCCAAAAAAGACATCCAACAGGTAATTATATTTTACTAAAATGTTCTATTCTGAATATCAGCTAATGTCCACCATAATAACTGGTCAATCAAAAATAGATATACGGTACCTACCTAATAATACTTGTTACTATGTTGAATTATTATATTAAATGAAAAATAATTTATTTCAGCCAAAGTTTGCTTCTATCTATAGATCTAGATGTGTCAGATTTAGAAATAAATCAATGCAATAGCTTTTCGTCCCTTGATGCACAAACACAAATTATTCAAGAACCTTTAAGTGATTTCTTTGGAACCCACAAGTGTCCTATAGAGACAACACAAGTATGTAAATTTATATTTACCAAAAACATCATTAAGATCTAAATGGTATATTTATTGTCTATTAGACCTAAAATATAATTATTTAATCATATCTCCTTTAATGTATATTTAAAAGTTCCTTTATTCCCTATAGATGCATCTAGATTCACTTTTTTTTTAATTGTAGTGTCTTCATCGCTCTGGAAGAGGATGGTCTAGAGGTTCTTATGTATGCAAGTGTCTAGATGGATTCTATTCCCTTGTTTATCCCAAAGGCTTTAACGGATCCTTGATGGAAAGTTAGTCATTTTTCTGTCACATTATTTTTTAGCAATTGACATATCTATTACAATCATTCCAAAATTATATGATTGAAAGTATGTTCCAAAGTCCTGGCATGCATGCCTTTTTGTCTAACATTTTTTATGAATTTCAACAAAGTTTTCTTCTAAAAGCTTCTTAGTTAATAGAAACAACAATCATTTGCGTGAGCATTTAGCTGGTTCATGAAGGAAAACAATATGTACAATATTTTTACATTTACCAATAATAAAACTATTTCTTTTCAATTTCAACCATACATACACAACCATACAAACATATTTATGTATTTTTTTAAATTTAGGTATAGCACGTCAGAGGTGCATGTTATTTTTGTACGTATGCATGTACTGTGTGCTGTCCTTATTATAATAAAAAAATATTTCAGTTGCCTGGCAAGAATACAACAATTCCAAGTATAACTACACCAGTGACGACTGGAAAACATTAAACTGTCTGCCATGTGCTGAAGGATGTGTCACTTGTAAAGGTCCTGAGCCATGTATGGCATCATATGGATGGGAATTCAGGTAGAAATATCATATTTTACTATCATTAGTGATTCTCAAATGAACGCATAATGCAGCAATTTTACAGTTCATATAACTCTGGAAACACTGGTTAGTTGGAAGAAATTGCCATACAGCAATAAACTCGCTACTTGTGCAGGGTGCAAGGAAGTGTTTATTATTATTATTAACTCTGAATTATATAAATAAACAAAACTCAGAAACCTTAAACATCAAAGTTTACAGAACATTTTATGAAATTTGTACTACTTAATTAATTTATCACATCAGCTTCTATAAATATATTTAAGAAATAACCTAATTGCATGAACTCAATATATGTATCAAATATTTATTTTGTTTCTCGGGCAACAAACATATCATATATACTATGTCAAATATTAATTTAACAATCACCTAGTAAACAAGTTCTAAAGTTTTGGAAACTAATGATCTTCTCTCAAATCTAGCCTAAAATTACAATGATCCTTCCATTACAATTCACCCAAATTTACATAAAATTATTTTTAATTAAAACAAAATGTTGAATAAATGAATGAGTCATTTTGTTTTCAGAACTTTTCTCCTGTGCATATCCATATGGTGTGCAGTTGGTACTTTTGTGTTGGCTGTCTTTCTCTATCGACATCGAAAAGCTCGTGTTTTTAGAAGTGCAAGTCCAGTATTTCTGGCAATCACATTACTGGGATGCGTTATTATGTATTTTGAGGTATGAATATTCTGTCATAAAAATAATACTTTTATCAAACTTGCATAACATTCACCATCATGAAGAGACCTCTTCTGTTCATGTTTTCTATTTTTTTTAATTCAACACCAAATCGCCAGGCATCATAGATACCAACCAAAAATTAAGCGCATGTGGAAGGAAATAATTGTCAAAATTTTTTTGACATCAACCACATGTGCCAACACAGACCACGCTCACACAATAACTGAGTCGAATGCGTATCAGCATTTATTGCACATAGGAGACCATGTCAGGAGACATCAGTCAGGTCCTACCTCCCGAAGCCAAGGAGGAACCACCTGAAGTGCCATGGTGATTGTGCCCAAAAACAAGCGATATTTTGGATATGCTTCTTTTTTTATTGATTTTTTCTATTTAAATTTTAATTTGTGATGTCCCAAAATGACATTATATTTTATGTGAATATCATTGTGACGTCCAATTTTATTTTATCAAAAAAATCCAATTATAATATTTTAATGAGGTAATCCATCTGTCAGACGATTGTGTATTGACATTCTTACATATAGTCAGACCGCAATTTTATATTTTTTATAAAAAATATTAAAAAATTTAGTATATCAAATATATTAT
Source organism: Molanna angustata (assembly GCA_963576475.1). NCBI lineage: Eukaryota > Metazoa > Arthropoda > Insecta > Trichoptera > Molannidae > Molanna > Molanna angustata. The sequence goes on along the minus strand of OY754964.1, from coordinate 20,451,420 downwards.
ATTATGTGACCTAAAAAAGGCAATTTTAAGTGAGCTCATCCACTACATCTCCATGGGTGGATATCAATCACTCAACTACAAAATCAACTAATAGCCAAATAAGTGATTTCACTCTTGGATTATGAAACAATTGTTTTAAAATGATATCTAATTAAAATGCTACATATTATTTTAAAATGCCAGCATAAAATATATGTGAGCAATACGTTGAATAAATAAAAAAAGACATCTTCATATTTATTTTAGATGCTGGCCATCTACCCTGTACTAGATATATATATAGCTGTGTAGCCACAAAATGCCAGTATAAAATATATGTGAGCAATACGTTGAATAAATAAAAAAGACATCTTCATATATATTTTAGATGCTGGCCATCTACCCTGTACTAGATACATATATATAGCTGTGTAGCCACAAAATGCCAGTATAAAATATATGTGAGCAATACGTTGAATAAATAAAAAAAGACATCTTCATATTTATTTTAGATGCTGGCCATCTACCCAGTACTAGATATATATAGCTGTGTAGCCACAAAATGGTGTCGACATTTGGGTTTCTGTATCACATACACTGCCCTATTAATGAAAACATGGCGGTGAGTGTTACAATATATTCATTACAAAGATGTATTTATAAGAATGGAGTAATCAAACTAACTGTTTGATATTTTTAAAACAAATTTCCAGGGTCTCGTTAACATATCGTGTGAAATCAGCTCATGCTGTAAAACTGACAGAAAGACAATTACTTCGCTGGCTTCTGCCTGTACTTCTTGTAATGCTGGTGTACCTCGGTACATGGACCCTCTCGGACCCCCCTCATGCTGAAGATGTAAGTTTTATATTAAATGTAGAAATCTCAATTATAATATACTAGGTAAAATGCATGAATATTTATCATATTTAGACATGGAGTGATGGTATGTATGTAAATATTATTTTATATTTACATGTATTTTTAGATTCGTCCGTTTTTGTGTTTTTTTTGTCATATTTAGATCCATTTTTTGGACATGTCATATTTCTGTGTATTTTTTGTATATTTCATATTTATATGTAATTTTGGACATGTCATATTTATATTTAATTTTGGAAAAGTCATATTTATATGTAATTTTGGAAATGTCATATTTATATGTAATTTTGGACATGTCATATTTATATGTAATTTTGGACATGTCATATTTATATGTAATTTTGGACATGTCATATTTATATGTAATTTTGGACATGTCATATTTATATGTAATTATGGACATGTCATATTTATATGTAATTATGGACATGTCATATTTTTAATGCTTATTTTCACATCATAATATTTTGGCTTACAGATAACAGACAGTGAAGGGTTAATATTCAAACAATGCACATACAACTGGTGGGATCACAGTTTGGCACTAGGTAGGTAATTGTTTTATTTTTTATAGGTACCTACATAAAATAAGATTCACTGAAAATTGTTATCACTGATTCTATCCATATAAAAGTAATCAAGTATCATACCTGGGGACATGTCCAGTTAAACGGCGTAAAACCCTCTATTTAGATATTAGATTTTTACCACCACAATATGGGTTACCATGGAATGGGACTTGCCCCGCTGACAAAATAAATGTTTCATTTTTGTTTATTCTTCTTACTCTGCAAAATCAAACTCAACAGTGGATATTTATTAGATTTTTGTTGTTTTTCAATAGGAGAATTAGCATTTCTACTTTGGGGAGTACGAGTATGTTATGGTGTACGTCACGCTGAATCCCTTTACAATGAAGCGAGGTTGATATCATATGCAATATACAACATAGCTGCTGTTAACTGTCTCATGGTTACATTTCAGTAAGTTTCTATTTAAGAAAAATAATAGGTATACATCTCAGTGACCCCATTTTCATTTCCATAAATAATTCCTCGCATAATAATAATAATAAAATAATAAATTTGGATAATTTATATAGCGCCGTTTTTGTGAATATCTCACCTCAAGGGCGCTGTATGCAATTAACTCCTACTTCGATGAACATGTATTTTCGAGTATCGTAGATAATTTAAAACACCTGATATTAGTACCAATGTATAGTAGCACATGTCTTTGACTGCATATTATTTGATAATCTGAATGTATATTTTCTTTCAAATATTTTTTTTTCTCCTTTTTTTTAATTCTTCTTCACTATTTGTATTTTTACTATGCTGAATGTATTGTTTATGCTTTTTACTCTTTCAATATTATAATAATATTATATATTTTGTGTGTACATATATATTTTTTTTAATATTTTTTAAGTTGTTCCATGCCTTATCACTTGTAAATACGCTAAACTTTCGAAACTCGCAATTTTATTACGATAAATCATAAATATGTCACAATGTCACATGCAAAACGTACAACAAGATCACATTTTGACAGTCAAACTGATACAGGTATGGTATACTTATACCTACAACTGCACCTGATGATGACAATATTGTATTGTATGTATTTTTTATTGAATGATAAAATTATTCACCTAATATTAAGTAACTATTTAGTGTTGTTTAAAAAAAAAGTCTGAGGAAAATTGTTTTACCCAGCTGTCAGACTGATATACAGATCAGTGGCCTTACTCTTGAAACTTGAATCCGATACCGATTTCAAATTTTGGTTTAGTACTTACCTACCTGTCGCCTGCGTACACTCAAATGATCGACTATCACGATGAAAACATACCTGTACCTACCGCATATTATTCTACGTTACAAAGGTAGGTTCTTAGCGAATTGGATAGTATTGGGTTTGAAGTTGTAGTGGAGAGTAAATCCACAGAGCACAGTGAAAAGTAAAAAGGAAAAAAAAGTTCCAATAGTTCCAATAATTATTACAAGATAGATATCAAAGCGATATTTTGAATTGTTGAATAAGGATCTCAAAGGCAACAAATAAAAGAACATCAGTAGAGTGGACATTAATATATACATTTTAATTTTAATTGTGGACAATTTTAACTTGTCAATATTTTTTTAAAGCGTCATGGCCATGTCAATACACTACTGCATGTTTTGTTAATTTTAAATCATGTTTTCTGCTATTGTGATTTCGCTTGAAACTTTTAATATATTTGTCTTACTTTTATTTAATATATATTTTTTTAATATATTTTACATGTATTGATTTTTTATTCTTTTAATTTGAATTTTTTGGTTTACATTAAACTAAAAACAATTAACTCTTATTATTACTGGAGCGAGCCCTTGTTTTTAACAATATGGCAGAGTGAGAAGGTGAGAGCTTCTGGATCTTGAACTCTTTGCCTGCATGTGAGTTAAATACGACCGACCCCTTCACCCTTGGGTATCAATACTACTGCTAAAACCAATAGTCAGATTATCTATGGCTATGTAATAGATGTTTATTAGAAATTCCAAAATATGCTTTCTATTAAAAATCAGAACACGATGCTAGAAAATCCATAGACAACAATTCATCAGATAATTATTGTATGGGGACAGTTTCTATAGAAATGAAAATCGGGTCCAAGTTCAAACTTAAACACGGCCGAAAATAAGTGTGTGTAACCTTAGATAAAATATTTTTATTTTACAAATACAAATTTTCTTCTAGATACACTAACAGATAAAAAAATATAACATGTCAGTTAGCAATAATGAAATTTTATAATAGCTCAGCCCCCCTAGACAACATGCCATTCAAGCTAAGCGTTATATCGCTAAGCGATAGTAAATGTATGGAATTGGTGGATGTCACGTGACATCACAGCCACCAATTCCACACATTTACTATCGCTTAGTGATATAACGCTTAGCTTAAATGGCATGTTGTCTAGGTGGGCTGATACTATAATATTTTTTTGAGTTATTCTCAAGAGTTTTATGTTTATAATTTTATACTTAAATATATTTTCATATCATTTTAAGAAAATAAAAAATGACCAAGAATATTCTATAAATATTATTAAATACTTTGCAATTGATGAGTGTCAATTTTTCAGCTTGTTGATCTTTCCCCGAGTTGGTCCAGATATGAAGTACTTTTTAGGTTTTCTAAGGACTCAGCTCTCTACAACAGTAACTGTTGGTGTCGTCTTTGGTCCTAAGGTAAAAAAAATCAAAACAATTAAAAATAAGTATAATCACTAACTAACTTTACATTAAAATTTAAGTGTCGCTTTATGGCCCCCAAGTCAAATTGAAAACGCTGTTCGTTTTCGCCAAGCGCTAATTTTTTTTGTATGGGATTTGACGTTTGTTGTAGAAATTTTTTCTACAATAACAAACAACAAACGTCAAATCCCATACAAAAAAAATTAGCGCTTGGCGAAAACGAACAGCGTTTTCAATTTGACTTGGGGGCAATGTATATTTTTCTAATCAACATAATAATTTTAATTTACATAAGTAATTTAGATATATTACAAATATAAAATAAAAAATACTTGGTATTTACTGTATTGAAATTTATTTGAATGCATATCCTCAGAATGACAATAAATATGTGACGTCAATAATCATATAAATTTTAAGTTCTATCAAGAATTGTCGATCGATTAAATTAAACATACATAAGTAATAGTTATCAATATAATTATATTGTCTCTTCTTACTTCTAAAAGCATAGCATTTTTTTTTTCTCAAAAAAAAATTCTATTTATTTTTTTTAATTTAATACAATCAATTGAAAAAACAATTCAAGTGAAGTTTATCTTAAAAATAAAATATAAACTATTTCCTTAAAAATACAACATAAATACTGATTTTCACATTAAGTAGCTTGTGTTTCTCCTATAATATTTTGAGATGATTAACTATCAATTACTTTATATTGAGCCAATACAATCAAAGAAAAATATTTCAGAATAAAAACTTAAGATAATTTTCAGGTTGTGTTAATATGGAGAGGATTTGGTGATCAATGGGATAGTCGAGCAGCAAGAGGAGTGTCAGCATCATTCTCATTAAATGGAATAGGATCTCTTCATCCCCGGATGCCACCGACGCCACATGATCTAGCTCAAGAGAACGATGAATTAAAGGTATTTTTAAAATAACCTTATTCCACCACTTTTGTTGTAATTCCATAAAATTTATTGTCATTATTTAAAACGTAGATGATCCTCTTTATTGAGAAAACAAAGATTCAATATTCCAATTTCAACCTTATTTTTCGATACCTAATTGTTTTTAGCAAAAATTTTCCTCCATTACATTAAATTTCTAAATCATTTTTAAAAAGCAGGAATAATACAAATTTGAAATATGTCAAAATTTCAATATTAGTAAGACTTATTGATATGAGGTACTGCATTATTTATTTATTTATTTATAAACGGCATAAATGCCTTTTACATACATAGATAAAAACACATATTGATGATGAAAATATACAGAATAAGAAAAAACAACAAGTATGTATACACTTAGCAAAAAAAAAAACTTAAACCTAAACAGTAATACAATAAATTAAAAAAAAAACAATCTATGTAAGCAAACATAAAAAAAGATATACATATATTATGGACTTAAAATAAACCAAAACAGTAAATTTAAAAAACAGTAAATACAAAAAAAAAAAATGAAGTAAGCAAACATAAAAAAATTAAGTAGGTACATATGGACTCAAAATCAACAAAAACATTAAATAAAAAGTATTATAAACAGAAAAAAATAGCAGTTTCATGTGAATTATAAATAAACAAAAAAGATATAGAAAAAACAAACATTTTACAATCGAAAATATACAAATCCGTACTGAAAATATCACAAGTTGTTTCTCTCATAAAAAAATGTGTATATTGTCTGTTTATATTTGTATTTGGACAGCATAAAAATGTCACCTAAATGAGAATATTCATTTCCAATATTATGGAGTCAACTGATTAGCGAGTGATATTCTGTCTGTGTACGTGTATTGTTGTAATAAAATAGTGCTGTCTGTCTGGTGGATCGTCGTGGTATATTGTAATTAATCAATTCTGTTAGTGCAGGGGTATCAAAACTCGAGTGAACTATTCTGTGTAAAGTAACCAAGTCAAATATTTGTCTGCGATCTGATAGTTTTAATAAATTTGTCAAATGGAGAAGGGCATTGTAATCTATTAAATCTCTAGGAATGAAAATCTTGAAATTCACATATCTAAGAAATCTACGTTGAACTTTTTCGATAGATTGAATATGAGAGTTATAATGTGGAGACCATATTGTTGAATTGTATTCTAAAATACTTCTCACTAGTGATGTGAACAGAATTTGAATACTAAGTATGTCTGTAAATTTTTTTGTAATTCTAATTATAAATCCTAAAAGTCTTTCCGCATGATTGACAATATTAGTTATGTGGCTAACAAAAATTAGTTTGTGATCAAAAATTACGCCTAGATCATTAATTTCTTCTAACACATTTAACTTTATTGAATCAATATTATAATCATAAATATGGGATTCTTAATTTTAAAAAATCTAATTACTTGACATTTAGTAGCATTGAGAAAGAGTTTATTGCGATTACACCATTCAGTCAGGTTGTTGCGTTCGAATTATTTGTATTAATTCTTACGCAATAATACCTACTTATAAAATGTTCGCAGTGGGTTTTTATTTTTTTCTTAGGGCAAGATAATAATTTACTGCTCACATTGTGTCGAAATAATTCTTTCAAAACTATAGAGTGCATTTCATTTATATTTTGAAAAATGTCCAACTGAATGTCCAGATTTATCGCATTGCTATAGTCATTTAACAACTGCAAATCCATTAAGCATCATTCGTTCTAAAGATATAGCCAACATGTGCATCCTTCTTTGTCTTAAAATGCAACAAAAGAACATAATATTTGAAACGGAAGACAACCAATTCACATTTTTTTACAAGTCTCCAAAACGTCTAGTAATAAGATATATTGCCCGGCCGAGGCTGACTTTCTAAACACATGTTGGGTTGATCTACGCCAGGGTATTTCATACTTAACACGCCCCAACCAAGATCGTAATTGGTTGTTATCTCGAGAACAATAAAAGACAAACAATGGTGCCCTTAGGACAGCCTACTTATCGTGACCAATGATTGAGGCTCTGACCACCTCCACAAAATTCGATAGAAAGACGTTTTCGAGAGTTGAAGTAGTCAGTAATGAGTCAACTGGAGTCCACCATTGGAATGAGTCGGAAGACTGGAGTCCACGAGTGGAGTCAGTCCACAGACAGTTGAATAGTTCTCAACACCTTTGTTCCAAAACAAATTAAATTCAGTTTGTGTCGCAAGTGACGGGCGGACGTCTGTGCCTCGGCAGATGTCTCCTACCTACCTAAGTTAAAAGTGTTACAGACAATTTTAATATAAAGTGCACAATGTCAGTGTTATTTTTTTGTCATAAATTTTTATGTTGTTTTACAAAGAAGACAAAATAATTACGACGCGTCGCAACGTCAACATACACACCATGGGCAGAACAACCGAACAACACAACAACTGGCGATACCTACTCTCGGATCTCTAGCGCGCCTCTACCTTGCATAGGTACATTTCACGGCCGCTAGACTCCTCATCCAGAGCCCAGCGACTCCTGCCTTAGAGTCCAGCGCTCCACTGAGAAACTGAATGTCTCTGGACGTCCCGGCGAAGCTTACAGCGACTGCCTCCTCGCAAGTCCAGCTTCACGGAGCCCCTGCTCCAATCCAACGTCCTCCACGATGTCAGCAACCCCTGCCTGCGAGTCTGCTGCATCCACGACGAGCCAAAGCCGCTCGTCTCTCATCACCTCACCACCACACGAGACAAAGCCGCTCGTCTCTCATCTCAACATCCTGCCACGCGAGCCAAAGCCGCTTGCACACTCTGCCAAGCCGACGTCGCTCGACCAGCGCCTCATGTCAGCCCCAAGCAAAATCACTCGCCTCAACACGCACCCACTACACAAAGCACCGACGTCTCAATATTTCCTTTTTTACTGCTTTCATTTTTTTATACTTAGTTTTAAGTTTACTAACCCATTTTCAATATTTTTTTCCAATATACATGACCTCTGGTCATATTTAAAATACCCGTTATGTGTTTTATTCCTCCACAACTCTCACCAACAATTACAAACTGTATTGTGTAAAACAACTAAATACCCTCCTACAATTATTATTCTTTTCACTCCTAGATATTTTTTTCTTAAATAAATTATAATTTAAATTAAACTATACAATATTATTTGAATTACTAGAGGGGGTGCATTAAGGTTATTTAAATTTTCTTGAAATTTCAAGCAGTCATTATGATTATTAATTATTTTAAATATTTTCAAATCATCTGCAAACAATAGAAATTCTACATCAACAAATACTTCAGCAATATCATTTATAAACAAAATAAAAAGAATTGGTCCCAAATGTGAACCCTGTGGCACACCACTAGTAGCAGTAAATGCCGTAGAGATCACTTTGTTTAACTTGACACATAGCTTTCTATTTGACAGATAGCTCTCAATCCATCCCAAAAAACTACCTGTTATTCCCAAGTACTTTAATTTGTTCAGCAATATCACATGACACACCTTATCAAAAGCTTTGCTGAAGTCTGTGTATATGGAGTCAACTTGAGTTTTTTCTATCAAAAGCGTTAACTATAAAATTTTCGTAAACCATAAGATTAGTTAGTGTTGATCGTTTTGCTATAAATCCATGCTGATTGTTCGTAATTATTCCGTTAATTTTGAAAACTATTTTTTCTAATACAATTTTTTCAAAAAGTTTTGGTATGGTTGACTGTATACAAACAGGTCTATAGTTACATATATCCGTTTTGTCGCTCTTTTTGAAAATTGATGTAATAAAACTATTTTTTCATTCAATTATGAACGATATATAAAAGATTTGTTTCAACCCAGCATTTCTCTGTATAAAATATAAACACTTTACATAAGTTGTCTCTCAAGAATTTAGATGAAACATGTATAAGTTTAAATGAATGTATCATTATATTATAATATTTTGACACAATTTTATTTTCTGACAAAATAGGAAGAAGTTCAAAAACTAGCTGCACAGATAGAATTTATGAAAATTGTCCAAATGGAACTGCACAATAGACATCTTAGGCCAAAACCGGGAGGTCATTTTACAATGCCTGCAAGTCATCATCAACATCAGGTACACACATATATGTAATGAATTACATAAACCTTTTTTTTTTCAAAATATTATTATAATTGGTTAAAATTAATCAAGAAATTGTTTTTAAATATCTAGATAATTTTATTTTTTATGTAAATAAGTCATATTTATTATTCAACCATATGTCTGTCTAAAAAGAAATAATGTTTTTTTCTACATTCATGCGTGTTCTGCCGTGTCTCACTGTTGTAAGAATAATTTAAATAAAATAGAAATTGAACCTAGGATGTGTCATTGTAATTCATAATTACAATAAGTTGTTTTGAAATGATAAAGTCACCAAGAATTTAATTAAAAAAAATCATCTCATAATTCTGAGATGAGGAAAATGTGATTCAAAGTTATAAAAAAAATACAGTAAATAATTAATTAGTTCAGAAATATAACAAAATTGAAGTAAAGCAGCACATTCACAGGCGTGCCACCGTTCCAAATGGCTTGCTATTACTCCAACGTGGGCATGTGAATGTAAATACCCATGCAGATTAATCGGACTGGTATGCCAAAATCAAATTATGGGCACTTTGCGTCCAGTAGATATGGCATGCTCGTAAGTGTGAAAACCAGTAGTACAGTGGGCCGTGCTTTCGCGCCGAGCTGCATAATATAAACTAAAATCGGCAGGACGTACCAAATGGCACGCCCATGAATGGGCTGCTTTACTCTCATATTTATTAAGTTAAAAGATACAGCATTTTGTAGTCTTATAAAAAAGTTGTAGAAATCCAACTTTGGTAAAATTAATTTGATGGGTATAGACAAACTCTTTACTTTTCAATTTGGAATGGTTGTCTCATGATTTATATAGATCCAGAACTGTGTCATTTATGTAACTTATCAATATATTGCTATGATATATTTTATAGTAATTAATGCATGAAAACATTTGCCTTTCCTACAAAACCCTAAATTATAAAAATAAATTCATGATAGTGTATGACAAATAGAAAACATTTTTTCAGAGCATGGATGAAATAGAAAAAGACTATATCATCAGACCCGGCTGACTGGTAGCTATGTGTGGGAGTGGCTGGCTTTGGCCTGGTCCAGCCGCCCGCTCTCTTGCTCTTACCGCAGACACCAGGCCACCAGTATATGTTTAATCATTCACTTCATCAGTTCTATTTGGTTTATTCTGATTTTACACAACAATAAGAATGTTCAGCAATGTTCTAGGTTACCACAGAATTTAGATTTTAATGTATTTAAAAAAATCTTTTAATTATACTTAATTGTTTTTACAAATCGTAATGTTATAATAAATCGTAATCTATGTCAAATATCAATCAAATTTTATTTGTAATTCAAATATGTTGCCCATTAACCAAATTATTTGACAAAAAACATTTCTTTTTGATTGCTATTTGTCAAAAAGCTATACTTTAAAATATAAATGTACATAATATGTTCAATTTCAGTGTATTATTATAAGGTTTTTTAAATGATTTGATCTAATTGGATTATAACTAGCGCACATTGATGACTTTGTCTTTATTGTATAGTTTTACAATGAATTAAATTAATAATATTATGTTGATGTAATCATGAAGGTACAATATTATGTAATTTTATTGATTTTCTATGTAAAGAAATATCAGCCTAAAAAACATGGTTAGTATATTTTGACCACAATGAACATATAATTTAAAAGTTAATTTTTGTTTGATGCAGATTCCTTAATTATTAAGTTATTTTTGATTTCCTATTGTTTAAAATTAAATCATACATTTTTTTAACATAAAAAAAAATTCAAAAAATTAAAAAACAAATTAAAATTAATGAAAAACAACTCCGTAGTATTGAAAAATATATTTAGAAGTATTAAAATTGTGTGTAATTTTGGATTATATATGTTAGTAATAAAAGTATTTAAATTTAAAATAAGAATTAAATGGTAAAAGTAGGAATGTTGTTTCTGTCATACACAACATTCATTTCTTTAATACCATATTACTATAAAAATGTACACCGTATATACATACATACAACTAAAAAAACACTTTCTTCTTGAATTTGAATTACTAATAAATTTTCATACAGAGTATATGAAGTTTTGTTCATATTATACATTTTTTTTTAAATGATTTGAGACAAAACAATTGTCTCTTCTGAAATATGCTACTTACTCAAAAGACAAATATACCTTTTTTTTTTATCGAAGAAAACTAGAATCCATCTAAGTACATAATATCTCTTTCTCAAAAGAAAGGACTAAAACCATTTGATGCTTTTACAGAATTGATTACACTTCTTAATAGAAAAATTAGAGTTGGATAATTATGAAATGAGTAAATAGGATTTATTATAGAGATGTGATCTTAAAAACAATAATTAAAGAATGATTAGTAATAAAACTTAGGGCTGAATTAATAACACACTCAGTATATACATACCAAAATCATACTAGAAGACATTAAAACCACATGCATGCACTAATTAATTTGAATCAGTTTTCTATTCAGTGTAATTTAAAATTTTTAAAATTTAAGAAACACAAATTGTTCCCTTCCTGAAAAACGTGTCTCATCTTCAACGCTTTTTGGTTATCTTGACTTTCCTTCTCTAAATATTCCATTCACACATTGGGCCATTTAATCTTAGGTTTAGTAAAATCTGATAAACCATATGAAAAGTAAAGTAAGTAATCTTAGTTGACCTTACATTATTTATTTGACTCATTTAACATCGGCCACTTTATAATTTTAATGTAAGCAGATTACCTAAATTTATGTAGTATTCATTTTATCAACCACATCCTTCTTTATTTGATAAAAAGTTGTATTTTAAATATTTTAATAAGACACAAAATTTTATCTGAAAACTTTTATTAAATAGAGTAGGAAAGACAAATAAGAAAATTAGAGCTTTCAAAAGTGTGTTTACTTATTTAATATTATATATATCATGAAACAATAAAAAATATATTAATTTTAAATCAATTTTACTTACATATTAGTAATTATAATACTTGAACTTGTAAATAATATAGTTATCATCTTATTATATGTAGTAATTTATTTACAGAATAGTTTTAAAATCCAAATTAGAAATCCATCATAAATATATTAGTTATAGAATAAATATGCACCATGAAAGGATATATCTGGTCGTTTCTTCACAGTTCTAATGTAACTTTTACATGTTATCATCACACAAGATGGCATTTTAACTAAAACAATACGTCCAAACACTACAACATCTTGCGTGCAACTAAAGTGCGGTAAAAATTAAGTGAGGTATGCGTCTTACTTTTTGTTTACCGAATTTAAAGACTAGTAAACGTATCTATTATTTTAACTAAAACAATACGTCCAAACACTACAACATCTTGCGTGCAACTAAAGTGCGGTAAAAATTAAGTGAGGTATGCGTCTTACTTTTTGTTTACCGAATTTAAAGACTAGTAAACGTATCTATTATTTTAACTAAAACAATACGTCCAAACACTACAACATCTTGCGTGCAACTAAAGTGCAGTAAAAATTAAGTGAGGTATGCGTCTTACTTTTTGTTTACCAAATTTAAAGACTAGTAAACGTATCTATTATTTTTTATATATCATTGACATAACTCACTCACTTTTTTATATATATAATATTATATTAGTATTTACTAAAACATTATAATATTTACTTCATAATTTGCCCAAATTGATTCGTATGTATTATGGGCAAAATATTCTGTGATATAAAGATAAGGTCAAGTCAATTTTTTAGAATAATAATGAATATAGTAATTATGTTTACTCATTATTTCGACAATACTAAATGTATTTCATATTCATTTATACATATTTTCATAAGAAAACTTGTACTTTTGATTTTATATACCTTAATATAAATTATACTCGATTTAAAAATAAGTATAAAAGTATTTTTAACTGTAAGTTTATTTTCAGAAAAAACAAGCTTGTTAAATTAATATTTTTTAAGTGTTTACATTATATTACCAATACCAGAGTAATGTGTTGGGTTACACCGTAAAGTTATTTTTCATTGTTTAAATTTAGTAAATTTGTGACATGACATATAATTTTCAATGTACTTAAGTAAAAAAATAGAGCCACTTGTTACTATTACACTAAATTTCATATATACAAAACATTTGTTGTATTTGATAGAAGAATTTATGTAAAATAAAGTATATTGTTATTGTTTAGTTTAATTGTTACTTTTATTTCATAAAATTTTATTTGTAGGTAGTTGAATAATGTTAATGAATGTTTATAAAACCTTAGAGGAGAAATAATATATGAGATAAATTAAAATAAGTACACAATGTGTCATAATATTAAATAATAAGTACACAATGTGTCATAATATTAAATAATAAGTACACAATGTGTCATAATATTAAATAATAAGTACACATATTGTAACAAAATATATATATTTAAAATATCACTATTTCATTTCATTAAAATGTTATTCTCATTAATACTTGACAGCCTAGTTCAGTATTAAAAATCAAAGTCAAAGAGCTAATTTTAAAAAATACAGATAATGAGAAGAAAAGTATGGTACTGTGAGTGGCAGTTCAAAGTCATTGTAATAGTTGTCAGAGAGCATTACTGCATGACTGCTCTATAAACAAAAAAAGAAAATGTAAAATAAAATGTATAATTAAGAATGGGGTCTATTCTCCAATCTCGCATGATTAATGTCGCATACGCCTATGTCGCCTAAAAAATGTCGAATGATTTGTCGCATGATAGGCTTTTAGTCTATTCTTGAAATCATTCGACATTAAAATCGTTCGACATCGAAATGTCACATGAAAGTAGTGGCAACAGAGCATTTGGGGTGCGTTTGAAATAGTTTTTATGTTTTTTTTTTGCCATTTTTGTCTATGGTTGTCAAAACAGAAACTTTTTCAATGCAATTCTATGATAAATCTTTGCATTTCGTTCATTGCGAATTGCGACGCTCTCTGTTATTGTGTACAAGTTTACTTCTGTCACTTCTGTGCTGTTTACCCGAAGACTTTTATAATACTTACGGATACCATCACGATTTTGATCGGTCACGGGTTAACAATTAATATATTTAATTGAAAAAATGAATTATTGTTCGTATGCACAAAAGAACATGTTGGTGGAATTAATGAATGAAGAAAAGGAGTTGCAGTCCGGCAAATTTACCAATACATTTTCGAGGAATACGGCGAAAATGCGGTGGATGGAAATCGCCGGTAAACTGAATTCGATTCCCGGTGCAAACAAGGATTGGATGCATTGGCGGAAGGTAAGCAGCATTCATTTTTGAGATTTTGTTTTGAGCTGTTTTTTAAATAGAAATTTAATGATTTTATGATAAAATAAAACAAGCTTTCTTAATCAACAAAATGACGTGCTTCTATCGAATACACTTCTTATTGTTGACAAGTAAAACGAGTGAAAATAACCACATTTTGAAACCACGTGTTAACTATCGTTCAAAATTGATAAGGAATAAATAACTTTACCATATAACTTTTGTTTAACGCTTAGCATAAGTAAATACTGTTACATTTTTTATTATATCAATATTTGACACCTAATCTAAGTCAATTTTGAAAAAATGGTGGTTTTAACATTTGCATTCATGTCAAAACCTATAGAACAAAATATGAATTAGTGTATTTACTTATTAGATTCTTTCAATGCTATGAAGGCACGTGGAGAATTAGATACAACCATGAACTAGAGAGCCTATTTAACGAACCGAATATTGTTCAAACAATAAAAATTGGGAGGCTTCGCTGGTTAGGACACGTGCATCGTATGGAAGATGATCACGCCAAAAAGAATCCTTACAACATGTCCGGAGGGAAGAAGAAATGTGGGAAGACCTAGACTACGATGGATGGATGGAGTTGAAAGGGACCTTCAGACAGCCGGTGTGCGGAACTGGAGAGAGAAGGCTATGGACAGGGTGCAATGGAGACAATTCCTTGAGGAGGCCAAGGCCCATCCCGGGCTGTGGAGCCACTGATGATGATGACTTATTAGATTCTTTCAATGCTTGAAATTATTTAAATTTTTATAAAGATTTGTTAAGTTGTAAGACCACAAATGTAGGTATAATTTTACTGAATAATATTATCATTGTTTTATTCTTTACAGACATGGCATGACATCCGATCCAAAGCCAAATCAAAAGAGGCTGCTCTGCGAAGGGAAAGGAGAGGGACTGGTGGAGGGCCACCCGTTGGCAGTCAGTTGACCCCGTCGGAAGAGGCCATAGTAACTATGCTCACGCCAACATTGATAGTTGGCCATTCAGAAAGTGGAGAATCGGAGGTCAACGTTATAATTGATCAACCAACTAATGAGAATGCAGGGGAAGTTGTTAATTTCCCAACAAAGGAAATAAATTTCCCAATAGGGGAAAGATTCAACTGCTCGACAGCTGCAGAGGAGTTCCCTAGTTTGGAACGACGAGAGAGAATCACGCCTCTTCTTAGAAGACGAGGAGTACAAGATGAGTTGGTGGTATTAGCTGGCAAAAAATTGGAAATTAAGGAGAAATACCTAGAAAAAAAATTAATATTAATGGAGCGGCAAACTATTGCCCTCGAAAAGATTGCCGCTTCGTTCAAGAAATAGTGGTTATTGGTTTGTTTTCATCTCGCCTCCTCTCTGTTTTTATTATTGTATGTAAATCTTTTATTTCAATTAATTGTTACTTCTTTATTTTAGTTAATATAATATCATTGATATATTTGTCTCGAGTATACATAATGCGTTTTAATTTAGTTGGGATGGCCAATGACGAGTAATTTTTCAAATATAAATGATTTTTTATAATATGTTTTCATCTCGCCTCCTCTCTGTTTTTATTATTGTATGTAAATCTTTTATTTCAATTAATTGTTACTTCTTTCTATATGTTTATTTAAGTTAATATAATATCATTGATATATTTGCCTCGAGTATACATAATGTGTTTTAATTTAGTTGGGATGGCCAATGACGAGTAATTTTTCAAATACAAATTATTTTTTATAATATGTTTTCATCTCGCCTCCTCTCTGTTTTTATTCTTGTATGTAAATCTTTTATTTCAATTAATTGTTACTTCTTTCTATATGTTTATTTAAGTTAATATAATATCATTGATATATTTGTCTCAAAAATACATAATGTGTTTTAATTTAATTAGGGTGGCTAATCACGTGTGAATTTTTCAAATATAAATGATTTTTTATAATATGTTTTCATCTCGCCTCCTCTCTGTTTTTATTCTTGTATGTAAATCTTTTATTTCAATTAATTGTTACTTCTTTCTATATGTTTATTTAAGTTAATATAATATCATTGATATATTTGTCTCAAAAATACATAATGTGTTTTAATTTAATTAGGGTGGCTAATCACGTGTGAATTTTTCAAATATAAATGATTTTTTATAATATGTTTTCATCTCGCCTCCTCTCTGTTTTTATTCTTGTATGTAAATCTTTTATTTCAATTAATTGTTACTTCTTTCTATATGTTTATTTAAGTTAATATAATATCATTGATATATTTGTCTCAAAAATACATAATGTGTTTTAATTTAATTAGGGTGGCTAATGACGAGTAATTTTTCAAATACAAATTATTTTTTATAATATGTTTTCATCTCGCCTCCTCTCTGTTTTTATTCTTGTATGTAAATCTTTTATTTCAATTAATTGTTACTTCTTTCTATATGTTTATTTAAGTTAATATAATATCATTGATATATTTGTCTCAAAAATACATAATGTGTTTTAATTTAATTAGGGTGGCTAATGACGAGTAATTTTTCAAATACAAATTATTTTTTATAATATGTTTTCATCTCGCCTCCTCTCTGTTTTTATTCTTGTATGTAAATCTTTTATTTCAATTAATTGTTACTTCTTTCTTTATGTTTATTTTAGTTTATATAATATCATTGATATATTTGTCTCAAGTATACATAATGCGTATATAAATAAATTATTTCATCTTGTCTTTATTTGTAAATACTTTAAGCTTATTTGTGTTCTTTTTTTGTAAATAAATTCTTTTCTATGCCACAGTAAATAGATACTTTTTTTTTTTTTCTTTAAGTTTTTAAATTTTTATAATATTAATTACCACCTATTTACCATATTATTTCATACAACTTTTTTCTGATTGACAAAAACCAAAAATTTTAATTTTATTAAAAATACATTGATGCAAACACAAAATGTGAAACTCTTCAGTTTTCTCTTCAGACATGCTATGTGATAGCACTTATTCTATTTCTTTACAATTTTTTGTTCATAAAAAAGGTTCATGCGATACAATGATTAGGTACACTAGGAATATGTTCAGAAATAAATTATAGAAATAGGACAGAAATTCATGGAAAACAGGATCGGTATGGATAAATAATAACTGGTAGTTTTTATGCAATACTCTTTTATTTACATGCTTATCACACAATATAAAGAAAATATAAAAAATCCTTATTTAAATTTACAAAAATATTACTCATTCAAGAAAAAAACAGACCATCTCTTTGAAAACATAAAAAACAAACAGGCTATTAGAAGACAAAATTTAAAAATATAGAATGTAATCATAGTGTTTTTTACTTATATTCATAAACATTTTGATAATTATGTGGAATAAGTATTTATAAGCCTTGTTCGTAATATCCTACCAGCTAACAAATCTCTGTTAGTACAATTACCATTAGATCTACTAGATGCACCATCTGGTATATCTAATGGATCCAGCAGTCCTAAATCAACATCTTGATCTTCCAAATAATGTGGAAGACTGAAATTATTAGCAACACACATATTATGTAACACTACACACGCATTGATAATTTTTGTTGCCTTTTCTGGTGTGTAATGCAACATTCTTTGCTTGCAAAGACAACGAAATCGCATTTTTAACACACCATTGCAGCGTTCTATTGTCGCTCTTACTCTACAAAGAGCATTATTGAAACGCTCCTCTGCTTCTCCTTGTGGAGAATTTAATGGTGTTAGGAGCCAGGGTCTCAAAGGATATCCTGAATCCCCAAT
Organism: Molanna angustata; assembly: GCA_963576475.1. NCBI lineage: Eukaryota > Metazoa > Arthropoda > Insecta > Trichoptera > Molannidae > Molanna > Molanna angustata. Next base: position 20,433,254 of record OY754964.1, on the reverse strand, counting down.
AAGGTAAAATCCTTCATGACCACCACGGTACAGGTTTCTAAGTGCTGGCTCTACTAAGCTGTTATTCCATATGAAAGAATCGTGAGTGCTGCCAGGAAACAAAGCATTGACGTTTAATATTTTTAACGCTTCATCACAAATTAATTGCACGTTAATTGAGTGGTAACTTTTACGGTTCACGTACACATGTTCAGGATAATTTAAGTTGTTACCTGCTGGCGGTACAATTGCAACATGGGTACAATCGATGCATCCGATTATACCTGGAAGGTTGTACTTTCTATAAAACCTGAAACAAAAAGTTAGTTTTGTTTATTTATTTATTAACTTTATGTACATAATGTGTACAATGGCAGATTTATTGCCATAAGGAAATTTCTTCCAACCAACCAAAGCAATGTGAGGCCATAAATATTGAAGTGTACATTACAGTTATGATGAAAAGAACCTATATTTATATATTATAAAAAAAAACAGATTGACAAAACACATAACATGATAAGAAGTAAAATCACAGCGACGAGGAAAGGAATGAGGTAGAGGTTGTGGAAGGAGAGAGAGAATGGAGAAGGAGTGTTAATTAAGAGTTATTAGACAGGCATAACAGCTTTAGTCTTTTTTTGAAAAGTTGAATTGATTGAGACGTCGTAATATCATCACTTAAGGTGTTCCATAGTCTTGCCACCAAGATTTGATACCAAGATTTTTAACGACTTTGGTGTAGGAAATGATTTGATTAGTTTTGTAGATCAATGTAAGTAATTGAAAATATTAAGTTTATCCACAACCAGCTAAAATCAATCTTATTATTTATTTATTGATCTTGATTTGATTACAATTGTATTAACACTTCATAATTATAATTACATACAATTTATAGGTTGTATAGTTAAATGTTGCTGTGACGCACCAGCATAGAATAGTGCTTCCACTATTATTATTATTTTCGGGGGTCCCGTAAGAGCCAGGTAATCGTAAATAACATCTCACATAGTTCAGTACCTTAAGTAATTAAATAGTTTAGTTTACCTATTTCTTATACTCCTCAACTCTTGGATTGTGCTCGGAAATTTTACCCATGTATTAAAAATTTCTGGTTTATTTAGAACATCAACAAATTCACTCAAAGATCTTGAGACGGAAGATTGCGATATATTATTATTTATGTTACTCCCCACAGGTAACTGATAGGATCCTGTGCCCAGGAAATTCAAGGCTGTCAGAACCTGAAAATAATCATGAATTTTAATATAATATGTAGTAGGTTAACAAAAACTCAATGACAGCTAAGTAAACATGAATCCATGAGTGTATCTACTTTTTCAAGTGTCTAAGCGTGTTTCTAAATGTCAAATCTTGATCTTCATAACGAAATGTACGTTTTATGTGTAAAATTGTAGAGAGAGGTGAAACATACGACAAATTATTCTAATGCTCACTTAGGAATAGTTATGAATGTTATTACATTTGTAATAAACCATCTCTTATAATACAATAAGTGTTCATGCATTCATATAAAGATTAAAAAAGTTTATAGTATTGATTTTTGACTTAATCTCATTCATGAAAGTCTACAATGAAACCCTTGGGAAATATTGGTTTAACCAAAAATGATGAACTTACCTTGGTTTCGATACTCAATGCAGATGCTCGAGATGGCACACACATGTGAGGAGTAACAACGTCGATTAAGAACTTTACAAGATTTTTGTTGAGGCGAAAGTGTTTTATGAAGGCCGTATCACTTTGTGCGAAAGCATCCACTATTTTGGAATTGTTTCGTCGTCCGTTAATATTGTTATATTGTCCAATAGATAAAATTACCAATTCGTCGAAACTAGCCATAGTTACAAGCTACAGAATTAACAAAATCGCGAAAACACTTTTTGACAAGGACGCTTGACGTACGTAAATGGCAATATGGCGGCTATTTTTGACAGATAAATCATGCGACATTGTATGTCGAATGGTCCTATACCACTCGTCAAAATCTCGCACGATTTTCATTCGACTATGTCGCATGCGAGACTCGAGAATACCATTTTCTAGAAATCGTGCGAAAATAATAAAATGTCGCATACGACATCGATAGGCGACATTGGAGAATAGGGTCCCAGTTATCTTGAAATACATATTGTAATAATTAAAAAGACTAATTTGACATATTTTCAAAATACCATGATCAAACACAAGTTCGACAAGAAACAGACATATTTGTATAAAAATATAATCCAAATGAAATTATCACTTGATTAAAACAGAACTGTTGTTAAAAGTGAATGAATTTGATGTCTATATTTACATTATATTAAATTGTCTTCTAAGTAATTATTAATTTAACCTTATGTGTGTGATATGTATAATTTAATATACTACTTATCACTAATATTAAATGAAATGTTCAAATGATTTACATGTAGCATATATATATAGATACATGTTAAAAAATTATATTTTAAAGTATATTATGGAAACTTTGTTAGAAACATATTTACATGATCCATACTTGTTAATAAATGTGTTAAAAAATAATTCATGTTTTATTTGAGATTATATTTAAACATAAAATATCATGGAAATAAAGGAGCAAAATGATAAATGAGGAAATAGCGAGTGTTTATATTAAAATATACAAAGAACTAACTTTCCCTGTTATAAAAATCCCATTATATTCAAGTTTTGAGATTAATCCTACTATAGGTAGTGAAAAATTCAATATAGGTATTATTATACTATTCATACTTTCATGGAGCCTTCAATGCTTCCAGTTTTTTCATAACAATTTGCCCAGAGAAATATGTGTAACTAGCTATATTTATTTCCAACAAAAGACTCAGATATTTCTGTCTTGAGTCTGAAAACAGCAAAAGAATAGATTTGAAGCAAAAAAATAAATTGGATGTAAATAATACACAAGTTTTAGAGTTTTAACAAATAAGAAAATGAGATATATTTTTATGAAAAAGTATATTTCAATACCTAGATGCTGCAAAAGAATAATAAATAATAATAAAGGAAACAACTAATAATTTCATGACAGTGATTTAATATTAATATGGAGTATAGTTGTCACCCAATAACTTAAACTTATAGCCGAGAAGGGGGTTGATTTACACATAAACCAACAAAAAGACACAAATTTGCGTTCTGCGCAACCGGAAACTCGTTCAAGATATTTGGCGAAAATTATAATTACTATAAATGTTACAAGAAATGTACAAAAAGATAAATAAATAATTATGACACATGATAATTTTCAAATAAGTAAAATATTAAAAAAAAAACTACCTGAGCATTAGTCATCCTTTAAAGTTATAGATGTCATCAGAAATACTATTATCGAAGTTTGCTAATGCAGAAGCAAGTTTGCTCTCGCTAGATAGTAAATTAGTCTTTATAAATTCCATTTGTGTTAACTCTTTTTCCATAAGCAGTTCTGCAGCATTCAAACATAAGGCATTTGCTCGTAATTTCTCTAATTTGCAACGGAGCTTCTTCACATCATCTTCACTTATATTATCCTGATAGATCTCATCTGATGGTAGAACCACATTCTGTGAAATCGAAAAGTGATCATCTATCTGCTGATACATTCGTCCGAGTTGAATCTTTGATTTATTTAGATAAAATTCCAACAAAGTGACACACTTTTTATTTAGTCCTGTTTTGGCTTCATCGCTCATGTCCATGGATGTTGTGCAATATTTTTCAAATTTTTCTATTTGCGTATGAAGACTAGATTCTACTAAATCACGCAAACAATCCTTTAAAACCTTCCTTCCAAAACAAAAATATTGTGTTTCATATTCTTCTTCGACATCTGGGTAAGAACCACAAGAACTAGGAGAGTTCATTTTCGTATTTTATGGTACAATATTATCGACGCAAAAGCAAATTTATAGAAACTTCAAGTTTTTATCACAAATTAGTATTTAACACGAACTTTATAACTTCATAAAAATTCAAACTTCAAAAAATCTATTAACTGTAACTGACGTATCTGTCAACCATAGAAAAGATAAATAAATATATTTTTTCTATTGCAGACATATAGATGTTTATTATAATATACGATGTCGTAATTAACAAATTTTGTATTAATCGAAGTGAGGCATTTATAACGTTTTGGTTGGCAAACCACATCGTTTTTCTATAGAGAATAACGGACTGATGTGAATTGTTTTCGGATTTATTTATCGAAAAAAAAACACATCTATCATTAAGATTTAGAGAAAAGTTATCTAGGATGTGTTGAAATGTAAGGAAAAATGAAATATGTTGCCAACCAAAACGTCAAACGCGCGATATTCCATGACTCACTTTTTGGCGGAGTACTACATTTTATTTTATTTTATTTATTTTGGATGTCCAACAGTACAGTAGAATATAATGATATTAAAAACAATGGAAAAAAATAGTAAATGATAGACTACGGTACATAATAATAGGACATCATATCAAGTAATTTTTAAAGTTTTACATACAATTTTCAACAAATGAAAAAAACAAAATTATAGGATCACACGAAACATACAAGGAATAGTACAAGGAGGATTATATTCTAGAATCATAACATGGGATTCTAACGTACTTAAGGATTAACGAAAAAGGTGTTGCAACCATTATGGTGACACATACATATATGTATATACTAGAGAGTGGAATTTTGAGTTATGTTATCAGTGCAAAGTGCAAAGAAGTGTAATAATTAGGTTTATTTACGTTAATATTCTATATATATAATACTAGGTGTTAATGTAGATCGAATAGTGAAAATCAATAATCAATTATTTACAGCTTTTATTCACAATAATTAAATAAACAATATTACACAAGATAAGTTAACTGTCGCGTGAGAGTTTTCAATAGGCACTGGCCGTCTTCGTTGGTTTTCCAGTATTTATAGACTCTCGTTTTTTCATTAACATTTTGTTTTCTTAGTAATCTTTCCATGTTTCAAATTATAAATATTTCGCCACAGAAGTATATTATAATAAAAATCTATGGGTCAACAATCAATCATAGATGAAGATGGGGGGAAGGGGGTAGATCCCCCCGTTTTGTCAAATATTAAGTGATAGTATATAATGCAAGTCGCTCACGCGAGTCGCAATAATAGCTACATACAAACCTAACCTAACCAATTTTTACAAAAAGTTTGTTTAGAATAAGTTGGTATTTAGTTATTATTGAGACTCGCGTGAGCGAGTTGCATTATATATTGAGTGACAGTATACGTTTCGTTTCGGTTGAGTTAGTAATAAACGCGCAAAGTCGCATCTGGCACTCACCGGCCGCAATGGTTACAGTAAACGGAACGCAAAAAATGCAGAAATCGTGAAAAAAACGCAGAAATTGTCAAAATGGCGTAAAATTTATATGAAAAATTATATCTCCGTTTTAAAATAATTATATCTCCGAAACTACTTATTTCCGTTCCGTATAATGAAACTTTGCAATTTTACGTATCTAAATAATATCTCGACGACTCGATAAAGAGATCAAAAGAAGAGTTATGGCAGGAAACAGAGTGAATGGAGCACTAAGACCAATTATGAATGATCGCAACATATCAAAGGATGCCAAAGTTGCCATTCATAACGCCATCGTAGTGCCAACCCTCACGTATGCAAGTGAAACCTGGACATGGCAGAAGACGCATGAAAGTAGAATAAATGCAGTTGAAATGAGATCGTTAAGAAGGATTTGTAATAGAACTGACGCGACCTCTCCTGTTCGCGTTATTTTCTATTTTGAAATCGGCGCTAAATCAGACCACAAACAAACATTTGTGAAAAAATAAAGTGTAAGATAAAATATTTGACAATAAGACATAACCTGAAATGTGACAATATGAGTGACAGATGAGAGTCGAAATTAGACACGCGTCGTGTCGACACGGACCGCGCTCACTGCGGCCAGAGCAGCTGCAAACCGCACCAGAGGGTGTCGGTTAGGCTCGCTCCACATCAGCAGCCATGGATGTGACACCTGGAGTGCCGAGATGGATCGGCGCACAACCACTCGGTGAGAGAGCCGTTTTCCTGGACCGAAGCAGGTGCTGAGTTTGGAAAGTGCTCCAAACGCTGTTGGGTCGCGCTGGACCCTGGAGCAACGGTCTGCATCTCCTTGAGACTCGCGCTGCCGCTGTTCGCTCCCGCCAGTCACCCAAACGGCATCTGCCGGTGTCTGGGACCCGAGGTTGCTTTCGCCGATAGCCTTGCCCCTTCGCCCATCGACGACCGTCCATTCCGGCATTGTCGGTGCATCAGCACTTTCATGGCCGTGGCGAGAAAATTATGTGTGCCCCAAAACAATATTTGTGACATTTTCTTTATTTCCGTATGACAATATTTCGGCTGTGTGATTTTAAGTTAGGTATTTATTTTATTTTATTCATTTTAACGTGTGACGTCCAATATTGACTCTATTTATTTTTGATTTGTGACGTCCTAATTTATTACCAATTTTAATTATTTATTTTATTTCAAATTTTTATCATTTTATCTTTTGACCTGACCGTGCCGTCTGACGTTTGTGCGCTGACATTTGACATTTGTGTATCGTCAGACCACGGCTTCAATTATCGTTTACTTTTTTTTATGCATCTCGTCCAGCGAGGTAATGTGTGGAATATCTAATTCCATAACAGACGTTGAAAGAAAGGTGAGCTCGAGCTCCAAGCCTCTTGAGAGGAGGGTATCAGAACGATGTATGACCGGGTAAGAAACGAGGATATAAGGAAAGAATGTAAGATGAAGAAAGATGTCATTACTAGAATGAAAGTGAACACAATAAGATGGTTTGGTCACATGGGGAGAATGAATGAGGAGCGCCTGACGAAGAAAATATACAGAGCGGAATGGAATGGAATGACAGGTCGGGGACGCCCAAGAAAGGGATGGCACGACCATGTGAACGAAATTTTGAAAGACGGAAATGTTAGAAGTGTGAGCAATAGACGAACATGTATGAGACGATGCATGAATGTGGACGAGGCGAGGGATGCGTGCCAGGATAGAAAAATGTGGCGTTCGGTTATCTCTGCCTACCCCGCAAGGGACATGGCGTGATGGTATGTATGCATGTATGTATGTAAATAATACCTTTCTGCCATAAAAATTTGAAGTCTCTAGTTAACCACACATATTATACAGATGAGCCAAAAAAATAAGTTTTTTCAGATCTACGGGACAATTATAAGTATATTTTTTTTTCGAAAGTAGTTAAGTGACATTGCTAAGTGTTTAATTAACAGATCCAGTACGTGAGCAGCTCAGATTTGTAAGATTTTTTCAATATTATTTTTGCCTTAAATATAATATTTGAATTTTCAGGTAAGTACATGACAGCCGATTGTTTTTCTAATTCTTTTTAGCAGGAGCTAATGTGTTTAATTTGACTTTTCTGCAAAGATGATCATTATTATTCTGTACATATAATCAATTTCATTTTATTCAATTTCTTCCTCGAGGCACATTCTTTCTCCCCAGCCATATTATTTTGTTTATCAGGTTTTAAACTCGTTAACCACGCTCTTCCTTGTTATAAACGTAACAATTTTACTATAAATATATGCGTGATTTCTTAGTATGCTCCCAAATATCGTTCAAAAATTTAGTATTTTTTTGGTATTTTTTCACATTGGATTTAGTATATTTTAGTATATTTTCGCCACAAGTTTGGTATTTTCGGCAGTTTAGAAAACGGTCACACTGATGTTCATGTTTGTGTCTGTGGTTTGTGTCAGAATCAGAATATTTGCAGAAGTGTTTTTGTTCGATTAATGTTTAATTTTGTTTATGTATTTTAGTTATACATTAAGATCGCAGTTGCGTATTTAATTTGAACATAAATTAGTAAATATGTTATAAAAATGATCACAAATTAGTCATACCAATCAATGTTTTGTTAAAACAGTTATTCTTCCCAATAATAAGAAAAAATGGACATGGCATTGAACGCAATACCAAAAGATGGATCGGCAGAAAGGGGAAGGTAATATTAGATGAATTAATTAATGTATTTGCAATGCGATTATATATAATTATATTATAATTACCAAAATATATATCTTATTTTTTATTTCGTACAATTCCAAGATTTATTATCAATTCACTTTGTTTTCCTTTACGCATGTTTTTAATTAATTCTTCTAATTAATATATATTTATTATTTTTGTTTATTCTGGTTATTTTTATTTATTGTATTTAATATAATGTTTAAATCCGTAATGAGTATTATACAAACTCAATATGAATCATTTTGAAAATCCTGTTTTGTTTTGCTGTGTGAGATATTTATATAAAACGTTTTGTAATGCAACAGTTTCTATTATTATATATGATTTAATGAATCATATCCTTAACTTGAGATATATGAATTCAGGCATATCTTTATATAGACATTAAAAGGTTACATAGAAAATATGGAAATTGTGACATCTGTTGTTTTGCATTGAAACCTGAAAATAATAACTAACTTATTTCTGATTGATTTTTAGTTGCTTGCTTTTACGATGTGCAAGTCAATCTTCCCTGGACGAGAGCAGCCAACGTGTGTTGGGGGCCAGTGGAGGGACCTTGGGAGGGTCAGGAGCAGCAGCACAGAGACACCATCATCACAACCACGCTGCCTCCGCACTTGATGCTCTTAATCAGATGAGAAAGTTAGATTTTATTTTAATCGATTACCTCCTTGTCTTTAGTTAGGCCTTCAATATTAATTGAGATTGTTGGCATAAGGATTCGAACTCGCAACCACTGGATTACTAACCCAATGCGCTAACCGCTCTGCCACCGACCCATCTGAATTAAATAAATAAAAGCTAGAACTCTGAAAATTTATATAAATATAGAAAAATAAAATATCTCAAACATATTTTTACTCTCCACACTATGGAATAGTGTAATTTTTTAACCATTACCCCAAAATATCTTTGCGTAAGTCTATATTACCCCTTCCCCCCATTTTGAAAAGAAGACAATCAATGTATATTTAAATAAACATTATTTATTGAATTAATTTACACGGAAAATAAAAAAAAGTTTTGAAAATAATAAGTATGTAATAGACAAACAAAATAAAATTCTCAAATTGGATCAAACAAAAATTCATTTTTACCCCAATTGGGATAATTTACCCCGGTTTCCCGACCACAATTTTTTTTACATCAATTTCTCAACGGGTATCATGTAGAGAGTGCACACTGAGTTTCGTCGTGATGTGTTTGTATGTATGGCGTACGCCTTACGGATTATCCTTTTTGTGTCCTCTCTACAGCCCATACTATAAGTCCGATCGACTTCATATTCACATCACTTGTGTAAAGTGCATAGACCTAGAGCTGATTAGTTTTCCATAGATATCCGTTAATTTCTTCTCTATGATTTCATCTGTCCAAATTTTCAAAATGCCCTCACGGTCTGGAAAATCAAGGTATTTTTATACTATTTGAAATTTTGATACAAAAAAAATACACTCATCAAAAACGCATTCAAGAATTGTCAAAATTTAAAGAAAAAATCTATGGTCTGCCATATCAATGTGAAATAAGTTTCATATTGGTATAAAAAATGTATATAACAGAAGTAAAATAGCTTCTATATGGGAAAATTGAGTGATCAACTTCATTCAGCGTCATTATATTTTGGTATCAGAAGTCTTAAACTTGACATGATGTTGCAATGTACACACTCGACGAGCTGTGAGGACAGAATTCATCCAAGAATCGAGCACTTTTCTGAGTATTACAAAGTTAATTACTGCAATAAAATTAATTGTAACATTTTTTCAGGCAAGGAGTCCTTTGTGATGTCCGATTAGTAGCAGGTGGAACAGAAGTTCCTGCACATAGAGCTCTGCTGGCCGCCTGTAGTCCTTATTTCAGGGCTATGTTTACACAATTTGAAGAATCAAGGAGGGATCGTATTACACTTCAAGTATGTACAGTAAACATCAAATTCATAATCATTTTGAAATAATGAATGATTTTTATACTTTTGACTAATTTATTTTTTCTAGGGAGTCGATCCAATTGCACTTCAACTTTTGGTAGATTATGTGTATAACCCGGAAGTTACTGTTACTGAAGATAATGTTCAGGTGAGCTGTTTTCGTTTGGTTTATTTTTCATTATAGAAAATAAAATTTACACTTAAGTACATTATAAATTTGTGCATATAAATTCAATTTCACAATGTCTGTGTTAATCTAGATTATTTATTGGCAAATAGGTATTGCTACCGGCAGCAAATCTTCTTCAACTGACAGCTGTCCGCGAAGCATGTTGCAGTTTCCTTCTGGCACAACTTCATCCATCCAACTGCTTGGGAATAAGAGCTTTTGCTGATTTACACGCTTGTACTGATCTAACACAAGCTGCTGATACATACATTCAGCAACATTTTTCGTATGTTTTTTATATCCTATAAATATGTGAATTATATTATTTAGATGTAACATTAACCTATTGACAGTTTGTATTGGTTTGCGATTTTTTTTTACTGAATAAACCATACAGCAACCCATGTATTATTTTATATCCTGGATCAATTTTCGTTTTTTCAGAGAAGTTGTCGAGTGTGAAGAATTCCTGGCTCTTACTCAACAGCAAGTGTCTCGTCTAATCAGCAGCGACTATCTAACTGTTCCCTCAGAGGAAAAGGTTTCTTATAATTAAAAATGTTTATGTTTTTTGTTTTGCTATATCAATATATTTTAGTATTTACATAAACATAATAATATAACAGTGTTATATCATAGGTCACTATCGTGAAGAAAATAAAATAATAAACAGAAAAATATTAGTAGTTAAGGACATATTCATCATTTAAAAAAAAGACTGGTAAATAAATTATATGAAAATAAAACTATAAGATTGTCGTAAAATTACAGTAACTTTTATATTTTACATAACACTGGTACAAAAATACTTACAGTAAAATCAATAATCCAAAAATAAGGTCAAACTTATATGTGGCAAGTTAAATTGATTCTGTACAAATGTAAATATTCTTCATAAAAGTATTTATTGTTGTATTCAACATGTTTTTATTATGATGCTGCAGGTATTGGAAAGTGTACTAAATTGGGCAGCACACAGTCCTGTTAGAAGACAATCGCAGTTGGCTACTCTAATGGAACATGTGCGTTTGCCTCTTCTATCACAGGTACATAAACTGAAGTATTTCATTGCAATATTACTGATTATTCTATTTTTAGGTATCCCGACAACAGTTTATTTTAGCATCATTTTTATTACAAAATGTCTAAAGGCTAGCGTCCATACAGGCGCAGCGGACGGAGCACATCAGAAGGATTTGTTTGTGGCAGTGCGTTCACAGAGAAGAATTGTCTGTCTGCAAACTTATTTTTTTATTTCTTTGCTATGTATGTAATTGTTCGAGCATAGTTTTCTAAATTGTCTCTTATAATTTTTTTAGGAATGTCTGGCAGAGCGCATGCCTCGAGAGCCAGCATTGCGAGGGGACATTCGCTGCAAAGATCTTTTAATTGAGGCCTTGGCTTATCATCTGATGAGACCTGAGCAACGACAAGCTGTGGCTACTCCACGATGCCGTCCACGAAAACCTGTTGGTGCACCAAAGGTAGGTGGATAATATGTTTCAAATATACAAGTGAAAAAAAAAAATTTTCCCCGAAAACTAATTTTTACTCTCCACACTATGGAATAGTGGAGAGTCATGATTTCACAATTTTTAAGCGTATTTTTTTATATCAATTTCTCAACGGAAACCACGTAAAGAGTACACACTGTGGGTTACGTCGTGATGTGCATCCTTTTTATGTCATCTCTGCAACCCAAACTATAAGTCCGATCGACTTCATATTTACATCATATGTGTACAGTGCATAGACCTAGAGCTGATTAGTTTTCCATAGACAACTTTTAATTTCTTCTCTATGATTTCATCTGTCCAAATTTTCAATATGCTCTCACGATCTGGAAAATCGAGGTTTTTTTATACTGTTAAACATTTTGATACAATAAAAATACACTCATCAAAAATGCATTTAAGGATTGTCAAAATTTAAAGAAAAAATCTATGGTCTGCCATATCAATGTAAAATAAATTTCATATTTGTATGAAAAATGTATATAACAAAAATAAAATAGCTTCTGTAAGGGAAAATTGAGTGATCAACTTCATATTAATGTGGTATGTGTCTCTATAGACAAGTGTATTTTTTACTCTCCACTTCTATCTTCCTCAAGGGGTAGGCAGTGAGAACCTAACACCGCATTCTTCTATCTTGACACATATACATTGCCTCATCAACATTGATACACTGTCTCATACATGCTCATCTTGCTAGTAATGCAATTTTACTTAAAATTTCTCAACAGGTATCATGTGTAAAGTGCATACTATGAGTTTTGTGACAATGTTTTTGTGTGATTGGTGTATTGTGAAAACTTTTGACCTCTGGGAATCTTATATTTGTTTAAGAATCTAATACAAATGTTCTTCATAAAAATGCATTTTAGAGATTGCCAACATTTCAAGAAAAAAATAGAACGCTTACTATGGTGTGGAGAGTTTTTTGTTGGCCACAACCCACTCATTTAAGGTTGCATTCGAAAGAACTTTTTATCTTGAAGATTCATGAGCAAAGCCAGGCATTATGCCATGTATGGTACACTCGCCACTGCTGTTATATAAAAGAATCTATGTTAAGTGATTTGTTGTAAACTTTTTATGGTTTTAAATAATTGACCAAGCCGAGTAGAAATTAAACTCAAAAACTGTTCCTAGAACACCAATTTAGAGTCCTTACACTAAAACTTATCAAAGTAATTAAATTTATTTGTATAATTTAGGAGTTTTAATTGGTAGATTTCTCATCCTAAAATACATACAACTACTAATTTTATTTTCCCTACATCTCCCGAAGCATTTTTTAATAAGGAAAATGGGTCATTTATTCATTTTTAAGTTGTGTAATCTTTCAATAGATGGCGATATGAATATATATTGACATCTGTATTACGCATCTAGAGAATATACCACAATGTTTCTACAGCGACAACCAAGACTGCATATCCTCGCACCATTTGTGAACTGTTGGTAGACTTCGCTAACATCAGAGGTATCCACAGTAATTTAAATTCTGTTCACCATCACTTGCATTCTCAAAAACCACACCTGCTCTTTCTCACGGAAACACAAATTCAAGATCCACCCGACACAAGTTACCTCAACTGCCCAGGGTACATACTCGAAAGCATGTTTGTACCCAAAGGAGGCTTGTGTCTCTACAGCCGCGAAGACATCAACTGTGTTAGATTGAAGGAGTTCGAGAACCCCGCCTTCAATGTTATGTGGGTCCGTTTAAAATCTAACAAATTCATAAAAATCTATGCATGTATCTACCGATCTCCAAATATGAGTGATTATGATTCTTCCGAGCTTTTCAAATACACTGGAGAAACCATTGACAGTCTTCTGTCTCGCTACCTGTCGGCAGAATTTACAGTTCTCGGCGATTTCAATGTCCATCACTCCGATTGGCTGAAATCGGGAACTACCGATTCGGCTGGCCGCATGGCGGAATCCTTTGCTTTGTGTCATAACCTGGAGCAACTTGTTCAAGAGCCAACTCGCATCCCTGATGTCTCCTGGCATCGTTCCAATCTGCTTGATCTTTTCCTGACTACCTCGCCAACGGGATAAACACTGAAAGTCACAGGCCCACTAGGCTCTTCAGACCATTGCCTTGTGCAAACGACCATCCACTTCATCCCGGACCTTCCACCGGAAAAACCTAAAAGGAAAATTTGGCAATACAAGTCAGCAGATTGGAATGCACTGCGAATACACTTTCGCGACTTTCCTTGGAATGAAGTCTGTTTTAGAACCAAAGACCCATCTATCTGTGCGCGTGAGGTAGGGGATGTCATCACTTCTGCTATGGATGGCTATATTCCCTCCTCCCTCAAAACCTGCGGACCAGGCACAAAACCTTGGTTTGATTCCAAATGCCGAGAAGCAGTCAAGTGCAAAAAATCTGGCTTTCAAAACCTTTCAAAAACTTCAAACACCATCAAACAAGAAAACATACAACAAGATGACAAAGGATTGTAAAAATACCATTAATCAGGTTAAAAAACTCCATGACCAACATATAAGTCAAAAACTCTCCTCATGCCCTAACGGTAGCCGAAGATTCTGGTCATTGTCAACCTCCATAGGTCAGAACTTTTGCACATCTTCATTTCCACCATCAATGAACCATGACAGATCCATTGCTAACTCTGCCACCTACAAAGCTAATCTTCTCGGTAAATTTTTTGCAGATAATTCAACCCTTGACGATGGAGGAAAAACTCCTCAACCAGTTCCACATTGTGGTTTTAAAATGAAAGAAGTAAGAATTAACTTTTCTGAGGTTTTACTCGCCATCCGAGGGTTGGATGTTAACAAAGTTAATGGACCAGATGGAATTCCCGTTCTTGTTTTAAAAAAATGCTACGCCGAACTAGCCCCAGTTCTCACTAAACTCTTCAAACTCTCGTTTAAAACTGGTATTGTCCCATGTGACTGGAAAAAAGCGGTCATTCACCCAATTCCTAAAAAAGGTGATCGCTCCAACCCATCTAACTACCGACCCATCGCTATTACTTCTGTACTCTCCAAAATAATGGAAAGGGTACTAAACACCAAGTTGATCACATACCTCGAAGCAAACAAAATTTTAAGCGACCGCCAATATGGATTTCATGGAAATCGATCTTGTGGCAACCTACTCGCGTATGTGACATCTGTGTGGGGTCGAGTTATGGAACGCTTTGGAGAAGCTCAAACTGTCGCCCTTGACATCTCTAAAGCTTTCGATCGGGTTTGGCACCGAGAGGTCTCTTAATGAAACTCCCTTCTTATGGACTACCCCAGTCTCTGTGTACTTGGATTGCGAATTTTTTAAAAGATCGTGAAGTCATAACTGTAGTGGACGGTTGCTCTTCTTCTCCCCGTTCCATCAATGCGGGAGTCCCTCAAGGTTCCATTCTATCTCCAACCCTATTCCTCCTACATATTAATGACTTGCTCTTACGCGCCCCCATCCACTGTTACGCTGATGACAGCACAGTCCATGACAATTTCTCTTTTGACAAACCTCCTAAACAGAGTGAAATATCAGATGTTTGGAAAGATCTTCATCTAAAAATAAATAGCTACCTCCACTCAATCAACACCTGGGGTGAAAGTAATCTTGTTTCATTTAACGTCTCAAAAACCCAAGCCTGTCTAATTTCTGCGAAGAGAAACCCCAATGAATTGCAAGTGTCTTTCAACGGAAGCACCCTACCTAACAGCAGCTCTATCGACCTGCTTGGAGTATCTATAACGAATCAATTACACTACAGGGGTTCCATCGAAGTTAAGGTGAAACTCGCCTCCAAAAAATTGAGCGTACTATATAGAGCGCGTAGATATTTTACAAGTCCCAGATGTGTATATAAGATTAATGTTAAGGAGAGATTGAAACCGTTTCCGTATTACAGTGCAATATGACATGTCAGTTACTAAATCTTCAATTATAGACATATTTCACTTTTTGTGTGGTTATTATCTGTCAAATTTTAAATAACCTCAAATAATACGAAATACAAAACGGGACGCTATGACTTTAAATACCATTGTTTTACTATCCAACATGGTAAATTTAATTTTTTTCACCAAAATAATGCTTTTAAATGCTCATGTTCGTTTCAATACGGCTGTCAGTTTGTTTTGTTGTGTAGCGCCACCGTCGATACAACTAACGCCTTTAGTGATACAACACTGAAACTGCACATGTTGCCTAACGCCTCTAGTGATAGAAACTGAAACTACACGAGTTGCCTAGCAAATGACAGTTGACTCACAGTCAAGTACTTAATCTGCCAGAAACGTTGAGTTAAATATTTGTCGTTTTAGTGACGTATTTGAGGGAAGAAGATTTGGCCTAAACGGACACTGTAATATGCTATATTTTTGTAAAACTTGAGTTTAGCTCTTAAACTGACACTGTAATACCGGCCCATAGTGTCCCCCGATAGGTAGGCGAGTATCTAGGTAAATTGAAACTATTTGCTTTGATGAATCCTTGTTCCATTGCTATTTTATTGTTTTGTTTTAAGTACCTAATTAAAATAATAAATATATCGATAACACCAAAATAAACATAGTCCAGACCGACAATGAATGTGTATATTGTATTGAAGACAATCAGAAGAATTGACGCGACCATACCATGACGTCGTGCGCTCTGATTGGTGTTTCTCATAAAATGGCGGACTAACATATTTTGTATTTTTATTTTAATAATATTAATATTATTCGCTCTTTTAAAATGAAAATAAATATATTTTTTCAAATCTTTATAACATATTTTATTTTATAAAATCATAATTTCAATGATTTTTTCTTACTGTCATCATGCCTATTTAATTTTCTATAAAACCAATATAAATTATATTAGTACTTCTCAATTTTTTTATCTTTTATAAAAGTTTAATTTAGTATTAACCTCGTTTGATACAAATTGTATGGAAAAAACACGATAGGAGAACTCTTATGACTCTTGTAGATTGATATTTAATTTTAATACATGCCATTCGCAGTAGGAAAAAAGGACTGAACTCCACACTATCCCTGACATACAACATATTTGAAAGTATAGTAAACACAATATATAAAATATAGTATATTTATTTATTTTTACGTGTATAGATGATAAATATTTTATAATTGTAGTTACAATGTATTGGGAGTACAATATTTTGAAAAACTAATAGGTACTATTAAAACATAACTTTTCATGTAACAACCTATGACATTGATAGTTGGATCATGTGTTACATGCACTAGTTTTTAGGAACTACACTTTAAACATCCAGAATCAGTAGAGATTGTTTGAATAATAACATATCAATTATTTAATATAGTGGATAAAATTAATAAACCACTTTGATAGCAGTTTTACTACAAATGTGTAATTAGTATTTACATCTCTACTATCTATCTCTCTCTATCTCACTATCTCTTAACAAAAAAATATTTCTTATTTTGTTAAGTGATAGGAAAACTAACTTATGAAGAGTAAACCAAAATAAACAACTTTGTCCAAAAGGTTGCCAACCAGAAGTGGAGCTTGGCAGGGCATGTCCACAGATTCCAGATGAACTAAGAAAGTGCTGAAATGGGGACTTAGAACGGGCAAAAGAAGTGTTGGAAGAACTCAAACAAGGTGGTCTGATGATATTAGACGAGTGGCTGAAGGCGGATGGATGCGGTCTGCCCAGGATAGAGAGAGGCCTATGTCCATTACTGGAAGAACAAGGGCTGACGAAGAAAAAGAATGTATCTATATAAGTTTTGTGGTAATACTAATAATAATATATTTTCCACAGATTCTTCTTGTTGTGGGAGGACAAGCACCGAAAGCTATTAGATCAGTAGAATGTTATGACCTACAAGAAGAACGTTGGTATCATGCAGCTGAAATGATATCTCGTAGATGCAGGTACAATTTTTTAAATAATAATAAATACCTTTCAATTGCTTTTTTTTTCTTCTTATTTTTTATCACTATGACAATTAATATTAATGTGTATTGGTTACTGAAGACATGATATCTCACTGAAAATGGTTGACAGATAGTCCTAGATCCAAACAAAATGCTTGAATGCCCTCACAAATTTTATATTGTGCAAAGAAATGGGTGACAGTGATTGTTAGGGCCGAAATCACCGATTGCAACTCGGGCTAACAGATCAAGTGGACTGTATACGAAAATTAAATAATTGCACTTGTCACGGCGCGTTATTCACAGCGACGAGGTAAATAATAGGATAAAAATCACCTACCAGTACAGAAGAAGTCCTCGCCTCGATCGCTCACCCAGTCCGAACGAAATATGCAGTCTATATGCCGGGGCACAGCACTACACGATGATGCTTCCCACAACGGGCACCTGTATGGTCAACGACGGCAACGAAGTCCGAATTGACATCCGCTTAAGGCCGCGTGCGGACAAGTACTAGTGGTGTGTATCAGGAACGGAACAGAGTAGTTACATGGAAGGGAGGGGGTAAGGAACAAGACAGGTGATTTTTATTCACGCCAAAAGTAAATACCGTACCGAACAGTGATATTACAACATTGATTACACTTTTCAACGTAAAAAATGACACATTTTTTTTTGACCTTCGCCTCTTGGCGTTCTTGGTCAAATGACACATTTTATTAAATGCATATTACTAATATACCAGTGAGCAAATGTATTTTTTGAAATACACAATGTATTAAAATGTTTTTTTCATTTCCCTTTGGTTTAATTTATATTACCATGGAAATTTGTGTATTTCTGTTACATTTTGGTAAAATATTTTTTGGTAAGTATGTGTTTAATACATATTATATTTGTTTCATAACTAAGTCTGTTTAATTTCAGAGCTGGCTTGGGTGTAGTAGATGGTCGAGTGTATGCAGTGGGAGGTTTTAATGGATCTTTACGTGTTCGTACAGTGGATGTGTACGATGCAGCGAGTGACACATGGCAACCTGCACCATCCATGGAGGCAAGAAGATCAACTTTAGGAGTTGCCGTCATCGATTCCTGCATATACGCTGTAATAATATTTTAATAATGATAAACAAAAAAATTATCAGTAGTTTAGATTATTAATAAGATAGGTGTTTATAATCATTGTGATTTATATCATGCATTGTTTGAAAATCTCGACCCAAAATTATCAATCTCATGTCCACAACAGATTTGTTCAGTGGCGAGGGCTAAAAACCTACTGAATATATTGGATAATAAAAGACATATGTTTCCCTAACCCCTTAAAGGTCATGCCAGAGTATACCTCGGCAACTTATACCGGGCTAAAATCTGAGTATACTCGGGCAAGCTTAAACTGCAAAATTTTTAGAGAAAATGACTGTTTTCTTTTGTTTACTTGGATAAACAAAAACTGTTAGTCTTATTTTAATTTAATGTTATTTAATGCATTGGCTATGTAGATTTCATCTGCAGAAATTTGAGTTACAATAATTTTTACGTATATTTATGTTTTTTCAGTAGATAATTTCTGTGTTTTTATTACGAAAATTTCCTAACAAAGCTAGTTTCAGTGTTATTTTTCTAAAAAATGTGAAAATTGTCCAAATTTGTGAAAAAAGTGCTAAATTTGCAAATACAATCTGGTTTATCGTAAATGCAAATAATTCAGATCTCTACTGATATAGTTACTGTATTAATACTATATTGTACCTCCATAGTTTGCATTGATATTTCTTACCATTTTTATAATTTTATTTAGAATAGTCAAACCTTCGGCTGTGGCCGAAAATTTTGTCTAGGGCTGAACATTCGGCTTGGGCCAAAATCTGACCTTCGGTCTGACACTAGGTATAATGTTGAGGAATTTTATAACTTGATTAGGAAAAATTATGTAACATTTTTGGAAAGTTTATAAAATTTATGAAAATATTACATTGTTTGAAAAAACCTAGGTTGGTGGTTTTGATGGTGCATCGGGACTGAGTTCAGCTGAAGTATTGGATACACATGTTGGTTCCTGGAGACCTCTGGCTTCAATGGCTACTCGTAGATCTTCTGTTGGTGTTGCTGTTCTACAGGGAAAAATATATGCTGTAAATATCATTTTCAATATTTTAGATGGTGCTTATTAGCTTTATTTTGTCTATTGGTATAGAAATTGTAGATTACTGTATTATTACATTTTTAGTCTTCACTTCTATGTTGAATTTTTTTTTATTTCTTACTTGCCTTCATGGCTCAGTTACTTACATATCTGGCTCCTGAGCCAAAGGTCCCAAGTACAGTTTTGAGTCTGGATCAAGCTATGTAGGCAGAGAGAACTGAGTGCCACACATTCACCATTCTTCTAATACCGATACATCTTCTCTACCTCGATTGATTATTTTTATCTAGTTCATATTATATAAAATATTTAGTTAGTAAAATAGAATTAAAAGGATCTGTGAAATATTTAATATTCAATTTCATATCAGTCAGAAATTAACAATTATCAATGAAATAACAATAAAACACTACTATTAGTTATCTAGATAATTTTAAGTTATAAAATATATTCATGATAGATATTCCTTTTTAATAGAGATTTGAGTTTACTTATACAAATTCAATTTTGTAAACTTGTGAATCAAGTAATAAAATAATATGTTTAATAATTATTTTATTACTTGATTCACAAGTTATAAATTAAAAAATATGTATAGCAAAATATTTTTCCACAAATATGTTATCATATTTTTAGGTTGGTGGTTATGATGGAGCTAGTCGTCAGTGTCTTAATTCGGTGGAATGTTACGATCCAGCTACGGACACTTGGAGTCCAGTACCTGATATGTCAGTTCGACGCAGTGGTGCAGGTAAATTTGTTAATTATGTATTCAATACTTTTATCAAATGTGAAAGTGTGACTGATTTTAAAAAACTTCTTTTAATTTCTTTGCGAGTGCTTTCCCCGAGCAAAATATATTTGTGTATTTACGAAGCCAAACAGCATTGTGTGCAGTTTGTCACCATAACTTTTCTAATGAAATGTAAAAACAAAACTGTAAAATTATTGGACACCCTTTCTCGCAAAAATCCTGTGGTTAAACATTAGTGTAAAATAAATGTAAAAATATCAATATTGTGTTTTTTATTTTGTGATTTGTTTTGTAAATTTTGTTAAGTAATATTATGTAAGTAACAAGCTCCACTCGTCTGTAATATCACATATTCCTGTTATTAATATTTAAACTATGTTGTAGCATTGAGTTTGCTGATTCTGTGGAAGAAATTGTCAAAAAATGTATAATATATTTTTTTGTGTTATAAAGGTGTTGGTGTGTTGGATGGTCTTTTGTACGCCGTGGGTGGTCACGATGGCCCGCAGGTACGTCGTTCTGTTGAAGTTTGGCGTCCCGGCGCTACTTCTTGGAGACCAGCACCTGACATGGCAGCTGCTAGGAGAAATGCTGGAGTGCTCGCTCATAATGGTCAACTTCTAGTCATCGGAGGAGATGATGGCACTTCCAATCTAAATACTGTTGAGGTATTTATTTTTTTACTTTACTACAATTCTTTCAAATTGATTCATTTTGGCACTATAACAATGTGTGTCCTATTAATAAAACATATGTTACTGAAAATATTATATTAAACTAAACCATTATTAAAATAATGGTTATTATTGATTATTTTTTGTTACCTGTTGATAGGCTATTTTTGCATAGTTTTTATATTGCTGAAATCAATAAATAATTGCATCACCTGTTTGCGAGAAAAACATAACATCAAAAACAGCGAATCTGTGAGAGAAAATTTTGACTTAAAATAAATATACCATGTTTTTGTAGAATATAAATTGAACACGACGGTTTTTCTATTATTAAGATGTCACGTTGTTCTTGCATAGAGGCAGTATAAGAATATCTGTAAAATAAAAAAATTTAATCCTTGCCTTTTAAAAAAGAAAAAAATATTTAAAACAATTTTTTTAAACTCTCGCAATAACCTTACAATTTCTAGCCACAGCCCAAATACATCATAATGCCGTGAAAAGAATCAATAAACGGAATACTGACATCAAAATTATAGCATTATTTGGGATGGACATGAACCTCCCATTTTTCGCGCGTAATATATTTTTAATAACAATAATAAAATTCTTTTATTACGCAAAAAAATCACATAATGTGGTGGACCACAGTCAACCACACTAATAAATACATCAGTAGCATATATATTAAAATAAAAATTACAATGAAGAAAAAAATAAAAATGATAATGTCCAAAAATAAGAAAAGGATAAGTTGTGAAGGGATGAAGGATAAAAAAATTATACGTATGTGGATAAGAAGTGTGACTTCAGAAGCTTCTTGAAATTACCATTAAGCTAGGAGCTTCTCTTATACCACTTGGTATTGGTTCCACAGCCGGGCTGCGTGAATTGTGAATGAGTGTGGTGTATTGGTATTGAGAGTGTTCTATGGTTTTGAGACTAGGCCATGAGAGGAAAGATGTTCCAATTTCTCTTTGAGTTACTTAGGTGAGTGAGAGTTTTCGAGTGTCTGATAATCCCTACCAAAAAACTGCTCTGCTATTTTGACGGGAAGATGTAATTGTAATTATTTTTTTATTAAATAAAAATAAATTAGAAAATAACAACATACATTTTCATTATAAAAATTATTAATGAAAACATTTTCTTACAACATTGATATTTATTTTTTATTTTTATTTATTTATTTATTTTTCACACCTTTATCACAAAGACTATTATGAAGATTACTGCTGCCCAACTAGGTAACCCTGTTCTAGGGCTAGCAGTTTACAATTTTACCAAGCCAAATATTTGACATTTTGGTTATACATAGTTACATAGAGCGGACACCAGACATCACAACACAGTAAATTACAATATTACATAGTTACCAATATCTTAAACACAAAAGTATAAACTGATGCAGTAAATTTTGATATGTTATTATTCTAATATTATTTCTACCATAATATGCACACCCGTTGTTGTCATTTATGTTATGTAGCAGTTTGACATTAAAATTTGCTCTGTGGTCTTCTCAACGTACCTATATACTCAGTAACAATATTATTTGACTTTAGTCACAAATCAAATAAAATACAAAATCAAGATTTCTTCTTTGAAATTAATCTAATAAAAAAAGAGAAATGTTTTAGAGTTTATTTGTCTTAAAATAAGATGCAATGTAAAGACAATCCTCGAACCAGCTTGTGTAGCGTGTAGTTATATTATTTAATATTATTTCTCAGAATTATTTATCAGAATTATCTCAGAATTAATTACAACCTGTTTATTTATTAGCCTAAATCGATTCCAAATACATATTTATATTTATATTTGAAGCTACCCAATAGCTTCCATTTTGTTTATTTAATAAAAACACATAGACCAGCTCAGATAATTATATTGCATATGTTTTGTGAAACAGGTTTACAATCCGAAAAGTGAAACATGGACAACAATGGAAAGTCGTATGTCAACTGGACGTTCATACGCTGGAGTGGCCATCATAGATCGTCCATGTCCTGCCTGACCAATAGCCGGACCTTCTCTCACAACCCCTAATCGGTATGTAATACATTTTGAGTCTGAAAATAATTCTTAGTTATTTTATTAATTCTTATTTTTATAATTATTAATAATTATGACCAAATTGTAAACCCGTAGGAATGCAGACTTGCCTGAGGATGGGGTGAGTGAAGGTCCAGTACGTAGAGTACAGCCAGAAGCGAGGGGTAATGAAGGAGCTCAACCTACTGTTTATCCTACAACTTCTTCCATACATCATAGGACAGCAGCACCGATAAATCAAGTCCATATACCTCATGATCCTATAGAGATTGTCGCTATCGATGTTAGAGGCAATGATGTACCTTGTTATGAAAGGGTAGAAGTACGGTCTCCAACTCATTTCCATTTAGACCTTAGTCCTAATTTGAATAGACCCGATAACATTTATGAACCATTAGAGGAACCGTCAACTTCTACCGGTTCCTCTTCCACAGCTCCTACTCATTGGCGTTTCAAAATGTTTAAGACTGGTTCCAAAAGTGCTAAGCAATCCAATCAAAGAGATTCATTCATTAAAAATAGAAATAATTCTTCTTTTGGAGAATATGAATTTCCCAAATTTTCGGGAAAAATGTCAGATAAATGTTTCCCTAACAAGTCTAAAAACAAAAGTAAGGTTTCGCCCATTGTAAATGCTTGCAACGAATCCAGCAATAGTAGTGTTAGTCCCATGGGCCTCAACAAAAGTAAAGTATCACCCATTGTAAATGCTTGCAACGAATCTAGCAATAGCAGTGGTAATCCCATGGGCCTCAACAAAAGTAAGGTATCACCCATTGTAAATGCTTGCAACGAATCTAGCAATAGCAGTGGTAATCCCATGGGACTCAACGTGTGCTTTGGAAAAAAATTGGCTCGGTCTCCCTCAAACTCGCAGACTTTGGAATTTAATGATCGTAGCAGTGAAGGAAGAGACAATGTAGTGGACGAAGGAAGAGGAGGTACGGCGACTTGTCCTCGCAGTTCTACGCAAGGAGCACCGCGTACTGTTGGATCTTCAGTTTACGGACGATTGGGTAATACATATGGGCGACTGCACATACTCGGTTCTGGAATTGGTCGCATTGAACGCCACCTTAGTTCATCTTGTGGCAATATTGACCACTACTGCGCTTCACATATACGTACTCCTGCACCAGTCGGTTCCGCTGAGGGAAATCCACGGTTTCGAATTGAAAATCATTCAGTAGAAGCAGATAGAATTTATCAAAATTCAGAAAATGTTTGCGAAGATTTGGATAGAGCAGTTGCTGGAACATCTAATTGTGCAGTCAGTCCACCTGGAATCAAAGGGATATCTAAAGGCTCGTTACAGTGGCTCATGGTTAATCGATGGCTTCCCCTTTGGGTAGCAAACACTGGTGGTAAAAATGAATATAAAGTTATTGATTTAGATTTCTCTATTTATGATAATGTTGGATATCCAATGTGCACTGCAGCTTGCACAGATGAAAATTGTCATGCCAAAAATACCGTGGACACGTGTCATCTTTACAGGAGAAACTGTTATCCAGGAGAAAATCTTTCTTTAGGACGAGAACAAGATCAATGGAGAGAGAATGAGACTCGACATTTCCATACTTTTGGAATATCACGAGAGAATGGTTCAGCCACAGGAAATCAGCGCTGTAATGAAGTAGTTGGAAATGAAGAAGTTCAACAGAATTCAAACAGTGCAGAATGTGAATCTCCAGAACCAGACTCGGTGGCTTGCTCCTCAGGTGTCGGGGAAAGATATTTAGTCGCTCAAGACAGTGTAGGAGAAAATGATCAAGAGTTGAGCACTGGTGACAATGACCAGTCTGTTTCTGAATGCACCCTCGGAGAAGCCAGTTGCAGTAGTGAAACGGGTACACCCTCCCAAGCCGACTCTAGCTCTGCAAGTGATTCATCTCAACCATCGTGCAATGCTGCTAATTCCAATATGGACATGAAGCCCAACACTTCCAATAATGGAAATTAATACAAACAAATTCATTCCTTTTTCTACATTATACATGTATTTTTTTTTTAACGTAATAGATCTTTATGGGTTTTTATATTAAAAATCCTTTTTTCTTCTCTACAATTCCAGAGTGAATAATCATTTATATTATTTTTAAATAATTATTTTATATTATGTATGTGTTCTAAACATTCTATATTTTTTGATACTTTTACAAATATGTTTGAATCAAACGCAAACCAAAAACACTCAATGAGCGAGAAAAAAATAAGAATCATGCTACAGTTACTTTTGTCTTTCAACTTCTTTTATATATACTTAATATTATTTTTTATAGCAATCCTTGTATCAATAAATTAATTTTTAAAATTTCAATCATAAAATTATTCACATGTATGTACCTACTAATTGTAGTTTCAAATACATTATGTAGTAAGTAATTTTAAATGTAATAAATGTTGCATAAATATCCATAGGAATAAATCTAATCACATTTAATCTTAGTGATAATATCAATTACGGTGGATTTGAGTCCAAAATAATATTTTTGAAATCCGTGTGTTTTTAATATAAATTACATTTTATGAAAAATACATTAATATCAGGAATATTTTTGATTGCATTTAATGTAACACTCCTCATTTGTGTTAGTTAGTTGTAGATTATATTTATTCCAATCCTCTTTGCTCAGTCTTGTCTTGTTATATATGTAGTTATTTATTTATAAGAACTGTTTCATATTGTTCTTGTGTAAATATAATGTATTTTAAGTATCAAATGAATCATGTTTAATAAAATGATCATGTTTCAATAATTACTGTAAACAAATAATTGTTCATTATTATTTTATGGTAGTATAAAAATATACATAGTACTGCTCAGTACATTATGTACAAAGGATTTATAGTAATATGTTTTGCCTTATTAATAACATTTATTATTTGAATATACACATTAAAATTAGTTATAAACAATACATAGCATAAATATGTATCAAAAAATAAATATATGAATTGAAAAATGTTATTTCTCTTGTTAATAAACACTTAGAACATGGAAGATTCAAGATGAATTTAGATTCATATTAGGTACCTAAATTTTCAATAAGAAATAGTAGTTGAAACACAATGTATTATTCTACGTTCATAGAGCATTGTAAATAGTTGTATGAAATTAGTCCTTCCAAATTGTGATGCATAATAATATTTTTTTTATTGTATTTTGTTGTATGTGGATGTGTAATGCGACATCCTACGTAGGCGATTCAAAGCGAACGCGATTGCGAAGCGATCTGAAGCTGTTACACGCAAATTCAAAACGATGCGGTGGCTCTGTCCTATGTGCGTGCAAATCGACATTATACTTAACTAAAAAAATATGGCACCGCTTCCAAACCAACTGATTGCGTTCGCTTCGCTTTGCGCTGCGCCGCATCGTATCCTACTATCCTACTGCGGTTGGTAACGTAGGACACTTCCATAGTTACCGACTGTTAGTTATTTTCACGCCGCGCTGCTTCGCCTACGTAGGACGTTGCGTAAGCCATTTTTTTAATGCTAAAAACAAAACCAAGTAAATAAAAATATATGAGGATGCTCTTTTCAAAGTTTTCCTCACGTTTAAATGTTGTCAAAAGAAATTCATAAAAATACTCCCTAGTTTTATGCAATAAGTATAGCATGTATCATATCTCCATGATAGCATTGTTGTTTACTCAGTATGAAATACAAAATCGTAAAATTTAATCAAAATATCATATGAATCAAGCTACTAACATACCTTGTCATCAGGAATACACAAATTCTGAAAGTTTTAGAGTTTAAACTGGTCGGGAAGTTAGCTAAAATTTGATTGTTAAATTCCAATACGACAAGTTAAGAAAATTAAAGGTTGTAAAGAATTCTGTTAATAATTCCAATTAAAGTTTAGCGTCTACATAGGCGCAGTATACGGGTCGGATTTTTGTCTCCTAGTAATGTCTGTATTGGCGATGATTCGATCCGCACACATGAATAAGCGTGATGATGCTAAGAAAGAAAAGCTGATATTATGATTTTAGAAATAAAATAGGTTCAAAAAAATGTACATATTAATTTTCAATTTGAAAGAGTGAATAATATTATATTGATTCAAATAATATTATGTATATTTTCCTTATAATAGGATGACCGTTTCGGTTGACTAGATCCTTATCAACTAGGCCTAGTCAGCCGAAACGGTCATCCTATTATAAAGAAAATATACATGGAGAACTATAATCATTTTCGTTTGATTAAAAAATACCTAGTATAATGGAGTTCTCTACCAGTAATGACAAATTAAAAAAAATAAGAATAATATATGTTGACACTGGCTGACATACATTTGATACCAAGATTACCAATATGATATCACCTGCAGACACCATGACACTGTAAGCGTTTTGGCGTGAATGTCCTTATGTGGACTCTAACCCTAATATCAACAATATCTATCCTAACCATTCCATATGTTTATATATTTCTTTTACATTGATTTATTGTGTAGTGCCGTGTATTGTTTACACAACTAAAGCTGACACTACTTTGAGAAAACCTGTCTCAATAGAAATTATTTTATCAGTAATATTAGAAAAACCCAATATACTCAATGATCAGGCTTTAAATTGGAATATTTCATATAAATTTTAGTATTATTTTTTAGTACCTTGATGATGAGTATTATCATTATATTTACCCAAACAAGTACAGAATATGTAATTCTATTTCTAAAATAATTCAGATGACCCCACCCTTACATAGTTTTTATATATTAAATATATATCAAAAAAAAAATTTCATTTATTACAAGTATGTATAGCTACGCTATTACTTCTAATTAAAGGTTAATTTACTTTAGAAAGTATTTATAAGAATAACCAAAACATAATTTTAAAATTTCTTGAATGTGTATTAAATGAACAAAGTAGAAATAAAATTGTTGCTGTCTATTTAAGTTTGTTTTACTTAATCTTTTGTTTTTCCTATTTTTCTATGAAAAATATTCATTAGCAATTTCCAGAGTGATAAAAAATGCCTTTGACTAGATACACAATTAACAGCAAATCTTAGTAATTTGGATGGTTAAAATCTTCTTTTTTTCATTATACATCATACCTACTCCCATCTCAAATGAATCATCCACTACATACAAATCTATATGAATGAAGAGACAGGGTATCCACTCTAATTTTACAAAGCTATGAAATTTTTAACATTTTTGAGTACTTATTCATGCAAGGAGATTTTTACCGTCATTTAAAAAATAAATTCAACACTGAAAGATTAATAGGATGTCAATGCAGCAAACTTTGTCTCTCTGAAACAACACCTAAGCCGTGGTCAAAGATGATGCAACAGCAAATATACTTAGGTTGGTCGGTTAAAGTTATTTTTACTAACAATTAGTCGACTAAAATGTACAACACCTAGGATAGCCAGCACTGCTGTAAACTATATGAAAAAAATTCACATAAGATTCACTTAAGCATGACTAAAATTGGGATTAAAATCGAAAATAATACAAAGTGAAGAAAAAAGAAAACATTATTGAATAAGATATATTGTTTTACAATTTTCTATTATTACTTTTACAATATACATTGTATCAATATCACTGATTGTTATAATGAAATGTTTATATAAAAATATGCATAAATAAAAATATCACAGTTTTAGAATATAATTCTCACTCATTTAATAATATGTTAATATACTATTATTTTTATATAGGTACACACTGGAAAAATAAAATAAATATTTCAAGTTACATTTATAGCTTTCGAAATGGTTTGTCTTTTAAATAAAAATTTATTTTATTAGCATTCAGGAAGACTATTTTAATGAATTGAATTTTTAAATTACTTGACCCTATAAACCTACTTGTTTTTGATGGGTTCTTCTCAAAGAGTTGAATGATATTTTAAATTAAATTTAAAAAAATGTGAATGACAGGTATCTGATACCTAATGAGTAATTAAGATACATAAATGTTTACCTATTATTTCCACTAAATTATATTTCCTAATAACTCCTATGGTATAAATATGTTTGTTATATTAGCACATCAAAAGCGAGACAATAGATCGGTGCGTCGTGTTCATAAAAATTAAGTGGTAAAAAATATCAGATTGTTTGAGATTAATCTCTTTAATGTCTTCATTCAAATTCAAACATATTTGAAAACTGGTAAAAACCATTTCACTTAATAATTCATTTTTTATCTTTGCATTGGTGTTGTCAGAAGAATAAACTAAACTTCGCCAGATGTGACAACATATATATAGATCAAGCTAAGTTGGATATATTAAATCTGTAGTATTCATCACAAAGTAATAATAATAATAGTTATTTTTGACATACCCGCAAAAAAGAAATGAGTTTTAAATTTATTTATAAAAGCAATGTCTCCGTAAATTTACAGAGTAGCGAAATATTCAAAATGTTAGCAACTCCATAGAACTAAATTCGCAAGATTATCAACTATGCAAGCTTACCAACACAAAAGGATTTATTACGTGAAACGGACTATAGTAGTTATAACTGGTTATATTATATTTTAAAATATGTGCGATTGATATTATAGTTTCTAATTACATAAAGACAATTAATTCTACTTTTTAGTAGTGATTATAGTTTAAATCTCAAATCTACTTCATTATAATAATTATAATGAAGTAGATTTGATTTGAAGCAATTATTGAGATGAGAGGCACATAAATGTTATATATATATATATATAATCACAACATTAAATTTATAAAAAATAGCGTGCAATTATCTTCACAATATAACATTATTATGAATTTCAAAACTTCAAATAAGTAATATACTTTTCAAATTTTAAAGCTCAAAAAATATATTGAAAAAATCACAGTAAATATACAACATCAGCAGTGGTGACTTATGTTTTTTTTGTAGGAATAATGCACTTCATGGTAATGATGGTACTACTGTAAGTCAGTCAAATAAATTGAATAATGTTGCCAAGTTCCTCTAATCTCGGTTTAAAATTAATAATAAGGAATTTTAAAATAAAACGAGTTTAATATTATAGAATGATGCATGAGTTCTATAATTATTTTAAACAAAACAAACTTATTTTTGTGCAGATTTATCAGAAATAACTTTGACAAATATAAAAGAAAAAATCCCTAATTGTAGGGATTATCCTGTTTTCAATGTACAACACCAAATGCAATCATACCAACTTAACTACAAAGTGCACATTTAAATGAAAGGCACTTTACATAAAATAATATCAACTGGCTATTAAATTTATTTTTTTACAGATTCTGTTATTATCTACCTTTGTCTATTTATCTTGATCATTGATTAGCTACATAGATTTTTATTATAATATACTAGATGTAGTATTCCGTGCAAAAAGTGAGTCATGGAATATTGCACATTTGACGTTTTGGTTGGAAACATATTTCAGTTTTCCTTACATTTCAACACATCCTAGATAACTGTTCTCAAAATCTAAATAAACAAAGTGTTTTTTTTTTTCGACAAATAAATCCGAAAACAATTCACATTAGTCGTTATTCTCTATAGAAAAACTATGTGGTCTGCCCACCAAAAGGTCAAAAATCCCCCAGAAAAATGCTTCACTTCGATTCATACAAAATTTGCTAACTATGACATCTAGTATATTATTATAAAAATCTATGATTAGCTATAATAATTGAAATTTATCATCAAATTTGAATATGTGGTTATTTTCCCTATATGGAATACAGCATTTATAGTACTATGATTATGATTAACCAAAACTTATGGAATGATTTTTTTCTATGATCAAACATGGAAATATCTCACGCTTCAAAATCATCTCTAAACACACATAGGTTGCCAACTGTGTCTTCAAGAGAATGTTATAAGATCTATTTTGAAGCACATTGTTTATGAACTTGAAATTATTAATGTTCAAATAATAATTTTAAATACTAGTATCAAAATATAAATTGACTCCTGTGCGCACAGAATTTTTTTTTATATATTATAAAAAACAGATCATTTGTACAAATAAATTGCTATGCAATATTCAAAATAATATCCAAAAATTAAATAAACAATTCATGTAAATAAATGAGATTTCATAAATAACATGATATGTACCTACTATGTACATATTGGGCCTTACTTACTATTTATAATACGAGTTTAATCCAATGCTAAGTCAGTTTTGGCCATACAAAAAACTGGGTAAGTATCAGCTTAAACCTAAATTACAAATAGTAAGTAAGGCCCATTATGTTTATCAAAAAGTATGTAATGTTCTACATATTTTTTATGTAAAAATAAATATGTTAACGAGATTCATTAACGAGATTCACAAAAGTTTATAATTAAGATTGATGATAGTTTTGGAAAAGGCGTTATCATTTAAATCAACGAAATCAGCAATAACAACATTTACTTTGACATATTCTTCGCCAGTGGGATCGGGTGGTGGAGGACCAGGTAGTAGAGTAGAGATCCATGGGATCACATATTTATTCACTTTCTTAGCACAACTTTCCTTGATGTTTGAAGCAACCCTATAAAATAAAATAAATTCACTATGGCTGGGATTTTAATACAGATCAAAATTGTTCAGTCTCCTATTGAGTAGATTTTTGACGTTACCCTGGGCACAGTGCACGGAGCTTGTCTACTCTATGATGTCCCATCTGAGGGCCAACAAAGACTTTTCAAGGAACCAAGCTGCAAAACTCAGATGTGACCTCATTAAAGAGGACTTCAGCTTGAATGAGGCACAATGACTGGGAGAATTGAATAATAGGTACATAAGTGCTCCAATGGCAGTACCTCCAGGTTACGATCTGCCAAGAAGGCTATGGACCTCTCTAAATAGGATCTACACTGAACATAAGCGGCCATCACGCACCCTACGAGTTTAATCACTTGACGGAGAGCTCTCAGTGTGAGCAGATATATATACCGTGGCTAAAAATCATAGCATTTTTGCTGGTGCATGAAACATCATCATCATCATAAGTGGCTCCACAGCCCAGGAAGGGTCTTGGCCTACTCAAGGAATCGTCTCAATTGCACCCTATTCATGGCCTTTTCTGTCCAATTTATCTATCTTAAGGTCCCTCTCGACTCCATCCATCCATCATAGTTTCGGCCTTCCCACACTTCTTCTTCCCTCCGGACGTGTTGTGAAGATTCTTTTCGGTGTCTGGTCATCGTACATATGAATTTCATCAACGATAATTTCAAATGCATAGGAAGCCCATACAGTCAATCTGGATCGCGAACCGTGAGCAAAATCAATGATCCCGATCCAGATTGACTGTGTATGGGTTGCCATTCTTTATTAATCTGGATCGTGATCATTAATTTTGATCACGGATCGCGATCTAGATTGACTATGTACAGGCTGCCTTTGGAAGTAAGAATTGTGTTACAAGAATATTAAAGTGGTGCACGCAGAATTTGCAGTTGCTGTATGCCCTCGGCTTTATACAAATTCCAAAATCAATGATCCCGATCCAGATTGACTGTGTATGGGTTGCCATTCTTTATTAATCTGGATCGTGATCATTAATTTTGATCATGGATCGCGATCTAGATTGACTATGTACAGGCTGCCTTTGGAAGTAAGAATTGTGTTACAAGAATATTAAAGTGGTGCACGCAGAATTTGCAGTTGCTGTATGCCCTAGGCTTTATACAAATTCCAAAAATGCAAAATAAATTGTACACACCTACAAAAGTATTCAATTAATGATCACACTTGTTCATCTTAAATATTACACAAGATTTAAATTCAAATATTACCTGCCAAAATATACATAAAAATGATATATTATAATAACCTGAGTATGATAAATTCCAGTGTTGGTGTAATAACAGCCTGCATGACGAAACCTGCAGATGGTGGTCTCTGCAGCAATTGTAAGAACTGCAATAATCTTTTGCCATTTGTTTTTTGCGGCCACGGAGTGGGGAACTGACCAGATCGCCAGAATCGACCACTTGAAGCTCCCAAGTCATTTCGATAAATAACTATTACCTAAGTAAAAAGGTAAATTAATTTACATGTAATAAGAATAGTTAATGATTAAAAATAAAATGATGATAAGGAAATATCCGCCATAAAGAAAAATCACCCTAGTGAATTTTTTTTTTTTGCTTTATATGGTAATTCACCCTATTTAGAGTGCTGAAATTCATAACAAATATTTTCTTTCAAAGGTGTCCAACATATTTACAGACTTTGCTGTAAGTGTGCACGCCTCACATCCATAGGCCAAAACCATTCTTATAATTATTGTCTTGTATAAAGTTATTTTGGTTTTCCTATGAAAGTTGCTGGATTTGAAGTCTGGCAACAACGCAAAGTAAGTTTTGTTTGGTTGCTGTGATGTGTTTTTTTACTTCTACAGAGTTGGAGTCAGAATTGATTGTTGTTTTCCTCACAATGTGCGCCAGTATAATATTGAATAGTGTGGGTGCTAAGCCATCACCTTGTATCAGACCCTGGAAGACATTGGATTCCTCGGTTGTTTCATTCCTATCCTAACTCAACATTGTGAGCTGACCATTGTTGCCTTCACAACCTTGAGTAATTTGGGTGGTATTCCAAAGTTAAGTAATATTTCATATATTTTCTCCTTGTCTATACTGTTATATGCCTGTTTAAAGTCAGAAAATAATTGATATACATAAATGTTGAATTCCCAGCATTTTGTTAGGATTTTAAAAGTTCTAAAACCTGCTTGATACTCTCCTTGCAATTTTTCTGAGCAGACTTCATTATATATATATTTTTTATTATTGCCATTAAATAATCTCTATCTCCATATGTTATCATTATTTGTATACATATAAATCTGTTTTGTAGAAAATAGAGTGGAAAAATATACCTGCTGTTGGTGGCTATTCATAGTTCGAAGAGTTATTTCCTCTAAATTTTTTTGAGGTGGACATATTCTAAAGCCAAATGTATTTATTAAAATGTTAAAAAGTCTTCTATGATCTTCAACTTTGAAT
Source organism: Molanna angustata (assembly GCA_963576475.1). Taxonomy (NCBI): domain Eukaryota; kingdom Metazoa; phylum Arthropoda; class Insecta; order Trichoptera; family Molannidae; genus Molanna; species Molanna angustata. The sequence goes on along the minus strand of OY754964.1, from coordinate 20,399,121 downwards.
CCATAAAAATGTTGACAATCCAGAATAACAACCTACCAAAACAAAATAAATTTGCATGATTAAATGATGAAGCATCTATAAAATAGTAAATGAGGATATTGGATCTCATAGGGACAAATGATACTTTAATGAACACTAAAGTTACAAATGTCGAGGCTTAAGAACATCCGCCAATGGACCGGTATTGTGACGGTCAAGCAACTTAGAGCTGGCAAGGAACAGGGAGGCGTTGAATGAAGTGATAGCTGATGTTAAAGGAACCTGACGTGGTACCGGAAGATTATTATTATTATTATTTGTTCCTGGGCAGGCAGCTGTAGCTGATGTACCCAGACAATGACAATTTCACAACACTTTGTCAAGTCCATTTTTAAAACCATTTACACTATCGGCAACAACCAGACACTGCGGAAGTCCATTCCAATCATTCACAACTCTATTACTCAGGAAATTCTTTTTTGGATTCATCCTGAAATTGCATTTGTCTAATTTTAGAGTATGTCCTCTCAGATGTGTATTCCTGTTCAGATGAAACATAGTATGAAGCACCGGGCAGTCATAGTAATCATTCAGAATTTTGTATGTCTCTATCAGGTCTCCTCTCCTCCTTCTGTCAGCCAAGGTTGTCAAATTCAGGGCATCCAGTCTTTCCTCATAGGACAGATTACTCAAACCTGCAGCCGATTTCGTAAATTTTCTCTGCACTCTCTCCACCAACTGAATATCCTTCTCGAAATATGGATTCCAAATCTGAAACCCATACTCAATATGGTCTCAGATACGTCTTGTATAATTTAACAAGTAGAGCAGGTGGAAGACAACTGAAAGCTCTCTTAATGAGATACATGACACTGTTAGCTTTCTTGGTCATTGCTATTAAGTGTGACTCCCATTTTAAGTTATGAGATATAATAACACCCAAATCCTTCTGCTCTTGGACCGGTTTAAGTTGGATACCATCTAGGGTGTATACAATCTTTGGGTTCGTATTGCCCAAATGTAGCACTGTGCATTTATCAGCATTAAGATGGAGCAACCACTCTTTGGTCCAAGTCAGTACAGCATCTAGATCCCTTTGTATCTGAGCAGCGTCCTGTAAGAGGGTTTCCAAATAACTTGGTGTCATCAGCAAACAGTTGCACCGAGCTCTCAATAAATGATGGTAGGTCTGAGATGTACAAAGTGAAAAGAACCGGACCCGGCACAGATCCCTGAGGAACGGAGCTCAACACCCGTCTCTCGCTTGACAATTCGCCACCAACTCTGGTTTGGAAGGTTCTGCCATTGAGAAAACTACTGATCCATGAGAGTAGTCTACCCCTTATACCCAAGTGATGGAGTTTGTGAACCAATCTTCTCAGTGGAACGGAATCAAAAGCCTTCTGGAAATCAAGATAGATCACGTCGACCGGTTCGTTATTATCAATACTCTTACTCCAACTGTCAAGACAGAGAAGCAGGTTAGTTATCACAGAACGACCAGGCATAAAACCATGTTGGTCAGGCCCGAAAATGTTATTTCTTTTTATGAAATCACGGAGCTGTTGGACAATGATCTTTTCCGTGCATTTACATAATATGCATGTCAAGCTGATAGGTCGGTAGTTGTTTGGATCCAGGCGGTTCCCCTTTTTGTATATAGGAGTCACTGTGGCCTTCTTCCAGTCGATTGGCAGTTCACCGGTGTCAAAGGAACGCTGCATCAATTGCGACACTGGCTTACTCAGTATTGAAGCACATTTCTTAATAACAATCGAAGGAATGTTGTCGGGGCCCATGGCTGATTGCTCATCGACACTACTGAGTACCCTATGTACCAACTCCTGAGAAAAATCAATATCACAGATAGACTCCATGACCCTACCAACACCAGTAACCTTAGGCAGGACATCAGTGGGAGGCTCCCTAGTAAACAATCCCTCAAACTGGTCAGCGAATATGTTGGCAATCTTACAGCTGTCCGAGACATTCTCACCTTTACTGTTTCTAACAGCAGGTGGTATGGTGACATTTGCAGAAATCTGCTTACCAACATAGTTGTAAAAAGTTTTGTGTCCACTATTTATTATTTTCTCTTCGTATGTTCTCCTGCATTTCCTCATGTGGGCTGTCAGTTTTTTATTTTGGTTCATGTAGATTCTGTAATCAGCTTCGCATTTCGATAACCTATATCTGTCCCAAAGCTTTCTCTTATCCTTGATCAGACTGATTATGTCACTATTGATCCAAGGTTTTTTTATAGTTAATTGAACATCCCTTTCCCGCAGTAGGAGTGAAGTTCTGGAAAATGTTCAGGAGTTCATCCTTCAGTTTATTCCACAAAGGTTCTATGTTATTCAGGGAGTAGTCACAAATACGATCAAACGCCCGTTCAGACAGCGCGTTGTTAACCAAAGAGAAGTCTGTCAGGTAGTAATTTTTCCTTGTGGTCACGCTCTTTTTAGTTTTTTTTGTAAAAGATAAGCAAACTTGTAATAAAGCGATAAGTAAAACATGGTCACTTTTTCCAACACAAGGTTGGTACTGGATTTCACTCACTAAGTTTTCCTCATTAATTAGTACTACGTCCAGCAGGGAAGGTGTTTGGCCCTGTCTATATCGAGTGGGCTGATCAATCAATTGGTGAAGACCACAAGTAGTATACATATCAATAAATAGTTCCTCTGCAGCATTAGATCCTCCTAATCTGTTCAGAGGCCACGTTAGGCCTGGTAGGTTGAAATCGCCAAAGACAATAGTTGGTAGAGTAGTATTATTCATACCTTTAATAGACTCATACAATGCAACATCATCATTCAGAGAAGAAAGAGGTGGTCGGTATACTGCTCCAACCGTAAATATAAAATTAGATATCTTCACATTCAACCAAAGAGCCTCAATGTGTCCAAAATTGCTGCATAGATGAGTTGTAGCCACAACTTAAATGTCACATAGCTTCTCAGCAACATACACTACCACACCTCCTCCGCGTTTATCCTTTCTGTCACATCTGAACAAATTATAACCCTCAATATGAATCAATGAATCAGGAATATCATTTTTCAGCCAAGTTTCACTAATTATTATATGTAACGGTTTATAATTATCCACTTCTAAAAGTAACGAATCAAATTTTGCTAGTATCGATGCCAGGTTAGTATACATAATTCTCATTGTGACAAATTGATCGGATGCTAGTTTTTTAATTGTTTAACAATCTTAGGGCATCCTCTTATGTATTTTATTGTCAAATCGGTTTCACCACTGTCCAGACGGTTTTTCAGAATGACTCTCAGGTCATCCAAATGCTTCCTTTGACCTATTATTGATAGCTTTTCTATTTGCATATTTTATTATTTCATTGCTCATCTCACTGGAATAAACCCATACTGCGGGTGGTTATTGTATGTTTACATAATTAAGGGCCAGTATTACAGTCTCAGTTTAAGAGCTAAACTCAAGTTTTACAAAAATATAGCGTATTACAGTGTACGTTTAGGCCTAATCTTCCCTCAAATACGTCACTAAGACGACAAATATTTAACTCAATGTTTCTGGCGGATTAAGTACTTAACGATGAGTCAACTGTCATTTCTTGACTCATAGTGTAGTTTCAGTGTTATATCACTAGAGGCGTTAGTTGTATCGACGGTGGCGCCACACAACAAAACAAGCTGACAGCCATATTGAAACGAACGTGGGCATTTAAAAGCATTATTTTGGTGAAAAAAATTAAATTTAAGGTCGGATAATAAAACAATAGTATTTCAAGTCGTAGCGTCCCGTTTCGTAGTTCGTATTATTTGAGGTTATTAAAAATTTGACAGATAATAACCACAGAAAAAATCAAATATGTCTATAATTGAAGATTTAGTACCTGACATGTCATATTGCACTTTAATACGGAAATGGATTCAATCTCCCCTTAACATTAATCTTGAGTTTAACAAACTCAATGAGTTGAGCGGCGACTGTAATACCGGGCCTAAATTACCTAAAGAGGCAAATAAATCGGCAAAGTTTCAATACTTTTTTTTTTTTTTTTATTATTGAAACCAAACAAAATATAACAATATAGTTACAAACAATAAATATATTACAAAAAAGTACAATTTAAATAAGTTATATGAAACATTTTTTTTATAGGATTATTTGGTATATACCACCTCACTAGGCTGAGCCTGTACCGAGGTGGCAGATTTTTTTTTTTTTTGCGTTATATATGACAGAAAAATATTAAACTTGTATTTAACTAAAACTTGTTATAAAATATACCTATTATAAAAATAAAATATAAACTATTGTAGCTTGATCATGTTTCCGCAGTATAAATAATAATAAATTTGGATAATTTATATAGCGCCGTTTTTGTGAATATCTCACCTCAAGGGCGCTGAAAAAATGATTACGTTGTATCATTTCGGCTCTGGTAAGATTTGCGAAAAAGGTGCGTTTTGAGTTTTTTCCTGAACGAAGATATATTTTCGGTTTGTCTGAGGGTGTGTGGGAGCTTATTCCATGCATTTGGTCCTGCCACAGCAAATGCACGATCACCGAAATTAGTTGTGTGCACCCTGTTTATTTCAACCAATTTCCCAACCATGGATGAAGAGGCAGAACGAAGTGATGATTGTCTGTCATTTATTGAAAGCGGAATGCACAGTTCGGAGAGGTAAGTAGGAGCCATACCACGAAGTGCTTTGGTATATAGTGCTTTGGTATATAATGCCCTTGTTTCTAATCCATGTTTCTATTGTTTTCTTGTGTTTCAAATTATTCATCAACTGTATGTCCGTTATTTCACTTTTTATCTTATTAAAAATTTTTGGAGCTAAATAATAGTAATGTCTTTGTCCGAATGTCGTGTTTGTCTTTGGAGTCATGAGAAAATTCCTGCGTGTCGTCTCGTAATTGTGTTGCGGTGTAATGTGAATTGTTTTATCTTTATGAATACGTTTCTGGCTTTCTTCAACTTTTGCAATCGTTTCTTAAGATCAACTGCAGTAATGGTCATAATATTCAAGTGTTTGTAAAGAAATAGAAAGTTATGAATATTTGACCACAACATATATAAAAGATTATAATTATTTATTTATTTATAATTATAAATAAAATATTTATAAATGGTTACTTTTTTTACATGTGTGTGTATCTTATTCTATCTGGTATCTTCAGGTCGTATCATATTAAGTCCTAAGTTTACAGATATTTACATTACAGCTATGGTGACATTCAAACCTATAAAAAGCTAAATGTTTGCTCAATGATAAATTACATAGTAAATAATTAATTGAGTATAGTATATATATATATATATATATATATATATATATATATATATATATATATATATATATATATATATATATATATATATATATATATATATATATATATATATATATATATATATATATATATATATATATATATATATATATATATATATATATATATATATATATATATATATATATATATATATATATATATATATATATATATATATATATATATATATATATATATATATATATATATATATATATATATATATATATATATATATATATATATATATATATATATATATATATATATATATATATATATATATATATATATATATATATATATATATATATATATATATATATATATATATATATATATATATATATATATATATATATATATATATATATATATATATATTATATATATATATATATATATATATATATATATATATATATATATATATATATATATATATATATATATATATATATATATATATATATATATATATATATATATATATATATATATATATATATATATATGTATATATATATATATATATATATATATATATATTCACACATAGACCCTGTAACTGTGAAGACTTACACAGAAGCATTACATGTAGTGGTAATTTAATTTAAAAATATGTAAATGTCTTAAGTTTCAAGGTTTGGTAAATTTTGGACTTTAATAGGATAAGTAAATGGGATGCCATTTTCTGCTATGTATTAACACAAAATTTAAAAATTAGTAAAAGATAATAACTGTCATCAAAAATATGAAGTAAAATCTCAAATATGCATAAAATTTCAATTGTAAAATATCATTGTGAAAATAAATAATTATTAAGTACCTCATCCGGATATGAATCAAGATACTCTTTGATAATATTAAATTGTGATGAAACTTCATCTGCATAAAGTGCATGAGTGAAATATAAATCATTTGTTCCAGACTTTGTTGCAAACCTCAAGTCATAATACCTAAAAACAATATTTAAAACCAAAATAAATTATCATAATTAATTTATTGCAATAATAATAAATCAACATAATCAATCTTATTAACATTGCAAATATGTATTTAATGCGCCAATATTTTGGCAATTTATTTGGTTGCAATTCCGCGCCGCGCCATCGTCATCATAAGTTTGTGTAATGCGCCGCCGTTGAACGGAGCATGCAGCGCGCTGTGGGGACAAATCTCATCTTGCTATTTCACATGCACTCATAGTCCACTCGCATAATATGATAATTTTTATCACAAGTGTGTTTTTTTATTGTACACAAGAGGATGAAATTATGATAATTTATGTCCTCCGTTTCTTTTTAAAGATTATAAAGCTTTATTTCATACCAATAATTTGGTTTTATTTGTTTTTTTTTATGCAATTGATCCCTGATAAAAAAGACATTAATTCTGCGGCCACGCCCCCGCTGTCATGGAAATGGTCAGCGACACATATCTAATACCTATAAAATGTGATAAACTATAAAGAGCTTATTTACCTGACATTAATAAAAAGTAATCTGTCAATATCAATGATAGAAGTAAGAAAACTTATTACTTTTATGCTTCAAGTTTCTGTACAGTCATTTTCCAACATTTTTGTAATATCATAGAATCATTATATTAAGAATTTCTTCACCATCGTTGATCAAAAAAATATAAAATCAATACCAAAACTCATGTTCTGTTCACAAAAAATTTTCCGCAGCCAACATGTCAAATTTGTATAAAGACTTGGGTTTACATGCATACAAAATTCAGTTTCCTGTTGACCACTAAAATCGCAGTGGACATTATTTTCAAAACAATTGTATTTAATGATCAATTGTATTTAATGATCTTTTAACATAATTTAAATTAATTTCTCCTTTGCTGGTATCGAACCCAGTATGCCCGCACAGAAGCCAAACGGCTTACCAACTGTGCCATGGTAGTCGGAACATTTTATATAACATAAAAAATATTTATTTATTTAATAATAATAAACATTTCCTTGCACCCTACACAAGTGGCCAGTTTAATGCCATATGGCAATTCCTTCCAACTAACCAGCATTTTCATATCTATTTCATATTATTTCCATATTTTTCACAATTTATACAAAAAATACAGTGAAAAGTATAAAAAAATAACATAATAGGCTAAAAAAATTTACCATTACCAGAGTGGAAGCACTCGTATATAAAGAACAGAATTTAGTTAAATGACTCTATCATCCTTTTTTTGTATTTTTTTTTCTATTCCCCATTTTCTCTCATCCTTTTTTTGCTCTCCAACAATACCTTCTACACTCAAAATAATTGTCCCTGAAGCAAACCTTTTTATCCCTAATTAGAAACTTCCACCTACCACAACTCACCTTATTCCAGCTTTAAGTTGTTGAGTAACATTAGCACTTTGTGTAATGGTCCATCGCATAGCAGGTATTCTAATGAGTGGCCATAGACTTCTCAAGGCAGGACTAGAATCTGGAGCCAAGTCACTTTTGCGAGTTATACCATATGTCATTGAGTCATGACTTCCTATAATAATAAATATATCTAATTTAACAATTAAACCAGTCATTTCAAAAACTATTTAAGTCCCTACTTTCCCAAATGCTGTTTTTGATGGAATTGTGATCCTTGTTTAACATTGATTAAAACTTACATTAATATGATTATTCAACATAAATATGAAGCCTCCTGTTAGCACCGATAAATTGTCAATTGCAACTAAGGATAAGAGATTTTTTTAGCTTATATGGCATTCCACCCAATCATTAGGATGATTTCTGCCAGTATAAAAATGTTATTAAATTATTTTGAGACGAGGTTATTGCATTATAGATTGAATATATTAAGACGAAAGAATTTTGTTGAGTAAATAAATATGTAGGGAATTTAATGATAGAAGATGTGACATATTGATTGGTAGTGAAGTATTAAGTTTATATTACTAGTTGCATGTAACACATGAGATCCAACTGTCGATAGCGATAATATGTATATTTGAACTTGGATATTGTGTATTCCATACAAATTGTATGAAGCGATGTCGTCACTAATATTAATTTGTACAAACTTTGTTAAAAAAAGTTTGAGATATATTACTATAATGTATATATGTTTTATAGAAAATTAAATTCTCTAGTTTACATGTTTCGGCATTTTTCGATATTTTTAAAATAAATGGAAATAAAGGCAGTTGAAGACAAAAATTTGTCATACCAATTTTTTGCTTCTTAATAAAAACAGTTTGAGAAACCCTGGAGCTGTTTTTCAAAATCCATTTCGAGATACTATATTTGACTATATTTGTACAAAATTTCAGCGTTCTGACTTTTATAGTTTTTGAGATATGTGGACAAATGCTATAAAAAATTAAATGTTGATAACCCCTGACTGGAACAAAAATTCTAAATACTGAGTATAAAAGTTGGTGTTTTTAGCATGCAAAAAGTCCACTACGCCATACAAAATGTTCCTAGTATTCCTTATACGAGGGTCTTGGCTTAATACTTTGTCGATATGTTAAGAGAACAAAATTCTCTTGAACAAATCGACAGTTGGACAAATCATATTCAGTGTGGATTGGGCATTCAAAAAACACATTGTCCACGACATGGTCATGACCACATGAGACGTGTCAAATATATGTCCCACCAGACTAGGACACTGCCTTATTAACAGTCACCTCTACAAGATACATGTTAGGGATAGCCCTTTGTGTCTTTTTGGAGAGGAAGTCGAGACCCTAGATAAGAGATTAGTGGACTGTATAATGATAATGTAAATAATTGCACTTTTGTGGATCGAGAAAGGAGATCACCTACCAGTATCCAGTATAGAAAAAATCATCATCTCGAATCGCTCACCCAGTTCAACGAGTGATATGTAGCAGACTATATGCCCAAACACAACACAACACACATGATGTTTCCCACAATGTGTATTCACTGGCTATTATTTCGACTGACCACATCAAAGTCGGAATGAATTCACCCCAGATCAGTCACGATAGCGCGTATATTGATCGCAACAGACTTCGAAGGCATCCGCCCTAGATTGACAGTGGCGAGTATTTCTATCGGCGACGACCGCAACGTTGTCCGAGTTGACATGCGCTAAAGGCCGTCGGCGAGCAAGTACTGGTTATTGGTGGTAAGAAGGGAACATAGCACAGTTACATGGAGGGAAGGGGAAAGGAACAAGATAGTCGATTTGTATTCATGCTAAATACCAAACAATAATAATAAGTCAGTGACTAATGCAGTTTTTGCAATGACTTACTGTGTATTGTTAACTTATTATTACTATCATATTCTTTCTTTCCCAAAGAAAAAAATTCACTATTCAGGAAAAGATTATGGAATATCTTGATGCACGGTTGGATGTCAAAATTATGTATGGAATGTTGATGAAAAAATATTCTGAAATTGATATAAAATACAAATTTTAATTATAATATTTTAATGAATGGAATATAAATAACTAATTTGTTAGTTATTAAGTACTCATAGGAAGTTTGGTCTCGTACTTAAATCAAATACTTGCTTAGTGTGGTGGTGGATATCTGTGGATTTGCATTTATTCACCAGGAATATGACTTATAATCATATAAAAACTTTGTCAATACCAATTTATTTGCAGTAGTGACAAAATTTAAAATAAACGAATACATGAAATCTACCAGGCAGGTGAGTTTGGACACGTGATGGGACAGCCTTTATAGATTTTCATATGTGCCTACACTATAATTAGCCATTCATTCATTCATACCATCACGGCATATCCCACAATGTGGGGTAACCAGCGAAAGGTGTGGGGGTGTGCATTGCCTTATAAAAGGGAGCACAACACATCTGTGTATGCCCACACACCAGTCTCGTCTCACCTAAAAAGGCACTACATTCAGAATGGGTGGTGAACCTCATTGCTGAACTATGTCAGATGTTATTGTTGCCTGATGTATTTTCGATTACCCGGCTCTTACGGGACACTCGAAAACAATAATAGAAAAGAGTGGAAGCACTATTCTAAGCCGGTGCCTCACAGCGCAAAAAATATACCATTACTGCTCTGTAAAAGGCCAATAATTTCCACTAAATGAAAAAACATCAGTGAAGAAGTGAACAAAAGAATAGGCATGACAACAAAAATAGAGAATCACTGAAATAATGGCATGATGACAGTAAGAGAGAATCACTGAAATAATACGCATGATGACAGTAAGAGAGAATCACTGAAATAACACGCATGATGACAGTAAGAGAGAATCACAGAAATAATTGGCATGATGACCAAGTTGTTGCACCGCGGAGAATTACCAACGGGCTACGGATTTGATAATATGGAGTTTTTGGAGGTGTGACGTCACCGACAGACGCCATGACATTGCATTTGGAAACAGTGGATGGGTAAAAACATTGTGAGGTAGTTTTTCAAAATTAGTCATCATGCCTATTGTTGCTGCTAATAGATGCTACTTTGGACTACAGAAACACATGAAGTTCAGGTTGTTGTCGAGAAAGACCAAGATGGCACTATATAAAACTAATATAAGACCAGTGTTGAGACCTCCGAGAGGTGAGGACCAACTTAGCACTTTTGAAAGAAAGATTCTGCAGCAAATCTTTGGAGCCATTTATGATGGTGGTGTGTGGAGAATCAGGTAAAATCATGAGCTATATCAGATCTATCATTAGGATTCTCATCAGGATTGGAATATTCAGATGTCTTGGTATCGTGGAGAGAATAAGTGAGCAACTGCCTGCTAGAAGAGTCCTTCACGATAGACCAGAGGGTGTGAAGCGTACGAGGAAACCCAAGCTTAGATGAATGGACTGCAACCAGGAGGAACTACACTCCCCGGGAGTAGTCTATTGGAGATATAAAGCCACCGACAGATTGGAGAGGTCAGGTCATTGGACAAAGGTCAGGTCCCACCTTGGGGTGTAGAGCCCATGAGTATGATGAAATACATAATACAAAAAAATACTAAATAAAATGGTGTAGGTAGCGATTATTTACAAAAAGATTGTCTGATGAGTCTTACGGAAAAAGTGTACCAAAGGAACATTTTCTACTTCTTTATATGTCGTTTCAATATGGCACTGAAAAATCATATACAGTCTTGACTTAAGATTTTATTAATGGTTTGATAAAAAGCAAATTTCACTTCTTAAAAAATACCAAAGGTTCTGTTTCACTCCATTTAAAGAGCATGTTAAAATTCCAATAATCGGAAAAAAAATTACATCAAACATTTTGGAGGAACATTTGCCATTTTACAATGAAATATTCTGTTCATCAACAGAATGGATAAAAAAATTAAAAGAATTGTATGGAGTGAATATGATTATGTACCATTATAATATTCACTGTTTTCATTCAATCAATTTATAATTGCTGTTTAGTTAAGAATATACATTGTTTCTTTCATTGAATTTATTTATATTTTACAAAATATTTATATATTTTGTAAATTATAATCAGAAAATTGTTTTAATTGTATCTACCTGACAAACATTGTTCAGTATTATTCCCTGCAGAAATTATATAAGTCAACATCATAAATTTTCATTTTATTTAATATAGTTGAAAATTAGAAATGTAATTTTTAATCAGAAAATCAGATAAACGCCAAATGAAGCTATCTGTAAATAAAAATTTCTAGTATATTTTCAGCGATAAACAGTTTTTATTGATTCCTGTAGGTATAATTTATTTTTCATGACTTACCTACGTAGTTTGATTGACTGATTCAATTAAACTTTCATTGACAGATTTATTAAACAACGTGAATTAAATAAAAAAATCTTGTTTATGATACTACGCACCTGGAATTGCAAGATATATAAAAGGAAAATCCTTCAAACTATCAGGAAGGTCCGTCATCCATTTATCCAGTGAAATATCTTCTGAATAAGCCATTTGCGTGTACAATGAAAATATTTTAATAAAAAATAGAATGACTTTTTTCCTGATCTGTTGTCCTAAAAAACCAAACTATACGACGGAATTTTACTCAATGACTGGACGATCATTTTCTTATTCTACGATCATCATTAGTTCACATGCATTATAATTATCATTTGTCCTATTAGTTCGCATGCATTATTATCCTGGAAAAAAAATAAAATTTTATTTTTCCTCTGAATAAAATTAAATTTGGGGTGAAACATCTTATAAGGGGCATAAGGACATAAGTACACATCATGAATCATGATTATGTACATACATATATGCAAAAAATGTATATACTAATTTCCTTAGATTATATACCTTATAATTCTATGACTAATTTCATTACAAAATTTGTAATTAGATAAAAAATATTTACCATCATTCAATCGATAGTTTAATTTATATCGATATTGTTTTACAATTGATTAACATTACAATAATACAAAAGCATTACGATATTGTCCAATTATTCCTTTATGTCATGTCACAGTCAATGTTTATGAACTTTTTTCATCAATAACAATAAACAATCACGAACATATGATTGCGTTTGATCGATCAATGCTGACTTCATACTGGCTGTGCGGTAGGTAAAGGCAACGTTGTAATACCTAAACATGAACGGCCGGGTCGAAAAGGCGGCTGATTTATTCAATGAATTGACAGTAGAAATCACAAAACACGTAGGTATGTATACAGTATAAGGTAAAAAAATGAATAAAAAAATCTTTTAACAGTAATTAATTTATTGACTACTCCATTAAAATTAATTATTTTGTATAAAAAATATACTTTTTTTCTCAATTAGATCTTTTAAAACAGTGAATATGTGTTCAAAAAATGTGCATCCTCAAATGTCCCTTAAAATAAACAAAATTGCTTGTGCTAAAGGTATAAAAAAATAAATTGAAGCAGGATTAAAGCCCGTTTCTTAATATATCTTTTGAATAAAAAAAAATACTTCAGCATGTAGGGAATGCAATAATTATCGACAGATTTTAGAGAATCGTGTATGTAATTGAATTATTCAACAATACTTACATTATGCAATTTCATGTAGGTATTCTGCTCAGAAGTTTCCAAAAATCATTGGAGGAATAAAAGTTTTTAGAATAAAATAAGATAAGTAAGTGATTTATTTATTCTTTATAAAAAAATATAATAATTATCAATTAGGTGAATGAAGTTGAGTGTCATCAAATGACACACAGTAACGCACCGCTATCACAGGTTATATTCTCTTTGCGCACCACGCGTCACGTAGAAACGAGTGCTTCAATATTAAAACAATGAATAATTATGGTATTTCACTACAATTTGATGCTTACCTTAATCGGTGATATTCCTTACGTATAAAATAAAACAAATTTGTAAATTTTAACCATTGTAACTAACTAAAACATCGATGAAATTAGTAAATGACGCTCGAAAATTTCGACCAACCATACAAATACGTAATAAAGATTGAACTGAAATAGGCCTTTCGATGTTGCTGCAGAAATTTGTACCGCACAGCCTCTATGGAGTCTGTATTGATATGATCACATATATATTATATTATTCGCTAACTGGCAAACTGTAACTCAAAGGTATGGATCCGTCATGACCTCCTAATGAGAGTAGTCATGACTTTAAAACTGCGACTCACTAATTCTAAGATCACATTATTCTGCATTTACATCGTAGGTGGTGTAACGAAATAGAGTTTGTCACATAAGTATACTTATGCCAACAAAAAATAAAGTACAGCTTGTGCTTAAACATCAAAAAGATAACGGTCGGTTTCGACAATTTCTCCAAGAAAGATGACACAAAAACGGTTTGCAAAGCGCTGCCAGATTTATGCCTACGGCTAAATATTTAGAGCGGCTATAGAATAATATATATTGTTTTTATAGGGAGCATTTATGAACACTACACCACAATCGATTTCGGCTGGAGTTACAGTCAAAATCATAAAACCTACATTTGCTTACGAATTTATATCACTGTTTTTTTAATGATGAACTAGTCTTGAACATATTATTATGTAGATAACATCTACTGCTCTGGACAAACTGCAGTCCACTAGCCACATACGGCCCGCGAGAAGCAAGTGACAAAATCGTCAAAAAATGTTTATTTTTCTACAGTAAAAAAACTCATAACTCGGCTATTTCATTTACACGCATTACAATAGCGATTTGACACCTTTCAACCGAGAACGCTGGAAGACGAGATCACTATAAAGTTAATTGTTTGTACAAATATTCACATTTTAGAATATATGAAATTCTCAATAAACTGAAATCGTGGTCTGACTATGAATAGAAATGTCAACTGTATATTTACAAACGTCAGACGGCACGATTATGTCATTGAATAAAGATTTAAAATCAAATAAATAATATTGTAAATAATGAAACTAGACGTCGCAATTTATAATACATAATGTCAATTCTGGACATGAATAAAAACACTGGCGAAATATTGACACCAGCAAAAATTGTTACAACTTAATAATATTGTTTTCTGGGGTAAACGTATTGTATTTCCTTCACGGCCATGAACGAACTAGCGCACCTCCAATGCCGGAATGGACCGCCATCGATAGATAAAGGGGACAGGCTATCGGCGAAAGCATCCTCGGGTTGCAGACACCGGCAGATACCGGTTGAGTAGTTGCGTCAGGAGCGAAATGGCGGCGAGGTTTGTCTCAGAGAGACGCAGGCCGATGCTCCAGGGCCCAGCGCGACTCAACGTTTGGAGCACTTTCCAAACTCAGCATCCGCCGCGGTCCACAAAGTTTCTCTCGCCGAATGGCGAAGATCCATTTCAGCACACCCGGTGCTACGTTTATGCCTGTCGCTGTGAAGTCGGCCAAACCGATATGTTTCCAGGCACGAGGAATGCGGTTGCGCATCTTTCGGCCGTTCGGTGAACTCCCTGTCCAAATGCGACACGCACAGATAATATAGAAGTAAACTTGCGATGCGCGTCTCCTTTCGACTGTCCATGTGTCACATTTTCGAGGTTATTTGGGGTAGGTAGAGAGAACCGAACGCCAGACTCCTCTCTCTTGACACACATTCCTCGCTTCATTCACGTCCATACATCGTCTCATACACGCTCTTCTATTATTCTTACTTCTAACATCACCATCTTTCAAAATCCCATTTATGTGATCGTGCCAACTTTGTCTTGGCCGACCTCTACTTTTCGTTCCTCTTTTATCAGCCTTAAATTGTACATTTTTTTTTTGACAGACGGTCATCACTCATTCTTTCTATGTGGCCGAACCACCTTAGGGCATTTATTTTCATCGTAAGTAAGACGTTAGTAAGAGGTTATGTGTTGTTTTCAATTTTTTTCTGACGTTTTTACACTGCCCATTTTTTTAATCTTCTTTGGTTGCTTGTGGTGTGCTGGTATGGCGTCGAATTCAAACAAAATAAAACGCAAACAGAAGAGGTCGCGTCACTAACCAAATTTGAGTAGAGTGCACCCGGAAGTCTGGATCAAGTTGTTTTACTATAAATTATACCCATTTAATACAAATTAATTAATAGTAAACGAAAAATTATTTAGGGACATTGTGTGCTAAACGATTTGTGTGTAATACTCGGACATTTCTGTAAAAATATGGTAAAGAAATACATTAAAAAAATCAAGTAAAAATTATAATATAAATAACAGAAGTATCGCGCGCCTGTTCATACACATTATCATAACATGTTTTAAACATATTTTTCAATAAAGACTCTTTTTGTAAATTGCTTGTAACGTACACCTTTTATATAATTATTTGCTAAGTTGCATTCCTTATTGCAGCTTATTTTATTGTATTGCCTCCCTGCTCGTCGCATTTCATTTTCGATTGATAACAAAAGTATACACAAGTGAAAACAAGAATATCAGTTTGTTCAAGAAATAGTTGTTTTGTGCTCTTGTGCATTGTGTAGTCGTTATGTGACTCGATTCATGTTGATATCTAGACCATATATTTACAAATGCATTAAATGTTCCGTAGACTGAAAAAATAATTTGTGAACCTTTACGTATACTTATTATACGATATACCTACGTTTCGTTTTCTAAATAAATAGGCCAAAAACGTGATAGTGTTTTGGTCGATACTAGAGCGTAATCGTTGTTTGTAGCGCGGCATAAGTCCGCGCATTTTTTGTGTTATTTACCTTTCTGTAAAGCGAAGTCAGTTTTCACATGTGTGTTGTTTGTCTTTGTCGGCGGTACATCGTCTTGTCGTCGGCGGCTCTGGGACCGGATACTCGGGCCAGAGCGTCAGCCACCATGAGGCCTGACCTCATACAATTTATAAGACACACATCCTCCGACCACTTTTGCGAAGGAAGGTTTGAACTTTAGGCGAAGGTCGATGTGATGGGACATTATTCCTAATTTTGTTTGTTTACGTTCCTCTATCGAGAAGCCACGATGACGTTCCAAAGGCTGGTTCAACTGTACCTAACGGTATTACTATATTTTCAGTTCGTGATACTGAATTTTATTTTCAAGTTGGGATTCATCGCGACAATTTATCGCAGTATTCGGGCAGTCGATAAGAAATCTGACGATCATAGCGGAGAGTGGGGGTTGTTATCAGCACCTCGGGAGCTGCTGAAACGATGCTTACACTTGAACAGCACAGACCAGACAGTCGTCGCTGAAACACCGCAGTCGAAACCAATTCTTCAAAAACTCAGCTTCGTTGGAGACAGTATCAACAATATTACAAGATCAACCATGGCTCCCGTGTCGACTGCAGATTCCATGCGTGAAGATAAGGGAAGAATCAAAGCTACCCCCCGACTAAGATCTGGTAAGTTAATTATTTTAAACTTTTCATTTATAATTTGCTTTTGCAAAAACACGATTAGGTAAATAAAAAAATAAATATACCTATTTAAAAATATGTAAAAAAATATATTCATTTTTATATCATGAGTAGGAATGGTTTTATCTGTCATCATCATACCGCTGGGTAAACCAAAACGATTCCTTTTCATAATCTTCACAACGCGCGTGTCCTGTGAGATTTCTAGGTCTAGCTTATGATCTCTAGCTCGGCAGGGGAAAATCAAGGGAAAATCCAATGTTTGCATTATATACTATAATAATATGCGGTAAAATATTCGAGTCTTTTTAATCTTCGTGTACACTTTCACCCGTATTTAGAGACAAATATGAGGATTTAAAAGGCCTCAGGCCTCAATATGAGGATTTAGGATCAGACAAGTATGAGGATTTAACATCAGACAAGTATGAGGATTTAAGATCAGACAAGTATGAGGATTTAAGAGGCCTCAGGCCTCAATATGAGGATCCAAAATCAGACAAGTATGAGTATTTAAGAGGCCTCAGACCTCAATATGAGGATTTAAGATCAGACAATTGAGGATTTAAGATCTGACAAGTATGAGGATTTAAGAGGCCTCAATATGAGGATTTAAGATTAGACAAGTATGAGGATTTAAGAGGCCTCAATATGAGGATTTAAGATTAGACAAGTATGAGGATTTAAGATCAGACAAGTATGAGGATTTAAGATCAGACAAGTATGAGGATTAATGAGGATTATTAAATTTGTCTCTGAATACGGGTGTAAGTTGCCTTTGTTGTCTATCCTATTGTCATATCTTATACAGTTTTTAATTTTTTTAAAGCCTGAATCTACGAAACAATTTATATCACAAGTCTTCATAGTTTGGCAACTTTTTATTGGGTGTGTTAAATAAATATTATTTGACATAGCATCTGTTAGTTGCCCGAGAAGCAAGCATTCGTAAAAAAACATTTTCTACAAAACTTCAGTTGCTTGAGAAGCAATAAAATCTTTAATTATTGTCCTGACTATTCCTTAAGCCAACTGTAAATGGGGAGCATCATTTGTTTGTAAATTTGTGTTTGAATGGTGAAAATGTAACTAATATTTTAATATAACGTTTTGGGCAAATGTTTACTGGCCGTTATTAAGGCTTCATCGATCTTTTATTCACTCCTATAAATTTATATCAATAAAAATTTAATAATAGACAATTGTATAAAAAAAAACGCGTAATAATGCTTGTAAAATCAAATTCTGGCTTCGAAAATCAATCTTGATTGTACAGATAATGCTTGTAAAATCAAATTCTGGCTTCGAAAATCAATCTTGATTGTACAGAATACCATTTAGTTAATATACTATCACATTTTCGAATATGGTTTTATTTTACTTTTGCCGACATCCAACATCGGATGTTCTACGTCACTATTGTTATCATTTTTGATTTTGTATTATGTTTTTTTATGTAGGTATGTACCTACCTACTTATTTATGTTATGGTTATACTTGATTTATTGATTCTGTTTACATATATGTTATCATCTCCTAAATGTAAACACAGACAACGTAAATATGATTTTACAAATAAGATTCCAATACATAATATTGTTATTTTAATTAAACAAACAATATTATGAAAAATATACATCACATTCTATGACATCCATAGTTATTTTCTGTTCTTTAATAAATATCCGGAATTCTTCATTTGTAGTTTTTATTATAAATATACCCCCTCTTTTCTTGGGTATACTCGGGGTAACGTATGATGACGTTTTTTACGCATGAAGTTCGGTAATTATAGGCAGTTAAGCGTGGGGGTGCATTTTAAAAACGCCCTCATACATTGCTCCGATTATATTTAGGTATAATTGCGAAATTGTTAAGAAATCCAATTCGCCAAATTAATGATAAGTTTGAAAATGACGAATTTGTTTTCTTATGTTATAGCGATTTTAATTGTATAATATACAATTATATGATGCATTTCCCACTGTAGAGCATAATATTATACATATCTACAAAAAAGCGCTTCTAAAAGTCTCTCTTTTATGACAAAATTCTCAGTTTAGTATCATTTGAGCTGCGTGATAATTTGGGTGTTTCTTTGAAAAGTTTCCATGCTGTGCTTCTTCATATAATATGTATACAGAAGATTGCTGTCTTTTTCCGTACAATTTGGATTCTTTTTAATGTCTACCTGGAAGTAAAACAGAGTAATAAAAATGACTTAGGTCTAAAAGCATACACACAATCGAAATACCTATACACAAAAGAAACTAAACATACAGAAGATGCCATAGTATGAAACATCAAAACTAATATACAAAAATAAAAATGGTGATAATAGTAGACCCTGAACTATGACTTAAGAAAATAACACAAATCCTCAACTATAACACACGTATAAAAAATACTTTGTAACTTTGCATCAACCGTATGGAGCCTTAGTTACAATATTCACATCGACAGAATTGAGAGGATTCAGAGAAGGTTTGTTAAAACGCTTAATTTTAGAAAAAAAATTTACCGCCATGATTATGACCAATCTTTAAAATTACATGGGTTTATATCACTTGAAAAAAGAAGAAAGATATCCGATGTCTATCTGCTTTATAAAATACTTAATAACCTTGTAGACAGCTCTTACCTACTCCAAAAAATTTCTTTCAACTGCCCCATGAAAACAACACGCCAAAATCACCTTTTCTATACACCATACTGCAGAACAAATTACGCACAGAATAATTATGTCAACAGATGCTTAAATTATTACAATAGTCTTGACCCCCAACCTGATATATTTAACTCCACACAGACATCGATGAAACGCCAATTACGCGCAGTTATTGGTAATATTACTGGTTAAAAATCAAACCTACTTTCCTTAAACATTCATCCCTTCCTTATCAACGCTTTCCTATATCCATTACCCTTCCCTTTCCCCCACATACACTCACCATCTTACAATGACTACCCAACATTAATAATGTATAATAATTTAAATATGTGAAACTTTATAATTGGCTATTTATTTTGTATTCTCATTTGAAATTAAGTATTATAAATGTATAGCTGTTAAGTTTCCAAACAAATAAAAAATAAAATAAAATAAATAAAGGTACACAATAATGGACACGAAATAATAGGCTGTGGACTTATAATTTGCCAGAACAACCAAAAACTATGAACGAAAAAGCATTCCAATAAAATGGAACACGACAGTAAATTAAAAAAAAATAAACCCTAAAATTACCAAGCAACGTTTTCTTGCGGTTTGTTAAACAGATAAATAAATAATAAAAAAAAAAATAATATAATATGTTCGTTATAGCGTGTATTCAGACAGAACCCCCAACATAACGAGCAAAATCATCTAGAAATAAATAATTTAGGCATTATTTCTTTGAACTAATATTTTGTTTACTGCGGTCCTTTGCATACATAGTGTAAAAAAGGGGTCGTTATTTGAGAAAAATGTAAGGAAAAGGTAAGGTCCCGTACTACGAGAATATATTGCTTACGGGACCTCAACTTTTTCTTACGTTATTTTTCATTTTTTTTTATTTATTATCTTCTTTTGGTATAATTTTAAATACATTCCACCATGAGTAGGTAAAGGAGTCGAAAGTCAGACTCTTCTATCTTGGCATACATGATTTGCCTCTTTCACATCCATGCATCGCGTCATATAGCCCCGGATGGGCATTGGCTGAATCCAGCAGTCTCTTCCATTCTTACCTTTTTGATTTGTAGAAGGGATACATCAACGCTTTCAGGATCTTACATGCGTCATACATGCTCTCCTGTTATTAAGACTTCGTATATTCCCGTTTCTCAAAATCTCATTTATATGATCTTGCTCTTGAGCGAAAGATCCCGGGTTCGATTCCCGATGGGAACACAGTTTTAAATTGTGTTTTCAGTCTGCATCTGTAAGACGATAAATATCTTAAGTCTCTAGAATGGTACAGTTATGTGGTATTAGAAATAAGAATTGAGTAATCATGTACCTACCTACACATACTTATTATTATATTGTATAGGTACCTACTTTGTTTAATTCACTAGAAACTACATTACATTTTAATTAAAAAATCACGCTATATTTCACGTGATTTCCGCTTAAGTAATGTTGAGCAAACCTTCATTGTAGGTGTGGTTGAAGGTCTTTACAGTAGCAATAACTATGTATCTATACTACTGTTGGTGACTTACTATTGCAGATTTTCATTCTTTGCGATTACACATCATTATAATGTATTATTTAAAACGTATATTATATTCTCTAGGAAATTTTTCATAGGTTGCGTTCACAAAGAACGACGAACGCACTTAGTGAACGCTCCAAGTCGTTCATAACTGAAACAGACGCTCGAAAGACATTCTGTAGCGTTCAGATTGAACGTCGTGTGTACGCACCAAACACTCGGTAAAGTTGTCGGGTGAAAAACGCTCTGACAGTTATAGTATCTGTTGTCTTCTATTTTATCTGTGGAATAATGACTTCTATTTGTTTCTGTGATATCTACATAATCTGTCAGTTGACATTATTTATGATGACTAATGCATTCACAAAGGTTATAAAAATATCATTCAACAATTTCCAATAAAAGGTCAGAGATAATTATTTACACCACTCCCCAATTGTTGTCTTTCGATGAAAATATAACCTAAAAAGACATGTATAATAAATGACATTTGACATTTGACATTTAAAACATCCGATGCAGCGTTCAGATTGAAACGCCGCTCGAAAGCGTTCAGGTAATATTTGTGTGAAAAACGCCTTAATCTGCAACTTCAGGAACATTCGCCGCCCGACGATGAGCGTTGAATCTGAACACAGCCATGGACGCGATCGAACTAAAATAAAAAATGATTTGGGATCGATTGACATACGGTTTCACAATCACTGTGTGCGTGAGAAAGTGTCAATTACATTAAAGTACACAATTTTGGATTTTATTTCTTAAAAATAATATCGTCCAAATGTAGACCCTCGCGTTCGCAGCACTCGAATAGTAAAATTACTTATGACGGCTCGGCAGGTGGACTCAGTGATGGCTACCATTTCGTGACGGATATTTTGTTTCAAATACGCCATGGAAGTCGGTTTATTGGAGTAAACTTTAGATTTAAGATAACCCCATAGGAAAAAGTCCATAGGGGTTAAATCAGGACTGCGTGGAGGCCAATTTATGTCACCTCTCCTGGAGATTGATTTGCCTGGGAAAATTTCACGAACTCGCGGTAGAGATGTATTGGACGTGTGTGACGTTGCTCCGTCCTGCTGGAACCATGTTCTTTGGTTATCGCCAGGAAAGTTTTGCAGTTCAGGCACCAAGAAGTCGCCTAACATCTCCACATAACGCTCAGAATAAAAATATTTTGAGACACCTTGTATAACATCTTAGGGTAAACATGGATGGTTTTGATTCCGCCGGTTAATCAGACTTGCCCCCCAGGTCTATATTGAAGTAAAAAAATGATCCGCTCAATGCACAGAGCCTAAAATTTCAGAATATTTAGATAGTTACAGGCCTACAAAAAATTCATATTAAAGTTCCATAGTTTCTCAAACATTTTGTATTTAGAAAATTATTTTACTATGGTAAATTTATTTTTTTAAATATTGAAAGTCGCCGAATATATATATCGAAAATATCGAAAACACCCCAACTAGATAATTTAATTTTCTAGAAAAAATATGTGCATTATAGTAGTACATCTCGATTTTTTTTAACTATTTTTGTAAAAATTGAATTTAGTAACATCGTTTCATACAATTTGTATGGCAGTAGTATACACAATATCTACGGGGACTCAACATTTTGATACTATGGCACGAGGGCCAGAGGCTTCTTATTGCTTATTCCTAGGCATGGAGGGCAAGGTAGTTTCAAATACGCTGAAACAAAATGCTGGAATGACTTGCCTCCACCGCTAAAAGCAGCAGTGGAAAAAATCTATATTTTTAAGGAGAATTGTCGAGCGATCATAGTAAGAATTTATGTGTATTGTGTGTGGGTGTGTGTGAATAAATATGTGTATACATATATGTATGTGCGTGTATGTATGTTTTGGAGCATTTTTTTGTATTTACATTATAATAGGTACACAAGCGATAGGATCATGCTGAAAATCATCTGCTGGGGTCTTGTCTTCCTGCAACATAGCTGAGCATGGTCCTTTTAAGTCGGAAAAGTTGTTTTTCTTTTCATTAGTTGATATATTTTTTTTTGTTTTCGTGTAAACTTCTTTTTTTAATCTCAATAAATATTTTTTTTATTATTATACTTCAAACATACCATCAATCTATTTTCATATTCTGGGTAAGAAGAACGGAATGACTTCTCCATACTATCCTCTATTGACATACACACTACACACCTACATGTTTTGTATATAAAACGAAATATCTTCAAATATTCAATAATTTGTTTATAGTTTAGTACGTGTTCTTCAACCATACATACTATCGCCATCGACAGTTGGATCTCATGTGTTAGGTACATGCAACTAGTTTATCGAAATATGTCACTTGATCTTTATATTTCTTCTTTATTTATACGTGATTGCGTTAATATTTTATACACTGGTCTCGACAACATAGTTTAGTACCTACTTAAATTAAAATAGGTCCATTAAATGATAGCTCGTAATTCCATAAGTGATGTAAATACTAACTATCGACTCCAAAGTATTCAAAAAAAATATTTAATAACCTATCGGTGGGATGACCATATAGAATATTATGTAGGTAAATCTGACTACAATATGTAGGTATTAAAAAAGAGTGGGTTGTGGCCAACGCTATTCTCCTCACTACCAAGTCACTCCACAAAGTATTCAAATTTGGTAAGGAAAATTTTCAGCATTTTCATGAAATTAGTTTAAATTATTATTGATTTACTTAAATATTTTATAATAAAAACTTGATAATTTTTCAATGCCTTTCTATGAAAGTGCTGTGCCTTTTTAGCAATTTGTAAATAAAAATATTAATTTTTATGTTTCCTGACCTCGGGGTACATACATAGACCTCGGGGTCACTTTGACATATTTGGCTGTTCAAAATTTAATGGGGTCTAAGCGAATATCAGATATACAAATTTGTAAAATTTGAAAAGAATCAAATGAGTAGGTACTTTAGTCTATAATCGAGTAAAATAAGCCGTACATTGTAAATAGCACATAGTACACAGCACACATACATCGTGATTTGATACTAGTTTGATACTAGTTGATAAATCTGAAATAAAAAAATAACCCTAGTGAGGAGTAAAAGAGGAATATTCATTGATTTATATATAAAAAAAATGAAAATTACAATACAATTACATAAGTACTTTAAATTGACTGTGTGTGTTTACATATAAGTGTGTGTGCATGAAGTGTGTAATTGCGATTGTACAATGATCACCTCGTTATGATGTCCTTCATTTCCTTAATTAACTGATGATTAATCAACTGAGTCAATATAGAAATAGTTGACGTTTGGTTCTCTCTGCCTACCCCGTGAGGGACATGGCGTGATGTTATTTATGTATGTATAAAAGGTTTAGTTTTTATTAAACTGCTTCAAAAGTTTGAACAATATCTGCTGACTGGTAATGGACAAAAAATATACTAAGTATTATAATATACTTACCTTAGTTTTATATCGTGTCCTTTGATATTTTTTTCCGCCTGTCTTGTACATATTATGTATATGAGTGTCGTGTACTACCGTAAACATTGTCTTTAAGTACGAAACGAGATAATATATTACCAAGTCCTACCAGATTCTACCAAATCCTGTGGCCGTGTACTGAATTTAGTTATTGAGATCGTGTCGTATATTGTCGCACCTTAGGCCGCTAGAACTTTCTCGAATGCGTCGTAAATAGCATTCCACTTCGAAAAGTATTATTATTATTATGTTGATAAGTATCTCTCTACATAATATTATCTGTTGTGTTGTCAGGGGAGCATTGTTTTAAATATTCAACAGTATAATAATATCTTCAACTTTATTAAATATGTAATTTTATTACTTTATCAGTTTGATACCCACGTATCGTGTATTTTGAAAATGACAAGCTAAGGGTGGTGGGTTTGACATAACACGCTCTAATAATATTTATATGTACTTATACCTGGGCTTCATTTAACCACCGATGCATTTAAAGATCCACAAATTTTACCAGGTCCTTCAAAACATCCAACAATCAATCCTTCAAACTCCCAAGTATTGGATATAGGCGAGGACTAAAAAGAAGACCTAATTTAGTATTGTTTAGTCTAAAAAAATAAACAAGAATTATCAAATTGTCTTGTGGATGGTCGATTGCCTAAATTCTTTTGTTTTTGTGTTTTTTTTTATATATTTTTTGGCGTTTACAGTACTTCTTATGAGGTAATATGGAGGTAATGTATAAATAAGATGTGTAATATACATTTCTAAATGCTATACAATACATAACTACTTTGTAAATATTATTATGTACACACGTGAATTATACGGCGGAGATCTTAAATACATCACGTTTTCCAAATTTATACAATGTTATCTTAAACCGGACCAAATTTTATTGTTGTGTACTAATGGCATGTTGTATTTATCTACAAAAAACATAAGAGATAGCATAACAATATATTATTATAGGTACCTATATGTTGTTGGCTGTATGAAAAATTAAACAACAAACCAAAAAAGGTGGCCTACGTGCGTTACGGTCACACGAGAATGTCTGCCGACCGACAAGAGAAGAGAGGTTGTAACAGGACCGGGGCGAAGGAAAGAAAATCGAGATTTACATACCTATGTTCAGTACATAATATATTATATACCTTGCAATAATACATACCTCTGCAGTAAATATATATTTATTTATTTATTCATTTACTCATCTCTGCGGACTTTGGCCTTTTTTCCAACCGACTAGATTACAATAGACTCCCAAAGAAAAAACCGAAAATACATATATATATATATATATATATATATATATATATATATATATATATATATATATATATATATATATATATATATATATATATATATATATATATATATATATATATATATATATATATATATATATATATATATATATATATATATATATATATATATATATATATATATATATATATATATATATATATATATATATATATATATATATATACATATATATTTTTTTTTTTTATATAAAAAAAAATGAATATGTCCTTGTTAAACAAGTACATATACATCTTCCTACGTTCCCTAAAATAAGCATATATATATATATATATATATATATATATATATATATATATATATATATATATATATATATATATATATATATATATATATATATATATATATATATATATATATATATATATATATATATATATATATATATATATATATATATATATATATATATATATATATATATACATTCTTTCAGAAAAGATCTCAAAACTTACCCTTTTCTCATATCTTACCAGACCCAAAATGATAAGTACAACCTGTACAACATAATCAATTTTCAGCTTACTTTAGGTGAAATATTCACGAAAACGGCGCTATATAAATTGATAAAAATATAAATAGGTACAAAGTGAAACAACATGGAATGTGTACAAAAGGAGAAATATTCTTAGAGAAAAGAAAAAGTTAAAAAATGTAGAGAGGAAATTGGGATTAGGAGTTAACGAATAAAAAATATAATTTTCTTTTTCATGCGAAAAATAGGCGCGTTAAGATAAAGAATATTTTTATAATTATTAATCTAATTTGATTTCATCCATTATATAACAATGCAATGAGTATTTCCGTAACTCACATGCATGTACCTATACTGTCACGATGTGCTTCATGTTTCTTATGAGGCATGAAGAAAAAAATGCCTTGCACCCTTTTGCAACTTTTTCATAGGTACTTTATTGCTCAGCATACTTTATTGCTCAGTCGTCCATGGTTATTTTTGGAAGTGAATCCAAATAACCTCACACTATTATAATATTTTTTATATTTATGTACTTATCTCATATTTAAATTAACACTTTTTGACTATTGAAATACTGTGTACGCTTTGGCTTCCATAGTCATATGAAATAGTCTTCTGTTTAGCAGTAGATACATATATATTTTCTTCTTAACAACTACAAAATGATTTCGCAAGTAACACCATCAAGGAATCATTCATTATTAATTATTACTTTACACTGTGAGTTCATGAGCGTCCACAATTGAGAGAATGTATTGTGTCCCTGGTAGGAACTATAATAAATATGTTTACATCACTTTTGATAGCCTTGATTTGTTTATTTTTATGGAATTTTATCGGTTGTGTGTGTCTTAGATAACTTAGGTACTTATAATATAGTTATTTTTATTTTGTAAGTATTTCAAATCACGCGCGTAATGTTAATAAAACGTTTAATAATTAGCGAGAAAAGTATTTCCAAACATTTTTCCTAGAAGAGCTTAAAACTTATTTCGATCTCTCGAAAATGAGTTTCATCGTTTATCGGAAGTAGTCTAGTTTTGAAGTAACGCGCAAGAAATCAATATACCATTATACGTATTACGTATTAGTACGTAGGTATTATGTTTTAGGACAAAAATGTGTTTTGTTTGAGAAAGTTTTAATTTACTTCTAAACTATTGCTTTATATTTTCATAATGTTATCTTTGAATTCTAAAAATATAATACTTATGTTCAGTGTGATGTCACAATGATTCATGACATCTGTTTTCTGAATATTTCCAACAAATGTTGTTCTTTGAATTATTTCTAAATTTATCTGTTTTGCCTTTGCTTGTCACGTACATTAAATGTAAATTTTACATTTATTTATTTATTTTAATTTACGCATTATTTAAGTGTTACTTTAGTTGTAATGACATAATTGCAGTTTCGGAAAATTTATATTTTGTTTTAATGCTCATTCCTTACAAATAAATATGATTATGATACAATCTTATTTATCAATAAGTATAAGATATTATAAATAAAATGTTAAAGTAAATAAAACAAGTAGTTTTAAGTTAAACTGCAATGACACTGAATAGTGACTATCTTCAGATTCCGCTGAGAATTTAAATAAAGTCCCACTGTAATGACACTGACTTATCAGTCTTTAAGTGACCATCTTCAGAGTCCCCTGAGAAGTTAAATATATGTAGTTCCACTGTAATGACACTGACTTATCAGTCTTTCAGTGACGATCTTCAGAGTCCCCCGAGAAGCTAAATATAGTTCCACTGTAATGACACTGACTTATCAGTCTTTCAGTGACGATCTTCAAAGTCCCCCGAGAAGTTAAATATAGTTCCACCGTAATGACACTGACTTACCAGTATTTCAGTGACCATCTTCAGAGTCCCCCGAGAAGTTAAATATAGTCCCACTGAAATAAAAATCGCGTCAGATATTGGATTTATGACAGGTATTATGGCGGACATTGGGATCTGGTTGATCTGTTTTATGTGAGCCTATATGTTTGTTGTGGTAATGATTGTGATTACAGAGAGTTGAGATTGTATACATATTTAGTGTGGAACGGGAAAAATTACCTGGTTCATAATTGCATATAATTGTCAATATACATTGTAAACTGCTAGGCCTAGAACAGGTTTTCCTAGTTGGGCAGCAGTAATCTACTTATTGTTGTCATTATAAATATGGTGTAATAAATAAAATGAAAAATAATAAAATAAATGACTCTGACTTATCAGTCTTTCAGTGACCATCTTCAGAGTCCCTGGAGAAGTAAAATATAGTTCCACTGTAATGACATTGACTAGTATCAGTCATTCAGAATCCATCTTCAGAGTCCCCCGAGAAGTTAAATATAGTTCTTTTTCAAATGTTTGAATGTTAACTTTGTGGTTCATATTTAACAAATTAAATTTAAAGATATAACTTTGTATTAACCACGTTTTTTGGTTGAAACGATGCGACCGGTTTCGGAACTAACCGTTCCCTCATCAGGCTAACTTTCAACTGAAACAGAATGTGACGACGTGCTTACAAGAAATCTATGGGGGCGGAGGTAGAGGTAGGGTGGGGGTACTTAGGGTTGGGTCTTGTGCAGGGTGGGTCCGATTGGCTGAAGGATTAGAAGTAAAAGGAAACATATTTAATAATGGACTGAAAGATAAATTTAACTGATTGTTTATTATGTTCTGTTTTGAATTAATACACTTTTTAATTTCTAGCGACTCTAAATTATCAAGACGGAGACCTACTTTGTTGACGTGTAAAATTTTTGTTCCCGATTGCATATTAAATTGATGATCATTAAGTACTAAGTGTTCTGCGAATTCCGAAAAATTATCATTGTTTATACATCTAATATGTTCTTTTACTCTAGTCTCAAATTTCCGTCCTGTTTTTCCTATGTAGACTGCAGAGCAGTCTCCACATGTCAGTTGATATACGCCGGAGTTTTCCATTTTATTATCTTTATCTTTGGAATTCATTAAACTTTTTCCAATATTATTGTCAGTGTAAAATGCCGGTCTTATGTCTTTTGGTAAGAAATTTGAGACTAATTGGGATAAATTATTAACAAACAATATGCGTCTCCATCTATATTCATCTTTTTTGATATTTGTATTATAACTATGTAGGTATCTACTGACGTTAATATTTTTTATTTTTTTATTTAAAATAGAGTCTATCAATTTACTGTTATAACCATTATTGTATGCAATCTGTTTTATTGTATTTAGTTCTTTATTAAAATTATTTGATGATAGTGGTATATTTAGTAATCTATGGACCATGGAATGATAAGCGGAATGTTTATGGGATGCTGGATGGTTGGATGTATTGTGGATAGTTGTATCTGTATAGGTCGGTTTACGATATATATCAAATTCAATTTTATTATTTACTATTGTCAATTTTAAATCTAAAAAATTAAGTGTTTTTTCCTTTTCTATTTCCAATGTGAACTGAATCTTAGGGTGAAACGAGTTTATAAAATTTAAGAGCAACTTTAATTGTCGATCAGTACCGGTAAAAATGCAAAATATATCGTCCACGTAACTCTTCCATAAAAATATATATTTCAATAAAACCGAATTTGATCCAAATATTTTATTTTCTAAGAAATCTACAAAAATGTCGGCTATAAGTGGACTTGTACGGGCTCCCATTGGTAATCCTTCTTTTTGTTGGTAAACAACATTATCATACTGGAAATAGTTTTGACTCAAGCAAACCTCTAATAATCGTTTCGGTTTGCTTGAGTCAAAACTATTTCCAGTATGATAATGTTGTTTACCAACAAAAAGAAGGATTACGAATGGGAGCCCGTACAAGTCCACTTATAGCCGACATTTTTGTAGATTTCTTAGAAAATAAAATATTTGGATCAAATTCGGTTTTATTGAAATATATATTTTTATGGAAGAGATACGTGGACGATATATTTTGCATTTTTACCGGTACTGATCGACAATTAAAGTTGCTCTTAAATTTTATAAACTCGTTTCACCCTAAGATTCAGTTCACATTGGAAATAGAAAAGGAAAAAACACTTAATTTTTTAGATTTAAAATTGACAATAGTAAATAATAAAATTGAATTTGATATATATCGTAAACCGACCTATACAGATACAACTATCTACAATACATCCAACCATCCAGCATCCCATAAACATTCCGCTTATCATTCCATGGTCCATAGATTACTAAATATACCACTATCATCAAATAATTTTAATAAAGAACTAAATACAATAAAACAGATTGCATACAATAATGGTTATAACAGTAAATTGATAGACTCTATTTTAAATAAAAAAATAAAAAATATTAACGTCAATAGATACCTACATAGTTATAATACAAATATCAAAAAAGATGAATATAGATGGAGACGCATATTGTTTGTTAATAATTTATCCCAATTAGTCTCAAATTTCTTACCAAAAGACATAAGACCGGCATTTTACACTGACAATAATATTGGAAAAAGTTTAATGAATTCCAAAGATAAAGATAATAAAATGGAAAACTCCGGCGTATACCAACTGACATGTGGAGACTGCTCTGCAGTCTACATAGGAAAAACAGGACGGAAATTTGAGACTAGAGTAAAAGAACATATTAGATGTATAAACAATGATAATTTTTCGGAATTCGCAGAACACTTAGTACTTAATGATCATCAATTTAATATGCAATCGGGAACAAAAATTTTACACGTCAACAAAGTAGGTCTCCGTCTTGATAATTTAGAGTCGCTAGAAATTAAAAAGTGTATTAATTCAAAACAGAACATAATAAACAATCAGTTAAATTTATCTTTCAGTCCATTATTACATATGTTTCCTTTTACTTCTAATCCTTCAGCCAATCGGACCCACCCTGCACAAGACCCAACCCTAAGTACCCCCACCCTACCTCTACCTCCGCCCCCATAGATTTCTTGTAAGCACGTCGTCACATTCTGTTTCAGTTGAAAGTTAGCCTGATGAGGGAACGGTTAGTTCCGAAACCGGTCGCATCGTTTCAACCAAAAAACGTGGTTAATACAAAGTTATATCTTTAAATTTAATTTGTTAAATATAGTTCCACTGTAATGACACTGACTAGTGTATCAGTCATTCAGAATCCATCTTCAGAGTCCCCCGAGAAGTTAAATATAGTTCCACTGTAATGACTCTGACTAGTGTATCAGTCATTCAGAATCCATCTTCAGAGTCCCCCGAGAAGTTAAATATAGTTCCACTGTAATGACTCTGACTAGTGTATCAGTCATTCAGAATCCATCTTCAGAGTCCCCCGAGAAGTTAAATATAGTTCCACTGTAATGACACTGACTAGTGTATCAGTCATTCAGAATCCATCTTCAGAGTCCCCCGAGAAGTTAAATATAGTTCCTCTGTAATGACTCTGACTAGTGTATCAGTCATTCAGAATCCATCTTCAGAACCCCCCGAGAAGTTAAATAAAGTTTCATTGTAATGGGGAAACTATTTCAAATATTAAAAAAACTTGTTTGTTTTAGATAAATTCTAAATAATATTGTTCAATAAAATAAATAAATAATGGAAAGTTCAAGGTTTCCCGGATAGCCATTAACCTCATTGGACAATATAGATATGTGGGTGCGAAAATTCATATTCATTTATTTGTTTTACAATATCATTGGTTTAAGATAATCCGGTTGATTATATTGTTCACATAAATATCCATTTTCTTGTACCTTTCAATGTTTATTTATTATTTCACACGCTTTTAAAAAATATATCAACCGTATTGCTTTATGACGTACTGATTTTATTTGACACTGGCTGTAATTAGCCAATGCGATCACCTTGCTAGTGTATTTTGGTAGCGCTTTGATATAATTATTTACAGATACTTTAAAATAACCATAAAAATACTGTCATTTTTTGAACGATACTAAACCAAAATGTCTTTTACGCTACAGTAAAATCCTTTTTCCCTCGCGGCTCGATATTTTTTCATTTATTTTATTTAAGATGATGGTATACGGTTAATACACAAATACACATTTACATATGTAATATCAATCACAATAAATCAACCGTGCACACATATGTAAATCCCACAAGGCACAGCCTGTCTGTGGGTATACCAATTAAAATATAGACAAAATTATCTTGTTAATAATATTATACTCATAATCATATAAAAGAGAAAAAAGGAAATAAAGCAAAGTGGAAGATATAATATAAGTACAAAAAATATAAAGAAAACAACTTATAGATATTACTAGCTGACCCGGCAAACGTTGTTTTGCCATATAAATTATTTCTAGTGAATAATTTGGTAATTAAATAAACTTATTGTAAGTATGTGGGGATGGGGTCTATGACTGAAAGAGGAATGGAGCGTTGTTGACGATGACGGCCTATAAAAATAACAAAACACCAACCATTCATTTTCTTAATGAATGGTTGGTGTTTTGTTGCAACGCTGTCTTATACTGGTTGTGTTATTATGTATAAGCCGAAACTATGTTATGTACTTTTGATATCAGATGGTTGACTGGAAGAAATTGCCTCCAGGCAATAAGTCCGCCATTTGTACTATGTAATTTTATGTATGTACAAAAAATATAAATAAAAATTTATCACACGGCAATGATTAATCAATTGCCATCTTGCAACCCTATTGCGCATCTGTGGATAAAAGTAAAAATAGTAATATCGCTATTAAAAAATAGGGGTAGGCGATAAAAGGGTGTAAATTTAGGGTTATAAGTATATTTTAATGCCAATTCATAAAAAAAATAAAAAAATAAATTTTGTCAAAAAACTAAAAAAAAATCTGGAGTGTGGCACCCTTATCACCTAGGGGTTTAAAAAATAACCTACAACCTATTCTCAGACCTACCAAATATACACAAAAAAAATCATAAAAATCGGTCAAGCCGTTTCGGAGGAGTTCGATAACAAACACTGTGACACGAAATTAATATATATTAGATGATAAATAAACTAAGATCCATAGGTAGGCAAAACAGCAGACCGATAGTCTATATATAGTTATATGTTGAAAAGAGGTATAAATGAGACTTAATTGATGTTTTAAAAAATCACTTTGTTTGTGAAGGTGAGAGCCGTAGAATCGATAAAAATTGAATCATTGGTGTTGAAATGATAAGAGAGAGGTAAGAGACGAGACAACACCGCAATAACGATTGAACGCAAATTGATTAAAATAACAAGAAGACCTACATATTCATGTGTTGTACGTAAGTATTCGATAATTCAGAAAATTGATTGTAATCGTCCTTAGTTGAAGGTTTTTTGTTATTTTATATGTTTTGGTTATTTTTATGTTAAAAAAAAAATACGACGATGCACGGTTCACATCTGACATGAACATGGTTGATCTGGTGTACATAACGGATAATGCGAGAGAAGGAGAAAAATAACGTCGCCGTTCTTGTTTTTAATACTGTACCCCACCAACTAAAAACAAGTGGCCCAGTGTCCATCAAAATATATTTGAGAGCATCGACGAGTTAATGACCTAGTAAAGTTTGTGAAACTTTAAAATAAAATTGTATTTTTGACAACTTCCTTGAATTGCTTCGCGTTTGTCAGGTGTTAGCGTTCTCTGACGAGACGAGAGCATCAATATACATACGTTGTCCTTCCTGACATAGCATCGCTGGTTTCTCGTGTATCACGCGTGGGAGAGATTCGCTGCATATTTTTGGCTTTGTTGACGTTAGACGAGAGAATTTATTCCAACTTGGAGGTCCCACATCCGTTGTCCGCGAAGTTTGCTTGCTGCGTTGTGCAAAACGGGCATCGTGCATTGCCGTATTGCATATGCGGATGTTATTACGATGACAGGATAACGACAATGAACTCCGAGTTTTGTAAGAAAGGGACAAAGATCTGACCAACACAAAGACGGACAAAATGGAATTTTTGGATATGTATGTGTCATCTTCAAAATCAAATTGAACTCTTCCTCTTCCGGGTCACAATCCCAAGATTGGTTTGTACCAAGCACTCCAACTCTCCACTAAGGTATATCTGTTGTCCGCCATTAGACTCAAATTGAACACAATGATAAATAATAATTTGGATAATTTATATCCCGCCGTTTTTGTGAATATCTCACCTCAACGGCGCTGACAGTTACAATTAAAATTATATTAGCTTTAATTTGTTTTATAATATTTTTTGCTTTTGTTCACATTGCGTGATAATTTAGAAATTTGTGAAATGTGTGATTTTTATTTATTTTATTTTCTCTTTCTTTATGTTTATTTTCATCCATATTAGCAGAAACTAATCGATCTCCCTTTAATTTTGCATCTAGAATATCTTTGTGTGGGGTTCCTTTTTAAGTGGATTTTATTCTAATGATATTATTTTAGAAATATTTTCTATAAGTTTTAATTTATTTATTTATATAATTAAGAAATTAAATTATCTATTTTAATTGATCTATTTGTTATTCAATTCGTTTAGAAAATCAATCATTTGAACTAATTTGAACAATTATTCCTTTAATTATTTTAATTTTTATTGCCCTTGCATCCCTAAAGCTTTTATATCTATTAGACGAAATCAATAAACCTTCTTTATAAACATATTATTGTATTCGATGCCTATAGACTATATCAATCTTGGGGCCCATGTCACATTGTGGCAATATTAATTAATACAACCGTACGAGATGGATTTTAGTGACACGAACGTACTTAATTAAATAAAGTATGAATCCTCTTCTCAATAAATCAGAGGTATGCAATTCAACAAGCATTTTCTAGTCTCTAATTTTCTTAAAATTGTCATACGAAGCATGAGTCAAATGTCACAATTTTTGTATGCACCTTTAGGTCCGTTGTTTTCAATTTCATTCAGACTGTTCTAAGATTTATGTAGATATTTTTTTTATGCCAACGTTTTGTAGTAGAATCTTATCACCGTGAAAATATCTGTAGTAACCAAATTATTTGGGACAATTTCAATGATGACCCACGCGTACTTTTTGTAGCGATGCCAAAGAAATAATATGCACTCATGTACCACTTAATAACTGAACTTACCTCACGATGCAATGGTCCCCGATATAAACAATGTATGTGCAACGGTTCATTTATTTATATATTTCTTTAACAAACTTCATTGTACCTATTGTTGCCTAATAGTTTTGTCTATTTTGATGGTCACGCTTGTTATTTTTATATACATTCGCCTATTATTTATTACTAGTTGCATCTAACACATGAAATCCAACTGTCGATGGCGATAGTATGTATAATTATTGGATAATACGTACAAAACTTAACACACATATTAATAAATATTTTAAGATATTTTGTTTTCTATATAAAACATGTAGGTATGTATGTCAGGATAGGATAGTATGGAGGTCAGTTTCTTTTTTTCTACCCAGAACATTAAAACAGCACGATGGTATTTATGTATGTTTGGAGATTAAGTAGGTATCAAACTATGTGAGATATTGTGTATACTTCCTTAAAAATTGTATGAAAAGATGTCACTAAATTCAATTTTTATAAAAATTGTTAAAAAAAGTTTGAAATGTACTACTACAATGCTAATATTTTTTATAGAATATTAAATTATCTAGTTGGGGTGTTTCGGGTTTTTTCGATATTTTAAAAACTTTGGAAATATAGGCAAAACACACAAATTTATCATAAAAAAACGTTTTTCTTAATAAAAATTGTTTGTATTTGTCTATATTTATACAATTTTTCAGTGTTCTAGCTTTTATGGTTTTTGAGATATATTAAAATATAGTAAAATATCAATAATTGATAACCCCTGACTAAAATAAAAATTCAAAATTCTGAGTATAAAAGTTTGTAGGCC
This sequence comes from Molanna angustata, assembly GCA_963576475.1. Taxonomy (NCBI): domain Eukaryota; kingdom Metazoa; phylum Arthropoda; class Insecta; order Trichoptera; family Molannidae; genus Molanna; species Molanna angustata. The sequence goes on along the minus strand of OY754964.1, from coordinate 20,362,710 downwards.
TATAACTCATATATTCTGAAATTTTAAGCTCTGTGCATTGAGCGGATCAAAAGTTATAAGGAGACACACGAAAAAGTTGCTGTTTTTGGCATGCAATAAGTCCGTTACACCATACAAAATGTTCCTTCATACACGCGTCTTGGCTTAAAACTGTCGATTCATTCAGAGAATTAAATTCCCTTGAACGAATCGATATTTGGATTATTTATTACCTGTGGTTTCGACTATTTAAATACTTAAATTTATGTATGCGTTGCGGCTCTGTAAATTTGAAATATTAAATTATTTTTCATAAACAAATTGTTGCTTTTGTTCAATTAATACAAGATTGTTTTGTTTTGTCTCCGTAGGAGCAATTACCCAAGATATTTTAATCTTTATTGCTGTCTTATCACTTCTTACTTTCGTATCTCTCGTTTTTTTTTTGTTTGATATTTCGTCATTTTGTTGCTTGTTGACATACACCAGCAGCATTAATTTTTTTTTATCTACACGAGTGTTCTGTTGCTGGGCGTTGCCTACTCGTTTATTTGCGTCATTATTAGACGCTGCAGGGATGAGAAAACTGTTCATTGTTCTCGGAGACTGAGTCAATTATACAATTTTATTAATACATATAATTTTCTAACAATTCATTTGGAAAATATTTTTTACTCTTCGTTTATAAATACTCTTTGTTCCTACCTTTGTTCTATTCTCTTTGCCTTTTTATCTTCACCCTGTCGCTATTCTCGCAAACTTAAGCCTCCTTTTTACCTTTCCACGTCACACGTTCTGTATGTTTCATTATTTTTAGACTTACATGTTTAAAGGATAGTATCTCCTTGAAACAGTTGTACATTTTCTAAAATAAGAAAATTATTGTTTTATTTTAGCCCGGATCCATTGAATTACTAGTTCAACGAAATAACTGCTCTGCCATTGACCCATTTAATTTTTTGCTATGTTTAAGTTTAAAATATACTTTTATGACGTTGTTATAATTTGACCATAATATTTGTTGTTATTATTTTTTTAGTCACATTTTTATTTGATCACATATCGTTCATTGAACAGTTTATTGCTTATCTGGCATATTTATCTGTTTATTCTAACCGACCACAAATTATACTGAAAACACAGTGTGGGTAAACACAATAATTGCAGACTGTAAATAATACATTTCAAATAAGCGTAAGTTTAGTGAAAATAAGAATACGATAAATTAATATCCCAAGCCAGAAAAAATGATGCCATGAAACTATGTGATAATGTTACATTGGAAATGTAAGGTCTGCTTTTCCATGTAGTCATATGTAGTGTTAGTAATGTGATATTATTTTTTTGGTCAAGACCTCACATTTCATTAAGTGTCTTTTCGTCACAAAATTGCTCCTTTATTTAGCAGCTTTTGTAAATCACATATTTTATCTTTTATTGGGTTGATTTATAATTTAAGTAATTTAATTATTTTTATAGCTAAGCAATCACACTGTTCATCTGACTATCCTTGGTTCAAATATATTATTCTGATAAATAAAATATCTAATATTTATGTCTTGGAAATGTTATAGAAAATCAAATGATGTAACCCTAGCCAAAATACATTAAGTCGCGATATGTCGTGAATGAGTATAATCTCGAACACAACTCATATATTATATATATACTTACTGCCATAATATATGTACTCCTATAATAATATGTGTTATATTATAGGTCTACATTTAAAATACATTCTAATCAGACTGGCTCAAAGTCCAATGCTACTTTAGTATACAAATAGAGATTGCAGGTCGATCAAAACTTTTGAAACATTTTAGTTCTTAATCGTTAAACTATTTAAACAGGATGGTTTCTTAAATTAATATAGGTACCTAAGTTATTCGATGGTTAGGCGGTTAATTCACCGGCCTAACGATTTAATATTTTCGGATTCATATCCAGTTTAAATCTATTTTTTTATTCACCCTTCATTACACATATTTTTTTTTTAATTATTTTATGACGATGTATGTTGGGGAGGGTTTGCAATCTGCTCAGGAAAATATTAATTCGGGTTTTAAAAAGACCCGGGCTGTAAGAAGGCATGGAAACACAGAATCCGGAAGATCGTTCCACAGCCGGGCTGCTGTGTTAATAAAAGAGTTCGTATAAATTACTGTGAACAAATGTTGAGATTGAGTAAAACGAGTGACTATTGTGAAAGGGCGGAACAGGGACCAGGGATGCAAGTTCTTCTGAGCATCTCCCGTGGTAGTATCTATAAAATAAACTTAGAATACCGACCTTGCGTCTGTGGTCTAATGATTGCAATCCATCAATCAATGATGGGTCACTCGTCAATCAGATGTACAGCAGGCCTTCGTACAGCATCGAAGGTATTCATTAGGTATTGGGGGGCGCCAATCCAGAGGAGACTATCAAAATCAAAAATTGGGCGTATTTGTGCTTTGTAGAGAAAAAAACTTTTTTATTTTTGAGTTTTTGAAAAATACCTTCTAGTTTGATTGTACCATGATTGAGGCTGGCGGCTATACTTAATCACTCGACAAATAGTCTGCCTCTGTGTAGGACAATCTTGGACAGATCAAAGGGCTTCGGTAATTGAAGAGCGTGTAGCGGGCTACGCAAGGTCACTTGAATGTGTCAATGAGTGACCTCTGGATTTTCTATTTCCATTACGACGATTTTTCGACAAACGATCCTTAATCTGTTGTTCATTTCATATGAACACACATTGATTCTCGTAGTAGTCCATGATATTCACAATATTATTCAAAACCACATCTTGAAGTCATCGACATACGTTAGTTTTATCATAAAAAACGACAGACATTTCATTTAGCGGCGAAATTTCAATATTCATATAATTTGATATGTTTTTATGACCAAATATATAAAATTTGTATGTGAATGCATTGCATCGTGTATAAATATATAAAATTTGTATGTGAATGCATTGCATCGTGTATAAATATATAAAATTTGTATGTGAATGCATTGCATCGTGTATGTATGTATCTTACTAAACGGAGCGGACAGAGAGAAATTAGTGCCACACTTGTATCTCGTCTTACATTTGTGCACATTTATGTATCGTCTCTTACATGTCTTGCTCGTGTGTTTCCTTCTTTCGGGAACCCCTTTTACATTATTTAACCATTTTTCTTGGTATATAAATATATGTCTTTGTCGGTCGCCTTCATTGGTTTGGAAATTTATTTTATTATAGATTTATTATATTCTGGTTGTAAAACATTGTGCTTCATGCGCTATGAAGCACTCCAACCTCAATCAGAGCACACATATTACCTGGAACACATCTGGAAAGAGTGTTTCTGGAAAACACTACACTATCGGAGTCTGCCTAAGAATTATGACGCAAAAAATGTTGTTTATTAGTCCTAAAATATGTTTATAATGGCTTGGCGCAGATCACCCGATTTTGTCACTAATTCAGTGACGGAATATTCCGGAATACATATTATTTATTTGTCGCCGTTTTGAAATAAAATAAGAAACACCTTTAACAAAACACTACAAACAACCTATAATATTAATATAAAACGGAATCGCGGAAAAAATAGAAGTTATATAATATCCTATTTCAAAGTATATGCAATGACATTTTTTTATCGTTTTCCCGCGAATATTTAGATGAAAAAATCGATCTTTGTGTTGCCACAATGTGTAGAAAAATACGTATTTTACTAGGCTGTGCCACAATGTGAAGAAAAATACGTATTTTACTAGGCTGTGCCACAATGTGAAGAAAAATACGTATTTTACTAGGCTGTGCCATAATATAAAAAAAATATTACATATCTTCTATGGAAATTGTAAATATAGAATCTCATAAACTAGACTACCTACTTACCTCAAAAATACACCAATAATGCGAATTTTAATGTTCATAAAATAGTTTTACATTTTATTAAATCTACGTGTTTTGTAAGTTATATGAAAATCTAACTCTTTATTGACGTTTATTTATCTAAAGAAAGATATAAATAAATCTATAATTTTATTTTGAAAACTAACATTTCAGAGAATACATAGGAACTAAGTATAAATCAGTTAAAAGTTTTGACACATTACGTATAATGGGAAAGTTGTCTAGATAATCAATATGATAATATTTTTCGTAGTCTATTTATAAATAAAATTAAGTAGTACCTACAATGTGTTTTATTAGTTTATTTTTTTACCTAATGTTAAATTAATTTAAAAAATACCCACACTTTAGTCATTTACAGGCACAAGCTAGTCAATTCACTCATACTTTATTTATTGCTTGTCACAATATTTATTAACATAACTTAGATGTAAAATTATTTAAAAGAAAAAACATGTTTATGATTTATAATTTCATCAGTCTTAGTTCAATCCTATTTCCTATTCCAGTATTTTATGTTGTTACAAATCATCTGTTTCTTGGGTGCCCATTTTAACATTAACCTGTAGTTAATTATTTTTTATATTTACCTATAACATTTTCTTGGCAATTGTATGTTCTTACTAATTATTTCCTGCTGTTGGGATTTGTTTCCTTGAATATTACCGCTTATAAATAATTTTGCTTGGGGGCATCTTGTAGTAGACTCTGTACATGTGTGCAAAATTATATTACATTCTGATAAAATCTGTTTGAATACAAAATATCAACAATTTTCTGTATAATGTAAAGACATAAATAAAGATTAGATTTCATAAATGAATAGAATTTGAAATTATCATTAAGTTACGAGAATTTAAATATTCATGGATATTATCATGCCATCTAATTTTGAGTTTGCCTTATATTACTGGGATATTAAATTATATGTTTTATTATAAAAATTTTTAGTGCTGTTAAATTGTGAGGAGTTGGGTAGAGTAATGATTTCACAATTTTTAAGCATATTTTTTTTTTACATCAATTTCTCAACGGGTATCATGTAGAGAGTGCACACTGTGAGTTTCATTGTGATGCGTTTGTATGTATGGCGTACGCCGTTCGGCGTACGGATTTTTTTTTTGTGTCCTCTACAGCCCAAACTACATATAAGTCTGATCGACTTCATATTTACATCATATGTGTAAAGTGCATAGACCTAGAGCTGATTAGTTTTCCATATACAACTTTTATTTTCTTCTCTATGATTGCATCATTTACGTTGTTATTTTTTTGTGTCCTCTCTACAGCCCAAAGTATAAATCCGATTGACTTCACATTAACATCATATGTGTAAAATGCATAGACCTAGAGCTGATTAGTTTTCCATAGATATCCGTTACTTTCATTTCTATGATTTCATCTGTCCAACTTGTCAAAATGCACTCATGGTCTGGAAAATCGAGTTTTTTGTATACTTTTTGAAATATTGATACAACAAAAATACACTTATCAAAAATGCTTTCAAGGATTGTCAAAATTTAAAGAAAAAATTTATGGTTTGCCATATCAATGTGAAATAAATTTCATATTTGTATGAAAAATCAATTTTCCCTTACAGAAGTAAAATAGCTTCTGTAAGGGAAAATTGAGTGATCAACTTCATATTGATATTGTGTGTGTCTCTATAGACAAGTGTATTTTTTACTCTCCACTTCTATCTTCCTCAAGGCGTAGGCAGTGAGAACCGAACACCGCATTCTTCTATCTACATCGCCTCATCAACATTGATACACTGTCTCATACATGCTCATTTTGCTAGTAATGCAATTTTACTTAAAATTTTTCATCAGGTATCATGTAGAAAATACATACATAGTTTTGTGACAATGTTTTTGTGTCTATGGTGTTTTGTGAAAACTTTTGTCCTCTGGGAATCTTATATTTGTTTAAGAATCTAATAGAAATGTACTTCATAAAAATGCATTTAGAGATTGTCAACATTTCAAGAAGAAAAAATGAACGCTTACTATGGTGTGAAGAGTTTAGTGTTGGCCACAACCCACTCGTTTTACCAAGAAATAAAAGTAAATAAGAATAATTAAATGTAGATTTTAATACTTGGTTATTTAAATTTTCTAAAACAATAAACATTTAAAATGAATTATAAATTAGCTGCTAATTTATCCACACTAACAATATCCATAATGTATAAACTGGTAGTAATTAATGACTAACATTAATCTACTCAAATTGTTGATTTATTTTTCTCATTATGTTTGCACACATTTCCTTTGAAACTATAATGAATTATTATGGAAGTCCTTGATATTACATACCTACAATAAAAATAGCTATTTTCCCTACTCATTAGCAATGCTTATATTATTGCCATTTGCATTCAACAGTAAATAATGCGATAGTTTATTTGTTTCATGCACTGTTTAATCAATTGAATAGATGAAATGATATTATATATTTTATAATCCCTTTTCGGATACTAATAATGTTCTACACATTGTCATCCTCGTAGATTTCCTACTTGTGCTATAGGTAAATGAAATGGATCAGAACCCGATTTGATCTGGGGTTGCACCATTTTTTTATTGTGATATCAAATAATAAGTTGGCTTAATAATTTATTAGCATTCAATAGTAAGCTTGTTAATGGTTTATTTCAATAAATTAAGTAATATAATTTGGCATTATATTTTCAGTTGTATTTAAGTATATACAATTAAATTTTGTCTGTTAAATCGTTTATTGTTATTCAAAAGAATTTTATTTTTAATGAATAAACAAACATTTGTATTTTTAATTTATAAATTAATTTTTTTTTTACAAAAAAATGAATATGTCCTTGTTAAACAAGTACATATACATCTTCCTACGTTCTCTAAAATAAGCAAATAAATGCTTGTGCTATAGGTGAACGAAATCGGTCGAGGCAGGATTCGAACTCGCGATCACTGGATTACTAGCCCAGCGCGCTAACCGCTCTGCCATCAACCCATCTAAATATAATATGTATTAATGTAATTGAATGTATTAAAATTAATGGTAAAATTAAAATTAATAGCAATTAAAGTATCAGTATAATAATTCTAAATTTAATTTTGAAAATATATAATTTTTAAATATTTATACTTTAAATTAAATATACAGGACTTATTCTTCTTTTTATGAATTTTCAAAATGTGATAGAAATCCTTTTTTTAATGAGTTTATTTTTAAAAAAATCACGTTAAAATTACAAAATGCTTTGAAATGCCTTATTAGACATGATAATATACTTCAGCATTAAAATAGTTTGTTATTAATAAAATAAACAAAGTTTATTTACACTGTATCCTTTTTATTACACAACTAGTTTCAAGAATTACCATTCGCTTCTTCGGGTGAGTTAAACTAAAACAAGTTATGTTTTTTGATATTTTTTAAATTAATTTCCACAATGTAAACACCTCTACCTAATATATTTGTTTAATAAAAGTTGTTATGTTAGTTATTTTTCAAATAGATTAAGTTGTTTACATCTTAAAATATTGCACCATGGTTATATTCTCACATGGAAAATATTCCTTCTTAATAATGCACTATAATTAAATCCAAATTGTTTGCTTCTAATGTTGAACCCTTCATCAATACATTTATTCAAAATATGAATATTTACGACTCCCAATGCTGTTTGAAACATCTTTGTTGATATTATAATATACCCACATACACTTTCATAATAATATTTTAATGGTATATATTTGAGTGTTGTCATGTTATATTTAGAGAACTTATTTATGTATAATTTATATGACAAACCATAACATCATGTGTTGTTGAACAGGTGTCAGTTATTTCTAAGGCAAACAACATTAAGTGTGTGTGTAATAATATTTAGGTTGCATTGTTAATTATGTTAATATTAACATCAACGCTTGTATAATTTTATCAATCAATCTATAATATAGGAACAATATTTAAAAAAAAATAGTCTCTTTTTAAACCAAATATAATCTTCTTTTTCTTCTTCATAGCCTTCCCTCCGCTGCTGGATGTAGGCCTCTTCCATCTGTCTCCATTTTTCTCTATTCTGTGCCACTTCAATCCATTTCTTTCCGGCGACCACAATAATATCGTCGGCCCATCTATTCTGTGACCGACCTATTCCCCTTTTGTTTTCCCATGGCCTCCACTTTGGGAGTCCATCTTGAATTTGGCTGCCTGGCCACGTGTCTTGCCCATCGCCATTTCAATTTTGCGATCCAATCCATGATATTGGCGACTTTTGTTCGGCGTTCGGATTCCTATCAATATTTCTAAGCAAAGGGAAGAAAACAGTTTGGGAATAGGATTTCGCTATTAAATTTGTTATAGTTTTACTTAAAACAAAATGGATGAAAAATAAAAATGGATGTACAAAAAGAAATAAAGAAGATAAAAAATGAATACATGTGTGGACAAATTTAATGGGCAGGATCGGACATGAGGAAAATATGGACATTTATAAATGAAAAACAGAGAAAAAGTCTAATGTGTTTACTTGTAGTCCCATTTATTTTTGCCAAATCCTAAAATTTGCGGTTCGATAATAATTTGTCCCATAATATGGGACGTTCATGGACAGAAATTAAAATTTCTGTTTCTGACATGTCAAAAAACAATGGCGCCGCTATCAATTCGCGCGAAAATATCAAACCAACTGATCGCGTTCGCTTCGCATCGCGCCGCGCAGCATCGAAATCAACTCGCGGTCGGTAACGTAGGACACTACCATAGTTACCGACTGTTTGTAAAAAGTATATATGAAATAATTAAGAAGCCATTAACATATATGATAAACTCCTGCATAGAAGACAGATGTTTTCCGAAGTACCTCAAAGAGAATATAATTATACCAATATATAAAACAGGCGACAAAAAAGAAGTAGGAAATTATAGACCAATCGCTCTACAAAGTATATTTTCCAAAATATATGAAAAAATCTTGGCTAAAAAAATAAACAACTTTATAAAACAAACAGTGGGATATGATAAAATGCAATTTGGATTTCAGGAAAAAAGCAGTACAACATCAGCATTGACAGATACCATGCAATTCATAAACTCCAATTTGGATGATGGCTACTGTGTGGTTAGCGTATTTATTGATCTTAAGAAAGCCTTTGGCACAGTTGACCACTCCCTACTTCTGCATTTTTTGTCAGATTTGGGAATCCGAGGAACCACAAATGACATACTAAAAGACTACCTACAAATGAGGATGCAGTACTCTAAAATAAATGGAGAGATAAGTAGCTCTGCCGAAATGAAAACTGGTGTACCCCAAGGCTCGATCCTAGGACCGTTGCTGTACCTGCTCTACATAAATGACATAAGCAAAATAGGTCTAAAAGGTGTATATATAGTTTTTGCAGATGATACAGCAATATTGTATAAGGCTACAAGTGAAACTGACCTCGAAAGAACCATAAATGATGATCTAAAAAAATTCATGGGCTGGCTTTAATACAATAAATTAACAATAAACAAGGAAAAGTGTAAATATTTAGTATACAAACAAAGAAATAAACCAAACATATCAATAAAAATAAATATGGAAAATGTTGAAATTGAGAGACTACAGAACATAAAATACCTAGGATTAACTATAGACGAAAAACTGTTGTGGATGCCACACGTCAATAATTCGCATAATAAAATAGAGTTATCCTATTGATATAAAAAAAAGATATACAAAATGCCAATAATTCCACATATAACATATAATATTGTAGTTTGGTCACATTGCTCAAAGCAGTTGATTGGGACTACAGGAAGGATGCTAACCAAGGCACTTAAACCAACCTATATACGGACTACACTGGCGAACACAACTACACAAACAGTACATGAAATAGTATCAGAACCCACAATACAACAGATTATAAACTATGATAAAATAATGTACATTTATAAAATCAAACATAACTTACTTAAACACAATACAATCCTGGAAACTGTTAGTGACATACATAACTACGACACTAGACGACTAGACAAAGAAACAACCTAAGAAACATTAGCAATAGGACAGACAGACTAAACAAAGGACTATTATCCACCAGCATTAATTTGTATAATCAGCTACCAGATGACATTAAGCACTGCCAAAAACTCCATTTTTTCGAAAAAAAGTTAAAACAACACATACTTAATGCATGATAGTGCTTTCAAATAGCTTTCCTGTACACCCGGCTAACTGTTTTGGGCTCCACTATGGTTGAATTTTTAATTTTTTTGCTAACTTCATTATAATGTTATTGTTCACCACATTGTATAACATGTATTAATCTAACAAAATGTCAATATAAACCAAAATGTATGTCAACACTCATACCAGCAAACGCTGTCTGTGTTGAATTTTTTAAATAAATAAATAAATAAAAATAGGTAGGTACACAAATTATTTAAGTTTTTTATTCTATGTATATTTTGCTGTAGTAAGTAGCTGTATATTATTCATTTACTATTTTAACCCTATCCAACCATTCAATATCATATAATTGTTCTAGACATGTATAAGACTGTTGGGATAAACTATCTCATCCATATTTCATATGGGACTAACATTTCAAATTTGATTTGGGACTTTTTATCCTGATATGATATTACTAGTTGCATGTAACACATGAGATCCAACTGTCGATAGCGATAGTATGTATAGTTGAAGAATAAGAACCAAATTATAAACCCATAAATACAAATTATTTAATATTTTAAGATATATGGTTTTCTATACAACACATGTACCTAGGTATGTATGTCAAGATAGGATAGTATGGAGGTCAGTCCTTTGATCCTACCCAGAATATGAAAACAGCATGATGGTATGTATGTATGTTTAGAGATTAGTATCAAACAATTAAGTCTTCTTAGATATTGTGTGTAGGCGACTGCCATACAAATTGTATGGCAGTGTGGGCCGATGATATTGTTCCTGTCGCTGGAAGCAGATGGGTTCGAAAAGCCCAGAAAAAAGACGAGTGGAAGATTTTAGAAGAGGCCTACATCCAGCAGTGGAGAGATGGCTGAGAAAGAAGAAGAAGGAGAATGTCGTCACTAAATTCAATTTTTATAAAAAATTTTAAAAAAAATTTGAGATGTGCTAATACAGTGTTAATATTTTTTATAGAAAATTAAATTATCTAGTTGGGGTGTTTCGGCTTTTTTTTTGAGCGGATCAAAAGTTATAAGGAGGGGACGGACACACACACAGACACACACACACACACACACACACACACACACACACACAAAACTCACATAAAATGTTCTACTCCGAATTCTGAGTAAATCTATGTATGGGAACATATATGCTGCGAGGCCTCTAGTTGGTGTTATTAGCATGTAAAAGTCCACTACGCTATACAAAATGTTCCTTCGTACACGCATCTTGTCTTAATAATGTTGATTCATTAAGAGAATAGAATTCTCATGAACGAATCGACAGTTGGAAAATGTATTTTAAACACATTTTTTTTAACTTTTAAAGAATGAATATGTCCTTGTAGTAACAAGTACATATACATTCCCTAAATTAAGTATATGCCGTGATGATCATCAGTAGGTTCACAGTAGGTTATTCAAAAATATAAAGACTATGTCATTTATTATTGCATCATTCTATTAGTTTCATGTTTGTTCAATTATCTTTCATTTTTAGATATAAATTTATAATAAAAGCAGTATATTTATGACATGTTTTTCCTGATATAAATGAAAGGCGTTATGTGCAAAATGTGACATTCAAAACATTTGTTGTTACAGATAACCTGAATAGAGTAAGTTATCTAGTCGTATTGTTTTTATTGCAGAATAATAATTAGTAATGGCTCATGAAAATTCTATTTACTGCTAACGTTTGTGTCGCATCAAACGTGCATTAAAACGTGTTGACCATTAAATAGGTAACGTAATGTTATCAATATTATTTATTCTATTATTTTGAAAAAGTTTTTATGTGAATATATAATAATAAACTCTTCCTTGTATGTGGAGTACCTATGTCAAGAGTCAATTTCAATTTTTTTCATTTTCCAGATTTTATCTATTCTAGGTTTAAAATTACGTGAAAAATATTCTACAAAATGCTAGGGAATCAAACCTAAAGCACATGCGTATAGAAGTCGAGTTTGACAATTATAAATGTAATTTTAAACATTGATCTAATAATATTTTTTTTACCTTCATACATACCTTTACACCATGACCCGAATGCATAGTCCTAGATAACTAAATACTAACTCGTAACCTCACTGGAGTATTTAGTATTCTTAAGTTAGCAATTGCGTTGCAGAGACATCACTAATTAAATACTACGCCAAACTTAAGGTCGATGGTGTAGAATTTCACATTATTTTTTTTTTGCTATAATAACATAAACATATGTAATCAAGCTCACACTAACAGCTCGATGCCACGATTTTTCTGAAATTCCAGCGAATTTTTGGCATCTCGTATGGATCGCTGAATACTCTGTGTGGTATTTGATTTGACAAAATTACCAAATACATATTTGACAAAGTTGCTAAAATCATCATCCGTCGAAAACATCTCGTATATTAGTATTAAACCACTCGTAAGGTTCCTCGCGATCAACTTTTTGACAGTTTGTAAATGTTAGTTTACGTTGATGTGCATGCGCTAAGTATTTAGATATATCTCTGCAATGCAATTGTCATACAAAAATTTCGTAGCATCCTATAGTTAGGAAGCCACGTGATCTCCTAATTGTGAGGGACTGTGCAATGAAAATGTGGTTAGTATTTAGTATTTAGGTCGGACTCTGCATTTGGACCCTAGTCTCTTCTGGGGTAGGCAGATAAAACTGTATGCAATACACCACACCTACCTAATCATGCAAACACTGTTTTCTTCACATTCATGCACCGTCTTATATATATATATATATATATATATATATATATATATATATATATATATATATATATATATATATATATATATATATATATATATATATATATATATATATATATATATATATATATAACTGATTGCTATCCTTATATTATTCATGGTCATGCCATCCCTCTTTTGAGCAATTTTTGTCTTCACATCATCTCTTTCACCTATACCTATAGTATATTTATCAATATATATTGTGGTATATACATATCAATAATGAATTTAATTTATTTCTCAATAAGAGATAATAATATTCTAGTTTTGCAGTATTTTTTTTAATGTAATTTTAATAAATGAAAGTCACAGCCATGAACTTCCACTTCTCTCTGGCTATATCCCAACTCACTGTCTATGCAGACTATTGCGGTCAGCTGTCCTCGTCCTGAAGTTTTAATTTATCTTGTCCTGCAAAATCTCACCTAGACCATGTCTCTGCATTTGGTCATTTGGTTGCGCCTTTGCACTGCGAAATCCTCTCAATATCCAAAAATTCTTTGGTCTAGCTCTAGATGTATTTGAGGAAGATCCATGGAGATTGCTTGGTCACAATATGAACTGGTGTATTGCGTCCACCGTGCCCATACTATCTTGATAACTTCCCCTATAAATAAATATCTTAAAATTTCATATCAATGCAGGTACGTGAATGCACATACTTCTTTATTTACATAGGATCATTCATTATTACAAAGAAATAAATTAAGAAAAATTTACCTTCGTAAATAAATATTTATTTTATTTTATTTTTAGAAATAAAGGCTAAAACAACAGGCATAGCCCTTATATTTTTTATGCTAACATCTATTAATTATATATTATAAAAATAATAATCATTCAGTTAAGATTGAAATAAAAATTAATTAGTTGCACAATAATATTTGCTTACTTATATTCTTTCTATAAATTGGGATATTTGTGAACAAGTCAACATATGGTGCTGCTATCGAAACTATTGTAACATGCAGCTGCTCTGTTTAGAAGAGAATATTGATCCACATTCGAGTTACTTATTTTTAAGTAATTCTTTTTTATAGTTATTTTAGGTTTTACATTAAAACTTAGCTTCTTTATTATAGTTGGAACATTATGTTCACTCTCTCCTCCTGCACAGGCTCTACATTCCTATAATACAGAGTCTCTCGTACGATGTTATGTATGATCTCTCTTTGTGGCATCCTATGCGAAATGCAAGATTTTACGCAATAAAAACCAGCCATTGTACTGTTTTATAAATGTAACTGGTTGAATTGTTTCAGTTGTGGAAGGTCATTCTACCGGATCATGGGCTCAGTTCTCCCCATTGCTTGTGGCCCTAGCTGGATTACCGGCTCGAGGCAAGACTCACATTGCTCACCGTCTCGCTCGACATCTCAACTGGCAAGGAGAAAGCACCAAAGGTGAGTCATTTAAGATGTTTTCACTATGTATATATATTAATTTTCTGTTGCCTTCACGGTTCTTTTTTGATCCACGCTGATGGATCTCACAAATCCTTATATTATTTCAAGTATTATTGAATTAAAAGATATTTGGTATTTAAGAATATAAAACAGTGGTACCTACTAATTGAAAAACAGATCCAACATTGCTGGAAAAAAGAATAATTAATTGCAATGTGCCCCCGCCAAAGATTACAACCCCACATCCACTATGCGCCATTTTCAATTTCTACTTTAACTAAACCCTATGGAGTTAATTAATTTATATGTATATCAACTACATGTAAAATTTATTATGAATGATTTTTAATTTAAAAAAAACATAGTCTTATTTAAGTTCTATTTCAATTATTATGAAACTGGCTATAAGCAAATTTGTTTCAAAATTAATTTTTCTCTCTGGTTATTATTTAATTAATATTAATAATATTAAACATTTATTGAGACAAATAGTTTGCATACAAATAACAATTTACAAGAGAAAAAACATTTACAAAAATAAAACAACTTTTTTGTCTTTAAAGGACCATGCTCAGCTATTTTGCAGGAGGACAAACCCCCAGCAGCTGATTTTCAGCATGATCCCATTTACAGTAAAATATGAAAAAGTTTTTTTTCATGTTTTCAATAGCCATCATTCTCTGTAACATAATCAATGTGAAGGAACAATTATTGATATTGTTATAGTGTGTTTATAAGAAATTATGAAAAATATTGTTTTTGTTGTTGTTTTACAATAGATTCTTGATAAGTCATGTGTACTGAAAATAATCTCAGTCTGTGCTTATGAAAAAATGTAATATTTTCTAATCTTGATTTAATTTATCATTTACCAATTTTTGTGTTATGATATTTTTTAATGCATAGTGGTTTAATAAAGTTGTTGTGGGTGTTGTCAGTATTTGAGTGCAGTGAGTACAGAAGGCGTCACATGGAGGCATATGGGAAGCACGAGATATTCCGTGCCGACCATCCAACAGGATCTTCCATCAGGAGACAGAGTGCCCGGGATGCTGTGCACGATGCCATACAATGGCTAAATGATGGGAATAGTATTGCGGTTAGTCACACTAACTTTTAGCATGTTTCTATTCATCCATCCAATGTTCACAGCATAACGGCTTTAATTGTTTCAAAACACTACCATATTTACCATTAAAATATAATACCAAAATGATCTTTTAAATTCTCTACTTATACATACAAATGTGTCTACGGCAGAGCGGCTAGTGCATTAGATTAGTAATCTAGTGGACGTGGGTTCGAATCCTGCCTTGGCCGATTTCATTCACAATTTATTGCACATGCATTTCCTTAGTTTAGGGAATATACAAGGATGTATATGTTCTAGGGTCAAGGACATATATATTCTTTAAAAAAAATGTCCTTTGTAAAGTATACAGAGAGAACTAAACCACATGCATTATTTTCCTAAATCATATTCATGCTTTGTGGTCATCCATGTCATAAATACTATTTTGTTCTAATTTCTAATATTTCATTCCCATGATAATGATAATGCTGTTTCTTTATTGATCGACCTTTCCTTGCACCCAATCATTTCAGTTTTGTATATTTCCTTCGTCAGCTGTTTATTTTTCATTCTCTCAATGTGGCTCAAACACCTTGATATGGTCATTCTTATTAACCACATATTTTTTTATATTAGTCTTTATTTTATTGAGTTGAGTTTATAAAGTCCAGTATGCATTTGATTTTCCTATAATATTACCAACATTATATCTCGTCTCTATAGAAATATAATAATTACATATATTTGTTAATTCCTCTGAAGATAGTCTAGAACTTGTGAAAAAAAGACTAGATCTATTTGTAATTATTAATTAAGTTAATCTCAACAGGATTTTTTTTAAATAACAAAATTTCATGGGTTAGTTTGCTTAATATTCACTATTACGCCTTTATATTGAAGTCACATATTATTTTATACATTGTGTCATTCAGTTACTAATTTATTTATTGCCCTCTAATGAGATTTTATTCATAATACTAGGATTATCAATAAAAAAAATCTTATAACTATTATTTTTTTCTTATACCTATTATAAATAATTTTTTTTGCTTATATTTATAGAATTAATTTTTATCTAACACATATTTTTTAAATATATTCTAAAGTAAACTTTGCACCACAAAATCTTCGCTAATCTTTATAAACTATTGGTCATCATAAATTATAAACATTTTTTTTTATTTCTGCATATAATCATTTTCATTTTGACATGACCTTTAATAAAGCTTGTCCTGTTTAAAATAGAAAATGTATTGAAATTTGTTGCTTTATTTTTATTGTTATCTATCAATCTATGGCAATGGAGTTATATAGTCTCAAAGAATTGTAATCAATCAATCAATCAATGTTATATATTATTATATTACATGTTTTATCAGTTTGTTATTACATATTTTATTCACATAATAATCAAAGATTACAAACAATAAATTATTGTTTACAATTTCCTCATAGGAATATTTTCTGTATAAAAGTATACACTATATTATAGTCTTTTAAGTGATTAGTTTATTTTACTGTCTAGTCTCAAGTGTTTGGTGCAAATGGTGTATTCAAATATTTACACCAGATTTATTAGTAATGTCTTTTAAGTTACGTTAATTTATTTATCTACTCTAAATAAAATTCTATAAAAAAAATGTTGCACATTTTTTATGAATAATGTTTAGTTATATTGTTCAAAATATGTTTTCAGATATTTGATGGCACAAATATAACAGCGCAGCAAAGAAGTGAATTACAAAATCATTGCACCAAGGAATTGGGATTTCGAGTGTTATTCATCGAGTGCATTTGTGAAGATGACCAGTTGATGGAGAAAAATATTATTGAAATCCTTCGATACTCTGCCGATTACAAAAATATGAAAGAATCCGAGGCACTGGAAGATTTGAGATATAAGTTAGACCACTACATGAAACAATATGAACCCATAGACCCAGCATCAGAAAGTATTAGTTTTGTCCAAGTGTTTAATGGTGGAGATTCAGTAAATGCACATAAACTAAGTGGACAAAGAGAAAGTGCCATTCTAGGTTACCTTTCCAACATCAAGCCCATGCCTCAGACATTATATTTTTCTAGGGTAAGTCATCTAACATTATGAATGTAAATCTACAAACATCTATATGAATGTAAACGCAAACAACTATATGAATCTATATGAATTAAGGATATAAGTTTTTGGTGTACTGTGTAGTTTTATTCTTAGCCTTATTTTATTTTATCTTTATTGCACTGAAAATTTCATTTTATCAAACACTCATTTTATATGGTTAATTTTATCTGATTACAATCTTTGTATATATATATATATATATATATATATATATATATATATATATATATATATATATATATATATATATATATATATATATATATATATATATATATATATATATATATATATATATATATATATATATATATATATATATATATATATATATATATATATATATATATATATATATATATATATATATATATATATATATATATATATATATATATATATATATATATATATATATATATACCCAATATTTTTATTATAATATACTAGATGTCGTAGTTAACAAATTTTGTATTAATCGAAGTGAGGCATTTTTCCACGGGATTTTTGGTGTTTTGGTTGGCAGACCACATCGTTTTTCTATTGAGAATAACAAATAATGACTAATGTGAATTGTTTTCGGATTTATTTGTCGAAAAAAACACTTTGTTTATTAAGATTTAGAGAACAGTTATCTAGGATGTGTTGAAATGTAAGGAAAACTGAAATATGTTGCCAACCAAAACGTCAAACGCATGATATTCCATGACTCACTTTTTGCATGGAGTACTCCATCTAATATATTATAATAAAAATCTATGATATATAAATATCTTTTGTTTTTGTATTTCGTACATTTTTATTGGTATTTGATTTGTAATATTATATAGATGCACTTTTTTATTTATTTATTTAGGTTAAAGTTGGACAAAAAACAGCGTTAAGACATAGTACAATACAATAGTAACATCAAGTATTAAGGCCTATTACATTTTGTCGTTATAATTAATATAAAAAATACAAGTTTGCAAAAAATAAAAAAATAAATATGATCATAGGTTGGTATGTAGTTAAGAGCAACATTTCAAGTTAACAATGATTTAAAACATAATATTGAACTAAAAGGAAAAAAGAAAAAAGAGAATTAATGCCGTCAAGGTTTCCTATAATAAGCGGTTATTGATCTTCTTTTGTATAGAGTATTTGAATGTTGTGGAGCTGAGGTGGAAGATGTCAAACTCTTGAAATCTGTTATTGTATGTATCGCACATTCTATGAATTGTCATGTTTTGTGCGTAATTGGTGCGATGAATTGGAAGGTGGAATAAATGTGTATGTCTAGTTCTGCGAGTAGGAATATTAAATGAAATGGTATTGAGTATTGAGGGGCAGTCGATATTATTATTTATAACGTTATATAGAAGCATCATATCATTTACTGTGCGTCTATTCTCGAGACTGTTGATTTTATAATGGGTTCTCGCGCAGTCGTAGCTGGGGAACTCGAGGTGTGCTTTACGGTTTAAGTATTTAATGAACAATCTTTGTATTCTTTCAATGCGTTGTTTGTATGTTGTGTATCTTGGGGACCAGATTGGGGATGCGTATTCGAGTATTGGTCGAACCATGGTATAATATATAGATTTTAATGTATTTATGTTCTTGAAAGATTTGCAGGTTCTGAATATTTTATGTTCCATTCATGTTGGCATTTACTATAAGAGTGTCACTCTTTCAAGATAAATTAGCCCCGGCACAGATTTTGCATTTGCATTGCAGATACAATTCTTAATGTATGTCAATAGGTACAGTATCTTTCAGAACTAAAATAAAAACATTTAAAATTTTGAGAATTAAGTTCATTCATATTCTGTAACTGACGTTGTTCCTAGTCTACAAAATTTGTGGACCATGATAATAATTTGAACTCAAATTGTCCATGACGCAGACTACGCATGCGTACTGATGAATGTTCGGCCATGTTTGTTTATGTCATGTTACCTAACCTAACATTTCAATTGATCTGCACTGATTTTCTTAGGTTTTTTTTTCTTCAACATAATGCAACACAATCTAAATTATCTATTTTTATGTTTTTCCATACACAACTGATGTTTTCAACTTGACTAAAATATCCCGGACTGCTGTGAAAATAATAAGTATGCTTCCAATTATGTGTGAACTAAAATTCGGAACGATAGTTGATTCAACCAAAATGAAGAGTATTTGGACTAAAATGTGGAGACTTGGAGTAAGAATGTTCCTAAATAGGAAAGTTCCTATTTCAGCATTATAGAATATCAACTTGGACTAAGTGGAATAGGAACACGGACCTATTTTTAACTTTCTTAAAAAGTTTTAGAGTCACATGTAATGTATGTGTAAATATAAATAATAATAATACGTATAGAATAGTTATGCTTATATAATATATTGTACTTTGATTAATTTTATAATCTAGTACCTCATTGATTGCACTCGAACAAAAATATATAAAATTTATTTTTACTAGATAAATATAATCATATTTTTTTTATCTTTATATCAGATAATGTTTTGCATAATACATTTTGATGGGTGTGTATAGTTATTGTCAAACAAGTGTGCAGGTCGCAAATGTGTGTCTTTTTGCTTGGTTGGCAGTGGTTGTGCGAGCCACACATGCCTTTATGCCTGGTATGACTATCAAAATCCAAAATAAAATACAAAATTAAAAAAAAATATATATGAAAAATTTTGTACCATTTTTTTTGACATATATATCAAAAAGTTGTAGAACATAGAATAATTCATAAAACAGTTTCTATTTTTTTTTCTAGTCTAAATATTAACAGAGATATGAATTTATTTTAATTTGAAAAATTGTCCTTTGTAGGCTTTATTTGCCTGTAATTATTTTCCTCTGATTGCAACACTGACTTTAAAATGCTTGAAACATTACTTCCAAGGAAGAAATATTGACAGCTTTGATAACAGTCACTAAAATGTCAGAACACCTTCGTGGTCGGCCTTCGTGGCTCAGTTGGTTAGATATCTGACTGCTGAGCCAAAGGTCCCGGGTTCGATTATCGGTGGAGACACAGTTTTTAATTGTGTTTTCAGTCTGGATCTGTGAGACGATTAATATCGTAAGTCTCCAGAATGTGGCAACTTGTTATTGGGTGCGTGTTAAATAATATTTGACATAGTACCTGTTAGTTGCCCGAGAAACAATATTAAATAAATAAATAAACACCTCTATCATTCACAATTTATTTCTGTACAAACTGTAAATCTCTTTTTACTTTTGTCGTTTGAAAAGGTTCTAGATGTTTGGTGGAATCTATATTGTCCTTTAAATGTGTAAATGGTAATTTTCGTCTCTATTTTATAGTGGAAATAAAGTAGATTTGATTAAATTTTCCATTTAATTTATTGTTTACTATTTATTTTCTTAGATCCGTGTTTTCTTTAATTTCAGTATTATTATTTTATAATCAGATCAATATTAACACATCAAAATTGTTTACTCTATATATTGTCACTTGTGTTATATTATGTATTATTATTTCCAAGGGATAGGTATACTTATTCATTCAATATTATTTGTCAACATTCTGCATAAATTAATTAATTTGATAACCTCTTTAGCATCTAATCATAACAATCAAAGACATTTCAAAGTTCATTTCGCTCATGTGCAAGTTCAATATGTAATATAGTCATCTTTAAAATCACATTTTAAAAGATATTCCGACCGTAGTGAGTAAATTAAAAAAATATATACAGCTAGTGAAAAGCTCTCTTCTTTTTAAATAAACAAGTTTGACATTGTTGGTTGTGTCTCAAAACTAGTTTCGCAATTTGTTTCAAATAGTCAGAGTAATATCTTTCATGGTTTGTATATGTTGTTATTGAGAGAATTGCCACTTGAACAAATGGAAGTTATAAAATTATAACGAACGTTAATCTTTAATCGTAAGACTACATACACAATTTGCTCAAATTTTACTTCGCTCTTCCATTAAGTTGAACATTTAATAATTCACGTGTACTGTCCGTTATTTCAAAATTCCTTTCATTGAATGACATAAATTTATAATAAAATTAACTTTTCTCCTCTGACATGAAATAATTGGCACATAGCACTCTTTACAGGGTGAATTGCCGTAAACAAAAAAAAAAAAAAGTTGAACATTTATATAGTTGAAAAGGAATATAAAGTATTGAAGAAATGCAGTCAATAAATCTAACTCCTGAGCTAAAGGTGCCCAGTTTGATTCTCTGTGGGGACACAGTCTTTGATTGTATTTTCAAATCTGGATCTGTGACGGCCCGTTCCCTCTGTCGTGTGTTAGATCTGACAAAATGTCAGGTGATCTAGTGGCAATACATTTTAAATGGAGCTGTTCATACTTACACGATAGCAACAGCTCCATTTAAAATGTATTGCCACTATATCACCCGAAATTTTGTCGGACCTAACACACGACAAGTGGAATATTTTACATAGTATCTGTTAGTTGCCCAGAAGCAATGGTAAATTTACAATTTTAGGGTTTAGTTACTTAATTTTTCTCATTTATACTAAGTATCAACTTTACTATTCCAAGGTGTATTTTCGGCCGACTGCCGTGGCACAGTTGGTAAGCCGTTCGGTTTCTGTGCGGGCGTCCTGGTTCGATTCCCAGCAGAGGAGAAATTTATTTTGATTCATTTCTCACGCAAATATTGCTTCTCTGGGCTGGAAACACTGGTTAGTTGGAAGAAATTGCCATACGGCAATAAACTCGCCACTTGCGCAGGGTGCAAAGAAGTGTTCATTATTATTATTATTATTTTTGTTGCTACTTGGCTATGTTAAATTTACTTGTGAATCAAATTTGGATTTATTTAACGGTTTTTCAATATCATTCCTAGGGAATAATAACACCATTGAAATGGGCTAAAATGACCTTTTTTGAGATATTTTCCATTGTGCTAGATCCTTTCCTACAAAGCATTTTGTGTATCCTTGTTTACACTGTGTTTAGTATCAATCAATGAAATAATTTTTAATATTATTTTGTAATTTGAAAGTATTGCTCGATTTTAACTTATATTTAATTAATTATGACAAATTGCTTTCAGTTGTTGAATACATAATAAATGCTTTATTTTTCAGCATGGTGAGAGTGAATACAATGTATTGGGAAGGATTGGAGGTGATGCAGATCTGTCACCTCGCGGCAGGCAATATGCGCATGCCCTGGCAAAACACTTCACCACACTTCAGGCTTCAACTACACCAACTTTGGAAGTTTGGACCAGTGAAATGAAGAGGACAAAGCAAACTGCTGAGGGAATACATGCACCCAAGTTTTGCGTCCGACCACTCAACGAACTTGATGCAGTAAGTTAATATAATTTTATAAATAAATAAAAAATTAAATAAACTCCTTACTACCTTCTATCAATGTTCAATTTAGAAGCGTAGACTTTTTACATCTCATTTTTCAATGGTAAAATATAAGAAATCAACAATTTGTAAAATTTTATTTTGGAATTATCAAAAAATTATTAATTTTTATTTTAATTTAAATGATAAATTTCAATATTTTCCATCAAGTACTTTCAGTCGTTAATCTAAATTTAAAATAAATGTTTTATCAGTTGATTTTGATAGTTAATTATTAATATTAAATTTACAGGGCATATGTGAGGGTTTAACATATGAAGAGATGCAACAACGTTTCCCGCAAGAATTTGCTTGGAGAGATCAAGATAAACTTCGTTACCGTTATCCGTGGGGAGAGAGTTATATAGACATTATGTCAAGATTGAGACCCGCTCTCACTGCACTTGATAACTCCACTGATGTCCTTGTCGTTGGACACCAAGCTGTCTTAAGATGTGTTCTCGGTTATTTCTTGGATGCCAAACTTGGTAAATTTAATTTTTCTGTTATGGCTCTATCTTGGACATAATCATTGTATATTAACTATTTCACTATATATTTACTTATGCGTCGATTTGTTCCCGAGAATTTATTTCTCTTAACATATCGACATAGTATCAAACAAAGATAGGTACGCGAGATTTTTATGGCTAAGTCTATATTTTCATAGTTTTTTCAACTTTGAAGTCAAAAAACACCAACTTAGAGTCTACGCAGCATATATGTTCTAAATATGTGGATTAACTTAGAATTCGAAGTATAACATTTAGTGTGTGTGTGTATATGTATGTGTGGGTCCCTTTATAACTTTTGATCCGCTCAATGCATAGAGCTTAAAATTTCAGAATATATAGTTGCTTATAGGCCTACAAAAATTTTATACTCAGAATTCTGAATTTTTGTTTCAATCAGGTGTTATCAACTTTTGAATTTTTACTTTATTTTTATATCTCCCATATATCTCAAAAGCCACATAAGCTAGAACGCTGAAATTTGTTGAAATTTGTTCACTGAAAAGTTCCAGAGTAGGTATCTCAAATATTTTTTACTGAGAAAAACATTTTTTTAAAGATATATTTGTGTTTAACTGCCTATATTTCCAATTTAAATAATCTAATTTTCTATATAAAATTTGTACATTATAGTTGTACATCTCATATTTTTTTAAACATTTTTGTAAAAATTGAATTTAGTGACGACATTGTTTCATACAATTTGTACTACGGGGACTCAATAATTTTTATACTTAAATCTCCAAAAATACATAAATGCCATAACACATTTTTTTCTATTCTGGGTAGGAAGAAAGGACTGTCTATTCTATACTATAATGTTTATTCTTTTTATAAAAGAAACAGTTTTATTCTTCACAATAAATATATTTATAAAACAATCTTTTTATTATCAAGGTTAACAGTTTGCAATATTCTATGACCGAAGCTTACCTAATTTTCTTAAAACAAAAGACAATACCCAATACCCATATTCAAAATCATATTAATCTAAAATTGGAACACACAATATTCTTTT
Source organism: Molanna angustata (assembly GCA_963576475.1). NCBI lineage: Eukaryota > Metazoa > Arthropoda > Insecta > Trichoptera > Molannidae > Molanna > Molanna angustata. Next base: position 20,338,413 of record OY754964.1, on the reverse strand, counting down.
GTAGATACCACTATAATTAAATTATGCTTTAGGTACCTACCACTAAATTCATACATTACATATACCATACATGATTTGTATAGGAAACAAAAAAAATATCTTAAAATATTATAGTGTTTTACTTATTCTTTGACTATACATACCATTGCCATCGACAGATGGATCTCATGTGTTACATGCAACTAATTAATGCCAACATAGTGAGAGATTGAATTATATTACCTAACATTATTTATGAAACATTTACCAGCTTAATTATTTATATTAAGTAAATGTTAATACTTTGACGAGTACCTCTTATAATCTCTGGTATTTAAGTAAAAACATATTTTTGTTTAATTAATTATGGTGTTTTTATTTTTCAGATGAACTTCCATATATGAATGTTCCATTGCATACAATTATCAAACTAACTGCTCACGGTCATAAGTACCATTGTGAAATGATACGCCTTCCAGTAGAATGTGTTGATACACATCGCATTCAACCTAAGGTATGTTCCATTGCATACAATTATAAAACTAACTGCTCACGGTCATAAGTACCATTGTGAAATGATACGCCTTCCAGTAGAATGTGTTGATACACATCGCATTCAACCTAAGATATGTTCTATTGCATACAATTATAAAACTAACTGCTCACGGTCATAAGTATCATTGTGAAATGATACGCCTTCCAGTAGAATGTGTTAATACACATCACATTAAACCTATGGTACATTCTCTATATTCCATTGCATACAATTTTAAAACTAACTGCTCACGGTCATAAGTACCATTGTGAAATGATACGCCTTCCAGTAGAATGTGTTGATACACATCGCATTCAACCTAAGGTATGTTCCATTGCATACAATTATAAAACTAACTGCTCACGGTCATGAGTATCATTGTGAAATGATACGCCTTCCAGTAGAATGTGCACATCGCATTTAACCTAAGGTACATTCTCTATTTTTAATTTATAGTATGAAAAGAGTTATTCATTTTAAAAATGGCCAAAAACTAATCAACCAAATTATCATTCATCTTACAAATATTATTTAATTATTATAACATGAGTTTTATATATAATAACTTTGATTTGTAATATTTCATGTACCTACAACCAAAATTATAGTTTAAATTTTTATTAATCATTTTTCACAGAAATAATACATGCCTAAATATCATCACATGTCTCTCCTAAAGTGGCCAAAGAGATCTGAACGCCACATCCTTACACACATCCGTCTCCTCATCAACATTCATACATCGTCTCATACATGTTCGTCTGTTGTTCAAGATTCTTATATTATAATTTTACTAATGTAAATATTAAAGCTTTATTGCATTGCCAAAATTTCTTTAGATAATTCAATATATGGAAGTGACAGTTGTCACATGACAGGTAACTGTAACTTCCATACATTGAGTTATTATTCTTTTTCATTGCTAAATTGACACGCTAACTAAACACCCTGTACAGACCACTTTGATTTAGCATTCACTTTATCTTGTATGTCTAGGTTTTTATATAATTAAATTATTGTTTATAAATCATATTTTTTCAGCAATGACATCTTTGTTATTTTTATTTGTGATGTTTTTAGTTAGATATTGTATTTTAGATATGTATATTTTAATTTTTTAGAATTGTTCTACCACGAGAACATCTGACGATGCTTTGATGACAGTTCCATCACATTATGATACACTTCCCTCTTCACTTTGGCAAAATTCAAATTGAACTATGGCTCATCCTTGAAGTTGGTAGCCCCTGTCATTGTATTGTGGCCTTTACAAGACAATGATTGTCTTGGTACATGAGGCTTTTATGTCCGCTGTGCCGAGTGTCTACCGATACTCGTGAGGAACGTAAGAAAAAAGAGTTGTAAGAATGATTATCATATTACGTATTGATGTATTTTGAGTGTTCATTTTAGTGGGTTATCATTTCCTCAATTAATGTCACCTTACGAGGTTATTGCGCAAATAAACATTATGGAAACAAACCATTTTGCTTTCCCGTGTTCATTATTCGTAGTGCCTTTAGAAATGATGATCTAATTTCAATAACACAATTATATTTATTAAATTTAAGTTGAATATTTTAACACTGTGGTGATTTGATTGGTGTTTTCATCGCTGGCAGATGTCAATTTTCCTTAATTGTGTTCTTTTTTTCTAGTATTGTTCTTATTTACAATTTATTTTGTGCTTATTGCATATAATTCATATTTTGTATGTTAGCAATGTAAGTTTGGTATAAATCTTATACTTAGTGTCTATCTTCAATTTTTTTATTTAATATCATATATGTAATGTGATAGGTTGTGGAAATTTATTGAAAAGTATGTAATTGTTAGTCTTATGCGTAGATCTGAGAAGATTTAGGGATAAATTTCACTTTGAGATTCAATATATATATATATATAAATATATTCGTATGGTGAGTTAGGCGCTCACAATATTGCAAGGAGTTCCCTAAGCCATATTCTGGCTTAGGGAACTCAATAGAAGATAGATTCATTTATAGCTTTATGAATGATTCGGTATTTAATCGATTTATGTGAATATTGCAGTTTTGTTATGTTAACGCGCATGAAGGATATATTTGAACTTGTATTGAAGGTAGTTCATTAATGTAGGTACATATTTCATTAAAGCATTTATCACTTATTTCATTACAAAAAATTAAAAATTATCTAGGTTTATTTTTTTATATTCATAGCTATATTTCATTTTAGAAGTGTAGACATTTTGTAGTAGGTATTGTCTAATTCTTGAATGATAATATTGTAAATTTATATGTATGTTTCCTTGATTCTCCCAATTGGCAAAGTGAATTCATCGGCCTAAAGTATATGAAGCACAATTCAATTAGATTCATTACATGTGTAAGACCTAATTTAAAGTGATAATGGTACGCATATTTGAGAGGTACTTTTATTGTTAATTTACTTTCTTCTTTTATAAGTGTGTTTGGAATATTTGTTTATGAATTTGTTTCTTAAGTTATCCTACTATTCTTGTGATAGTTATAAGGTTAATGATATAATTACTTTATCTAATCTTCTTTATGTATATTTGTAGAGTATTTGCAGTAAGAGATTATATTTTTACCGTGTTGTGTGTATATTTTGTTTGTGTGCCATGCTTATCTAAAACTATCAGAGTAGCTACTTCACCGCATATTGATGCTCTGTTTTACAAATATTATGACTGTTTTTGACAGCACAAACGAACTATTACATATGTATGTATTTGTTATATATTTTTTTTATGTTTTTAAGGCAAATTATTGCTTTAGATTACTAAGAATAATGCTCATTTAATGGCAAAATTTCAATCTTTTGATGAAATTAAGATTTGACTAAATATTTAAAATTTGAAGAATGATTATTTTGTATTATAATGGCGAATATATGTAGGTTAGCATTTGATAAATGTTGGTTTTCTCTAATTGGTGTGAAAATGAAGGTATATGAGAGAATACTAGGTAATTTATTAGTATCAATGTGTATTGAATAGTGAATTATCATGAAAATATCTTTGGTAGGTATGTAAAGAGATTTGGTAATAGATTTTATTCCATTTTATACATGATATATGGTAAAATGTTAAATGATGAAGTTATTGTTGTAGCTTAGTGGTAGATATGTGATTGTTAGTGGTATTATAGTACAGATTTGATCCTGATAGTGCAAATGTTTTATATTGAATATTCTTATATCTTGGTGGTAATTATTGTTCAAAAATTTACTTACAACATTTTCCATAACTACATTTTACATTCAAAATCTTAGCATACTTACATATGTATTTACCTAGTACCTAATTTTTACTTTGATAAATTGTTGAAAATGGATATGAATTTTTCAAGGCATATGTTTTATTGTATCAATTAATCTTGACAAATATGGATTGAATCATTCCAAATGCGGAAGAGTATTTTTCACTGTCAAATTTATAAAAAAAATACTAAATATGGTTTGGGTTAGTCACCAATGATATTTAGTTCTTAGTTGGGAAATTTCATTTTCCAAACAATTCGTATCAAGAATACAAAGTGACAATCTATGATGTATAAAAACAACCATCCATCAACGTGTTTGAATGTTTTACTTGACATGTATAATACAATTTATTTTATCAAATCGTTGTGAAAATCAAAATTCATTATGAAAAAAATCAATTATAGAAGTTTACAATATTTTAATAAATCTTTTGCAGTGATTTGCCTAAGTATTTTTTTTTAAATCGTAGACTATAAATAAGAATGTTGTTCATAATTTCATACATAGATGGCTGTAGTAAAAATCCTTATTTTCAAGCGAAAAGAATTTCAGTATTGCAATATATAGAACTTTCAAAAATTGAATTGATAGGGATCTCATTAAAAAAGGCATAATTGGTGAACGTTGCGCAAGCGCATAAAGTGATCACGTAAACCAGCCGATGACAGGTCGTAAGCCCTGTAGGTGCCTTGATTTCTCAGTTCTCCTACAGTAAATATTCCAACTTCGTCTCTATTGAGATAATTAAACATCTATTAAAAAATATAAATTTCCTTTTTTTACTGTTACATTCATGATTTATAAATTGTATAGTCTACTATGTATCACTTGTCTATTTATCTTTTATTATATTTATATAAATAGAAAAGTTTATTATTGAAAGCTTATTCTGTATTCAATTACTAAGCTGACTTTTAACAATCATTACAAAATAAAGAACTATGTATTGGGAATATCAATTTTATGTATTTCTATTTAACATTAATTCATATGTATTTTATTTACTTATTTTTCTTTTTGAGTATAACTTTTTCAAAGACAAATCAACATGAAAGTACTGTACCCATATATTTCATTATCAATGTAATTTTTATGTAATTTTTGGCTAAGTGGTTTTGATTTTAATTTTAGAGATTTATGAAATACATACTCTACATAGATGGAGTTCATACCTTGTTTTAGATTCGGAATCAATAGCTAGTATGGGTTTGGAAAGCAAGAGATTTCAAAAATATTATCTAAGATAGATAAAAGTATTCAATTTGTATGTGCCTAATATTCTTATAAAAGGTTTACAAGCAAAAAAAAATATCAAGACGAATTTGATTTATATTGAAAATTTTGTTTGTTGCTGGTAGGTACTTTGATTTACTACGTATATTTTATAAATGTGAATAGATTTTAATAGCTAGTAATACTTGCTAACCATAAAAGAGCTTATTGATTTTGGTTGTCAGTGACCAATATAGTATTGAATGTAATCAACCGTTGCTTAATCTTTACATTGGTCACAATGTCATTCATTTGTTAATTTTCACTAAATGGAAATAATTATAAAATCTACATTGATTGTTGAATAAAGTGCCACTCATAAAATTATTTATATTTAAGGATTGCTTTAAGTTTAATTCAAATTACATATTTATACTGTTTTTTTTTATGTTGTATATCTCTCATTTTGTGAATCAAAATTACTTCATTAAATAAGGATAAATATACTATTTGTTTAATTTTTTTATTTTTCCCAAATCTTACCTGATATCAAATTTATTCAATACACAGTATATATTTATTGTTCTTATGGACAGAGTGTTGCATTAGAGAATTTAATTAGATAATACTGGAGGGATACATTTTAAGCGTATTCTTTTTACATAAATTGCTCAATGGGTATGTAGAGAGTTCATACTTTTGAGTTTTTTTTTGTGATGTTTTTGTGTGTGCCATAATCCATATGCCGTACACTAACATGTAAATTTGTGTCCTCTGTACATATCAAATTAAAAGGCAGATAAACTTCATATCGATACCATTTATGTGAAGTACATTAACTTATTGATGAGTTGATTAGTTTTCCATAGACAACCATTCATTTTTTCTCTATGATTTCATCTGTTAAAACTGAAAAAATGCTCTCACAACCTGTATATTTGAGATATTTTAATTTTGTTTAAATTATTTATACAAAACTGCATTTCGAGTTTGCCGACCTTAAAATAAAAATATACAACCGAAAATCTTACATTACCAATAGATCTCAGGCTGTATTGTTGCACGAATATATTTACTCAGGTGTACCTCAGGGATCCCATTTAGGACCTCTACTCTTTCTTATATATATATATATATATATATATCAACGACATTAGAGACTGGCTATGATTCTCAAAAATATTGCTTTTTGCGGATGACGCCAAAATATACAAAACGATTATGAGCGTGCAAGACTGTTTGGAACTCCAATCCGACCTCAATAGACTTCACAATTATTGTGTTAACAACCAGTTATTTTTGAATACAGAAAAATGTAATGTAATCACTTTTACCAGAAAAACCAACAATTTATTTATAAATACTCTATTAATGGTGCAAAATTAGAATATAAAAAAGAGATAGAGACTTGGGAATCGTTTTGGACAAAAAATTGAAACATGTCCAGCATTTTGAAAGTGAGTGTAAGCGAAAATTCAACATGCTCAGTCTCATATTATGAAGCACCAAACATTAAAAAATTCCATGTCCTTGGTGGTGTTGTTTAACTCCTTGGTTAGAAGCATGCTAGAGTTTGGATCTGTCATCTGGAATCCCAATTACATAACCCACGTTGAGGCACTCGAAAAACCCAAAAAAGAGTTGATTAAGCAGCCGAATTTCAGGAATAGAATCCATCAGGAAAACTACAGCACTAGCCTTCAACACTACAAACTAAAATCATTGGAGTCTAGAGGACTTGTGGCTGACTTATTTTACTTGCACAAGATAATTAATGGTGGAGTAGATGGTCTAAGTCTATTGCAGCTGTTTCCTTTTCGTTGCCCTCAGAGTATACACAGGAATACATCTTTGTTTTACATCGACACGCCTAGCACTAATTACTCACGCAATTAATTTGTGAATAGAGCATGTAATTCTTACAATAAAAACTGTATGAGTGACCATAGGCTTGATATTTTTACTTCAAGTCTCTATACATACAGAAAATGGTTTTTAATAAATTTAAAATGACAATTTGTTCCTAAAAATGTTCTAACAGACAATATCAACTTTTTTCCCCTTTCTGAATACCTCTATAAAGAAATCTATTTTAAATGTATGATTTTTTTGTATATATTTCTAAATTACACATTTAAGGTTTGACTCATGAAGTTATGATATAAAGTATGTAGTAAAAGTCTCAAAAGTAGGTACAAAAAAAATATTGTATAGTTTTCGCCAAATATCTTGAACCTGGTTTTCGGGTACGCAGAGCGCAAATTTATGTCTTTTTGCTACGTTGGTATATGTGCAAATCGCCCCCCTTCTCGGCGAAACAGCTCAAGATATTTGGCGACAACTATACAATATTTTTTTTGTACCTACTTTTGAGACTTACTACTCCTGATTACTTGCAATAGTTATACTTCTTGTGTACGCACATTGAGTTTTTTTTTTTCAGAAGGTTATTGAGTGGCCATAAAAAAATGATTCATTTGTAGATAGGGATAACTTCGACAAATAAAAAATGTATGTTGGTATGTCTTATGTTTTTATTTCAAAATCTCTCGATTAAAAATTATTTTGATAAATTCTCTATGTAAATAATCGAACTTTATTATAAAAATATTTCAATACCATATCTTATTATTATTATTAATGCCAACGATTTCTGTGCCACCATTCTAGATTAGATTGTAAACAGAAAAAAATATTTATTTAAAAATATACCTATGTACTTCTAACGAAATCATCCATCGTATGAATCAAATATTGTACTTCTGTAAGTTGGATTTTTAAGGTGATATTTACGAAGGGTTTGTAGGTACCTACCCTGTGCTTTTTAACACTATTAGAGTAATTTATTGTAATCTGAGTAAAATTATGAAATATGACACGTTCATTTAAATAATATTTAGATACTAACCATTGTTATTAGATAGATCTATATAATTATGTAAGATCATATACGTACTTAACATTAAATACAATAAAGTACTTAACATTTTCGAGTTTTGAAAAAGTCATGCAATTGATAAAAGTTCTGAAAATAAACTGTTTTTATTTCAAACGCGTATCTTTAGAAGGTATCTTTAGTATAGCCTACTATGCCCCCTTAATAAATTTGAAGAAATTGAGATCATTATATAGATAGTCAAAAAGTATATACCTAATACCTACCTACGGATAAGTATAGTTATAGTAAAACAAATAAATATTATCTTTGATGAAGAAATATACACGTACCTATAATTGATATATAGTCACGCGAGCTAATAAGTGTACCTACAGGATATCTTTCTAAATATGTATTATTTCATGCCAAGTTTAACGCCCAAAGCATTGGTATAATTTCTAATGGCGATTGTTTAGATTTATCACAAAGTAATAGATAGTTATCGTGTATTTGTAAGTTTTTTTTTACGAGCTCTTATTATTACAAAAGTTGAGTTATAATCTATAAAAAAATCCATACAACTAGGTACACTATATATCTTGACAAAACAATAAAGTCGAAATATGTTCTCGGATATGCCTTCGGGCATTCTGACAAGCAGACCGGCATAATACTATAATAGGTAGGAATATTACTAGGTACATAATATTATGATATCCACAGCCTTCAATATTGACCTACATCATTTTATGGATTATGGCATTATTAATTTATGACTCAATGTATTATTTTAGTATGTTGGTCTCTTGTGTCTGTTCATATAGATATCATAATTTCCCACCTTTAACAGAGAAATGGTTAGACAATCATTAATCATATCAAGGACTCAATATGAGTCAGAACCACAAAAATTCTCTTATCGCTGGTGAATCGAGTGTTGACTTTAACACGGTCATTAATGTTCAACCAATATAATTGGGCAGCAGCAATGCACGGTAATGTATATATAAACATATTATGCTTGCAATTATTACTATGCTCATTGTTTTGGTGTGAGTGGTCTAATAAAATGGAATGGATTGTTCGCAGTGCTCAAAGTACATAAGAGCCCTTAATCTAAAGGATAATCTCATAGAGCAACACAGCACTGAATTATCATTGCCCTTGGAACGATCCTGAATCATTAAGCGGCGCTATAAAAATTCTTATTATTATTATTATGTGCTGTATGTTCGTCGTAATGTATTTTGTCTGTCTAGTTTCTAATATTATGTAGAGGAGATCAAATTTAATATAATGCCACCTACTAAATTGCGACAGCCACATATGTCATATTGTACGAAAAATGGTTGTATTTTTACACGTCTACGTATCAGTCATCAATTACATAAGTTATCAATAAGTATCATGCAAATATTCTATAGATCATGCACTAGGTATATGAGTTTCGTCGTGATGTTTTTGTGTGTAAGACGTACTATGATCTGTAATTGGGTCTTTTGTACAGCCTTTCAATACTTAAGTTCAATAGATTCAATGTAAGTATAAAGAGCAATAACTTAGAGTCGAGTAGCTTTCAATAGACGACGCCGACGCTTTTTTTTACTCTCCACTACTATGGAATAGTGATTTCATTTGTCAAAACTCCCAAAATGCTCTTACCTACTGCAAAATTGAGTTCTTTGATTTAAGTCTAAAGAATGTACCTATATTATAAAAATGTAGGTACCTACACTTAGTGGAGAGTTTAGTGTTTTAGTTTACGATACATAATAATATACTCTTTTTTATTTCAAATCACATAATATATTTTTCCTACAGTGAAAATTTTACTCTTAATCGTCACAAACACATAAATATATATCATAGTACACATATAATATTAGGCTTAATAGAACAATAATGATTGATAAACGATGAACAAAGTAAGAAATACAAACAAAAGGAAAGAATGTAGGTAATATGAAGAAATATGTCATTAATAGAATGAAATAGAATGAACACGATTGAGATGGTTTGGCCACATGGGGAGAATAAATTAGGAACGCCTGACGAAGAAAATATAGGTACCTACAGTGCGGACAGGAATGGAATGAGAGATCGGGGCCGCCCCAACCAACTGAGCCACGGAGGCCGACTTCTTTCTTTTCTTGTGGCCCCAGTACAGGCATCCTCTTATTGGCACCCATATGGACAACGTCTAAGATTGGTTCCAGTTTTGTCAACAAGCCCACCGCCTCCGGTCTCGCTTCGAGGATATCCCGGAGGGTGTCGTTAAATTTCCTTAGCTGACAGTTCTGCACAATGTACTTTACTGTCTGCTCAACCCCACATTCACAATGTGGGTTCTCCCTCTTCTAAAATTTAATCGGATTGAGTTTATTGTCTTATTTCGAATATTACGATTAGGTACGTAGTTGTTCGGCGTATGTATCTCAAAAATCATAAGTTATAAAAGTGCTTGAGATGAGGTGAAATTGGACCTTATATCTGGAGACCGGAGAGCCATAAACGTCTAAGCAAAGAGCCGCAAGCGGCTTACGAGCCGATAATTCCGACCCCTGGTATTACATAACTAACAAATTACATATAAATATAAGTATTACAATGTCGTTGGAACGACAGGCTTGAGTACAGTTGCTTTTATGATTTTAAATAATTTAAACTACAAAGTTTGATTACACCATTTCTTTACCAATCTAGAGAAGTAAAATAGAATGTAACAGATTTTTAATTATCTCAATAGAGACGAAGTTGGAATATTTATTGTAGGAGAACCGGGAAATATCTTTGACTCCCGACAGGGAAAAAAATCCAATGTTTGCGCATATGCAATAATAAAAATATTCGATTAAAATAGAATGTATGGAATTTTTTGTTAAATGTTTCTTGACTATCATTATTCATAGTTCACATCAAATACACAAGACATTTGTGATAGGTACTTATACCTATAGTTGTTACCCATTGAAAAACTGATGAAAAAATTGCATAGTAATAAATTTCCCTTACAGAGAGTGAAAATGAATGTATATTATGTATGTATAATGGCAATAAGTCATATTTATTTGAAGAAATATTTATTTATTTATTATCTTTGGGAAGCTACAGCTCATTTACAGTTTAATGATACAATATTATGTTTACAGTGTTAGAGCCAAAAAAGCATTCCATCAACATAATATAAAAACAAATAACAGTTTACAAGCCAAAAACATTCATACACACACCTTCATACACACCCTCACACACCATCACACACACCCTCACACACGCACACGCACACACACATATTTAATAATTGTTGGAAGAGTTTGCCTTATGGCAATAAACCCACCTTTGTGCACTTGTATAAAAAAAATGTAATTGTAACAAAAAATACATATAACTGATGTGCATAGGTGATGCAACTAGGTAAAAGTAAAAAAAAACAATAAGTAATTCTACATTTTTTCCCTATCTAAACAGACCCATTCTACCAATAAACAATATAACACAAATAAAAAAACGTTGTTAATATGGTTATTAATATTTTTTTTCTAATAAACGATGGTTTTATACAATTTTCCCTAATATCACGTTTGAGAATGCCTTTATCAATATATGTACCTACGTGCAATATGCGTGTTTTAATATAATATGTACTATACGAATTGGAGGGAATGTACTTCCTTGTTTGTGTTCTATCTAACCGAGTGTAGATAATAAAAATGTGATACAGCAGGAGGGCGTGGGTGATATGAGATATGGTGCTTTTACCACTACTCTAAGCTGTTTCAGCAGCTTGAGGCAGAGTTTAGTTCGGCAAAAAGTCCGGCGACAGAATCTTTAATCTCACAAAATCAGTAAGTACTTCTCCGCCGTGTCGTGTGGTGTACATTACACGCAAATATCACCAATTTATCTTCACCAGTTGAATCTTATTCGCTGTGATTAGTGTAAATAATCCTTATCGAAACAATAGCGCGTGAATTTTATGTGTCAAAATATATCGGCCGTTTTGAAACATTATTTTATCTGTAGTGATTAAAATGAGATCAAAAATAATAATATGGTTTTAAATGGATAAAAATAACGAGTTTTAAAGCAAAATAACACATTAAATTGAATTGACAAGGTAAAATAACAATATCGTATATAAATAATAAATTGCTGTGAATGTAGTGAATATTTATCAATATTAATAGCCTCCAATGTGACGAACTTCTTTTTTTTTCAAATAATAAAAAATAAGTTTATTTAACTAAAAATAAATCATTGAAATTTTCATTAAGATTTAATAAGTTGCCGTAAAATAAATAAGAGACATAAAAAATGGTCAATTTAAATCCATTGATATATTTTTCTGCTACTATTAAGAAAAATATTTTTTTAGCGTAGTTGTCACAAAAAATTGTAAGATTATTAATTTCTTATTATATATAATCTTCAAAAAATATTCTTCTAGAACTAAATTGATTTAATGAGTATTGTGGAAATATAATTATGAATCAACCCTTGATAATTAGTCAATCTCAACTAACGAAAAACAATAAATGATGAATTCAACCAACACTGCATAAAACAGAATTATTGAATGCCTCATTGTTTATTGATTTCTATATTTTTTCAAGGATTTTGTACACCTTCCATATTTTTTATAAAGAATGAATATGTCCTTGAAACATCCATATGCATTCCCTAAAATAAGCATAAATGCTTGTGCTATAGGAGAATGAAATCGGTCGTGGCAGGATTCTAACTCGCGACCAGTGGATTACTAACCCAGTGCGCTAACAGCTTTGCCATCATATATTTGTGTAATTTGTTCGTAACAAAATTTATCGAATAAAACAATTGAAAAATAATAAAATTGAAAAATCGGAATAGGAAAAATTGTACCTACAATTGAATTTTCCTTGCTTTATGTTTTTTTTTCTCCAAAACCAAGATAGAATGTAAATCCTCCCAAATATAGGAAAAGTTCTACTATGAAATATTTAGGTACCTATACTATCCCATAAAACTTTGGATGTACTTACACAAATAAAGTAGGATAATAGAAAAAATACTTATTTTTATAACACAATAGATTTTTTTCCACACTATTAATAACTGATATATTTGTATGCAGAGGTATTTTTTTCCTTATATTACATTTTTTACCTAATATGTCTACTAAATCAATATACTGATTGCGAATCAGATGTTATCAGGCGCATCATTTTTTCTGTAACTAGCGTACGCTATTTTGAATTATCATCTATGTACTAGGTACTTGATATTTATTATAAGATTTTTAATTTCCCGTAAAAAATAATTACAAGTTTTATCATGATGTCATAAACTACATATTTTTTTATGTTTTTTTTATTGTACTTATATTTTATTGTTGGCTTATGGAGACTATTAACGGCGCCTTGCAAAACTCTGAAAGAACACATAAAGATCATAAGAAGAGTCTGAAGAACTTCTTGCAGACACTGCACTCAAAGTGTCAAAGAGAGCTAATTATGAGGAAACAGCTGGGTGCTGGGTCACCACCCACTATTCACTGAATGTGAAGATAAGAGTGAACCGTATTATTGACAAAGTCTCGAAAACCCTGAAGTTGATCTTCGTGGTTACAATGTCCGCATGTCCAATGGGTCCAAAAAATTCCCTCGGACATAGTTGTAGAGTTCTCGTCGGAATGTTGACACGGAGAAATTAATGCGCATTCCAATAGGATATGCTTAGTAACGACCAGGGTTTTTTTTAGCTTATATGGCATTCCACCCAATTATTAAGATGATTTCTGCCAGTATAAAAATGTTATTAAATTATTTTGAGACTTGAGGTTATTGCATTTTAGATTGAATCTATTATAGTAGAGAATTTAATGAAGAAGATGTGACATATTGATTTGTAGTGAAGTATTAAGTGTATAGTATAAATTATGTTCAGTGTGGATTGGACATTCAAAAAACACATGGTCCAGGGTCTCGACTTCCTCTCTACAAGCACACGAAGGGTTATCCCTTACATGTATCTTGTAGAGGTGAATGCAAATAAGGCAGTATCCTAGTCTGATGCGACATATATTTGACACGTCTCATTTGGCCATGCCCTTGTCGTAGAACCTGGTTTGGAAGGATATAGAAATTTTGATGTATTTACAGGATGAACCAGGGTTAAAACAAAGCTGACATGAGGACGAATCGGATGAGTGAAAATAAAAATTGTAACTTTTGAAACTGCTGTGTCCATTGAAGAATTGCGTGGTCCAATAATCAGGAATAATCCACGAAGAATATATTCGAGTCCTCACATCGGGAAAAAATAAAAATGTCAGTCTGCCCACGGAAGAAGACGACCAGCGACGTTGCCAAGCGTCTAAAAGAAAACTGGGCTAGGTTCTCTATCACTCCACGAATGGTCGGTAAATACATATATCGATGAGAGAAATACGCCACCCAAAATTGAGCTTCGACTGTTTAGATTTCAGTCATTTTACATTTTTGATCTGATTCAATCCAAACGACATTTTCTACAAAAGCAAATTTATTTATCTAAGCAATTAGGAAAAAAACTATAAATATATATACTAACCATATTAAGCACTTAAAAAATAAATATGTGTACTCAGGTACGACAAAGTTAGAGTTATAGGTAAGTATACATAATATTATACATACGTTATTTATGTATATTCCTTGTTTTTTAAGTATGTCGAGAAATTTTAACATAGTACTCATAGGTAGGTATATTATAATATTATGTACATTATGGTTTATAACCATCCGCCTCACATGCGTGAGGTCAACGGTTCGAACCCGGGTGGGGCACGCACCTCTGGATTTTTAAAAATCTATGTGCGGATTTATATCACTAGCTATGAGTTTGTCTGGTTCCCCTTTCTAAGGGTTACGAAGGTCAGATGGCAGTAGCTTCAATGTAATAACCAGACTCGCCAATTCCAGGATCATGGTCAAAGCGTACCCCGATAGAAACGGGACAAAAGCGCTAAGGGGAAAGAAAGAAGAATGGTTTATAACCATCCATAGACCACAATTTACATTAAATAGAAAGGTATTGATAGTTATCCATATAACGATTATTTAGTATTTTTGTACAAAATCCTCGAAATTATTTCTTTTGGATTAAATTAAATACTAAACAAATAAAGAACCGATACTTTGAACTTATCAAGTACCATCAATACGTCATAATGATGATAATAATTCAATCGAATATTCCAAAATTACTAGAGAAATTAATACTAAATAAAATCGAAAACAATGTCAAACAAATTATTTCTACCAGACAACACGGCTTTGTGTCTAAAAGAAGTACCCTTACCAATTTGATAATTTACGAAAATTTTATCTCCAACGCTATTGCAAATAAACAACAAATAGATTCCATTTACACAGATTTCAGCAAAGCGTTCGACAAAGTATGTCATAAATTCTAATAAATAAATTACTAAACCAGGGAATATGCGGTAATTTATTAAATTGGATCATAAGTTACTTGTCAGGTAAAAAGCTAGCAGTAAAAATAAATAATGTCACATCATATATATTTCATGCATCGTCTGGTGTCCCGCAAGGTTCCCATTTGGGACCTGTCCTTTTCATACTTTTCATAAACGATATAGTTGATATTCTAGAAAATGTTGAAGTACTTCTCTTTGCGGACGACATGAAAATATATCGAATCATCAATAATATAAGCGATTGCTTAATCTTGCAAACTGCCTTGAATAATGTTAACAGTTGGTGCCAAAAAAATAAACTTTACTTAAACATTATGAAGTGTCAATATATACGTTTCTTCAAAATTAAAAATCCCATTATATTCACGTACACCATAAATAATATACAGTTAAAATACCAGGCAGAAATTCTTGATTTGGGCGTAACGTTTGACGAAAATCTCTCATTTGTTAAACATATAAATAATATTTGCTCTACGGGACTTCAAACTTTGGGGTTCATTTTAAGAATTTCCAAAGATTTCAAAAATTTGTATACATTAAAATTACTTTATACATCACTTGTAAGAAGCATTGTCGAGTACAACTCTTCAATATGGTCGCCCTATTATCGAGTCCACTCGGACTCTATAGAAAAAATTCAGCATAAATTTCTCCGTTTTGTAAATTTTAAAATGGGTATACCAATCGAAAGATTAAATTATGACTTTCTTTTAAAATCAATGCATTTGTTAAAGCTTTCAGATAGGCGTAAACTCACCGATTTGTTTTTCTTGTTTAAAATCATTATGCATAGCGTGGACAGCCCTGAAATACTGATGCGCATCAACTTTCATGTACCGCGTGTGGGTACTCGCGATACAAACCAATTTTATTGTGACAATTCCCGCACACTAGCGCATCACAATTCTGCACTGAACAGAATTCAGAGGTTGAGCAATGAATATGCTAGTCATATTGATCTGTTTATAGGCAATATAAATAATCACAGAAATAACCTACGGGTTAAATTCCACTGATCGTGTTTAATTTTATTCTTCATTATTCATACCTGCTTTACCTATATTGTTTATTTGTTCATTTTATACCTACTTTCATTTGTTTTCTCTTTATTTTTTGGTTAAATTTTATTTGTATGTATTTTTATATGTATTTTTTATAAGTTTTTCTTTGTATTGATTTATTCTTGCTTTATTTTCATGGTTTATTGATTGGATATGTTTGTTTTTTTTTATATATATACATTATCACACATTATGTACTATATTTTGTATCTTTTGAATTATTCTTGTAAATGGCAAACGCCGTTAATAAAATAAATAAATAAATAAATAAATAAATAATGTATCTCTGCCTACCCCAAATAGGGAAACAGTGTGATGGTAATGTATGGTATGTATGTATGTATGAATATACTTTGTATTTTAATTAGATATTAAGTAATTGTTGTACCTACGTTTATCTTTGGTCCGAGGGTTATAGTCTAAAATAAACTCGTATAAGTATTAGCAGTAAGTTTTCAATCTGTCGATTGATACGGCTTCCTAACTGTACAATTCCATAATAACTATGATAAATATGGACACATATATTATATTCCACAACGAATTTATCATAGTTCGTATGTGTTCATATTTATCATAGTTCGTATAAGTATAATTTTGTTCGTATAAGTTCTTTTTTATATTTTACCTACATGCAGAAAGGTCACAGATCGATCGTCAAAAACGACAAATATAATATGTGTATGCCTTTCAACGAAATAACGATGTTTAATTAAATTATTGAACAGCATGAGTATCGGAAAACATAGCTATCATTTTTTTAGTCCATAGAAGTACGATGTACGTGAGAAATTAGTTTCAATAAATTTCTCTTCCGCTTGAAATCTATAACCCTGGACGCCGGCACCTGAATTAAAATTAATTGAATTATAAAAAAACCAGATTTAACAAAAAGTATCTGTCAAATTGATTTATATCCCACACTGAGAGTAAAAAGAAAAAAAAACGATTTAAAAACAGTATTACCTACGTTTAAAAATAAAATATTTTTAATAATATTCTGATAATGTAGGAATATAACGATGTGCCAATTTTTAAGTTTGACCTGTGACGGATCATATTAAACTTACATACATACACATTGATGCTTTAATATTTAAGATAAAATAGGTACATGTTTTGATTAATGAAATTTAATATTATACCTATGTAAGGCAATTGTGTCTATACAATGTATTAGTAGGTATATCTTTATACTTTCTTAAGTAAAAAATTTATCGACAAAGCACGTTTTGATAACAGTATGCGTTTAATCTGGTGTAACTAAAACTGCCTACAAAATACTATATAGATTAAAGTGACGAGCAATGCATGACCAAGACTGGTTACCATGGTATTGATCTAGTTCTGGGGGGCAAGTCTGGTTGACCGTCGAAATGAAAACCCTCCTTGTTTACCCATATCATGGATATAATTATTATATGGAGTTTATTTTTTTTTTTTTAGATGTCATAGATCTCCATACGATAATTATATCCATGATATGGGTAATCACTGGGGTTTTGATTTCGCCGGTCGAACCAGACTTGCCCCCCTGATCATTCATTCACTGAAATTATTTATTATTCGGTTAAATGTCAATAATTTTCAAGGGAAATATCGAGGTTCATAATTTTATGGGCTAATGGGCTAATAACACTTTATTTATTTTCAAAAAATAAATTCAGAACTAATAACGATGTACATAATAATTTTAATATAAATTCAAAAGTACAAAAATAGAAAATACAATCATAATCACCTACAGGATAGTAAAATCCTTGGCAGTGTGATTGAGCACACGAAAAAAATTCCGACAGACGGAGACGTGGCGACCTACATATGTAGGTTCGATCCGCAGTGGAGAAGGAATCAATTTAAAATATTACTCACGCTATTTTTACTTCTCTTATAACTCTGGTTAGTAGGAAGAAATTGCCAATTGGCAATAATCTCTCCACTTGCAGAAAGTGTTTATCAATATTGTTATTATTACTTGTCTTTATATACCTACTATAGGTATTACGGGGTTTTCATTATAATATTTAGGTACTTCTCGTCTCGTCGTTAGTTAATCATTGACATTCGTGATCACTGATCACTAGAGACCCAAATTATTCTCGTTATTTTTTAGAAAAGGGGTGCTATTTTTAGTAGAAAAGTGATGCTATTTTTTCAAAAATGATATTATTCGCGTAATTTTTTGGAAAAAAAGAGTTTTTTTTTTAGAAATGTGGTGTTATTTTTTGAGGATATTGATTAATATTGTTTTTATGAAATTGTTGATGTTTTTTTAAAAAATCGATGTTATTTCCCACAATGAAATGTAAATTAAGAGAAATCAATACAACTCTTCTCTCAACAAAATTCTTTTTCTACTACAAATGATAATATGCTTAAATAATTTCCATAACTGAGATTTAAAATTGATAGAAAAGTTACAAGAAAATATGATATATATTGTCATCCTAAAACCTCGATTATTGGATTTAATTAAAAAACACTATGGCATTTTCTATTCAAAACACATTTGTTTATACGTAAAAAATAACATCATTATTTAGTGCAGGTTGCTTTTAAAGTATTCGAATACGCCGATGAGAAGCTTCTCTTTTGAGTGTATATATATTAGGTACCTACTTCAAATTAATGATAGTTCTTGTATTTTTCTATAAGGATGCTGATAACAAAACCTTGTCGTAGTACTAATAAATAGATATTAACTTTATAATAGGGACTCCTATACAGTATCATCATCATGCGATGACTTCATACATTTATAAATAAATACCGATTATACTAAAAATAATAAATACTATTACGAAGAGGGCCGCGAAACACATTATTTTTTAATGAAAAGGCTTAAAACTCATAAATAATACAATTTCCCAGCAATTTGTGCAGTAAAAACTTGAGCATGTGTAGTCCATAGCTCAATTACGTTGCATGCTCTGTGATGTACATAGATTCGATCTTGATTATTATATATTATATGCAGATTTCGTATTATTATAAACCAACAATAACCCTCTCCCTAATATTCCACTTTCTGAAATTGGTGGTTTTGTGGTTCATTTTTATGTGATTTATTTAATATTTATATTTTTTTTGTATTATAATTTTGATGTTGGTTTTTCCTAGATACCTATTAAATGTATATTTTTTATTCTGTATGTGTTGCTTTTGGTTTTGAAACTGCTTGTTTTATTTTTAATTGTTAATTATTATTTGTTTTTATTTATGTTTGTTGTTTATAGATTCTTTGTAAACTATTTTTATTACGTAAGACGTAAGCAAAGAGCTACTGCTTTTCTAAACGCAAGCTTCTTCCTTAAATTAGGAAAAGAAACATTAATTATTTTGATAACATGTAATTTTGTAAGTATGTAATTCTAAAGTCTAATAGTACCTATATTCAAATAAAAAAAAAGGAATTGTATAAGTATCTACATAAGTACACATATTTATTACAAGCACTATTAATGTTTAAATAATAATAAAAGACAAATAATGTATTCAAATAAATTTTCACTATCCACTACTAAACAGTGAATAGAAACCCATATAAAATAGACTTGTAAAGTATATTGAAAGTTGATAATTGTAATCTCTAACGGTTGAGTGGTCGTATCAGATAATTGAATACTTACATATATAGAAGGCGAATTAATTGTAATATATTAGGACAGCTCGAAGTAATAAATCTAAGCAATAGATTTATTTGAGATATTTATTACCATTTTTTAATGCTAGATAACGCCCTCGTACTTTCAAACAGAGATACATATTTGAGAATAAAATATTACTAACAAATAAATTAGTCAAAATAATGTAGGTAAAGTGTCAATCGCTCATTACTCGGTCCATATTAAAATTGGTTATTTGTTTAGAAAAAAAAAAATTACGTAATACGTAACAAATTTATGTATGTCATGGATGTTGTGTATCATAATGACGAGCTAAACTAGTCTTGGTCTTTCTAAGACCAAAAGACTCACAAGACAGAAAATATGCAACGTTGTTTGCAATTGAAAATTTATTTTGAGGCTTTGTTTAGTGTAAGTACAGTTTAAAAATTTTTCGCCATGAGTTTAAAATTTTAATTTGCGAAATTAACAAAATGAAATGTATCATTGAACATAAAATGGTTGACTACAAGGACTTGTAAATTTACACATGTCGTCAAAGTTGTCTCACATTTTTCTGTTCCCTGACCCCATTTACTGCAGATTTTTTCGTTACACGCTTCGCATTATGAAGGTGTTTTAGCAGAACGTTTCATGAGTACTAAATAATAAATATTCGTAAATAAAACAACAAATAAAATGCTTAACACGAGGAATATCTCATTGAGCGCTCAAAACAACTCATCTCGTCACAGTGGTTCAAAAAATATTAAATATAAACTAGTTGCATGTAACACATGAGATCCATGTATAGCAGTTGCATGTATAGTTGAAGAATAAGTACCAAACTATAAACCCATAAATACAAATTATTTAATATTTTAAGATATTTGGTTTTCTATATAACACATGTACCTAGGTATGTATGTATGTCAAGATAGGATAGTATGGAGGTCAGTCCTTTGATCCTACCCAGAATATGAAAACAGCATGATGGTATGTATGTATGTTTGGAGATTAGTATCACTTCTTAGATATTGTGTGTAGGCTACTACCATACAAATTGTATGAAGAAATTCAAAATTCTGAGCATAAAAGTTTTGTAGGCCTATAACTTTGTGGCAGACCACATCTCGAAATTTCTTTCGAGCGCGCGCCTAGCGACGGCAAGTACATTTGTTTATCGCTAGATAATATATTCTTTATATATTCTGAAATTTTGGGCTCTGTAAATTGAGCGGATCAAAAGTTATAAGGGGACAAACACACACACCCTCACACACACACACACACACACACACACACACACACACACACACACACACACACACACACACACACACACACACACACACACACACACACACACACACACACACACACACACACACACACACACCCTTGTTCGCGGATGTCCCATTGTGAAGACCTTTACAAAATTACCGATTGTGCGGTCCTACCTTTCCCGTTGATTTAGCAATATTTGAGCTGTGGAACCCGCGAGTGTTTTCTCCCTCCAACGCAGCTATCTATCAGGAATTTTTATACACTCGAGTGGTACGGAGATATCGTCATTCGAAGAACGTGACAAAAATGCGGATTCCGCGGACGTTTGGTAACATAGCGTCTGCATAATATCATAAACAAACTTATTAACACACTGTACTTACATTACAATAAATTCGTACGAAATCACACACACTGTCCGCATTTTCATATAAATTCGTACGCAATTACACAGCGTCCGTATAATATGATAAACAAACTTCCCCTCACACACCGTCCCCTCATTACAAGAAATACGTACGAATTCACACACTGTTCGCATGTTCATGCAAATTCGTACTCAATTACACACCGTCCGCATAATATGATAAACAAACTTATTAACACACCGTCCCCACATTACCTTTTTCATGTAAATTCACATACAGTCCCTGATGTAATTATTAGCCCACCCTGGTATATTTGGTACATTATGACTTTTTCCTCTTGTTATTAATACATATCTTAATTCATGCAAAAACAAAATATTGAATATTGTTTTGGATATATTTTATGGTTCATTTTAATTGTTGGCAACACTAATTTATTATTAGGTTGGCAACATTTACACATGAAACTATGTAGGTACGTATGTCAGGATAGTATAATGTGGAGTTCAGTCCTATTTTTCCTACCCCGAATGGGTAAACCACTTGATGGCATAATATTATGAAGATTAATTAGATAATCAAACTAAAGTCGATCAATGAGTCCTCGTGTCGTTTTCCATACAATTTGTATTGAATGTGGTCGTGACTAAATTCTTTTTTTGTAAAAAAATGAAGTAAATACATTTCAATTGAAAACTTAGACACATATAATTATCTCTTACTTATATATAAAAAACCGACATCTACATGAACGTAATCAATCAAATCTTTCA
Organism: Molanna angustata; assembly: GCA_963576475.1. NCBI lineage: Eukaryota > Metazoa > Arthropoda > Insecta > Trichoptera > Molannidae > Molanna > Molanna angustata. Next base: position 20,315,986 of record OY754964.1, on the reverse strand, counting down.
AATTGCTCTCAGGCTATAGATTATTTTTATGTGTTTAGCAATTTAATAGTAATGTTCATCATAAAAATATATTTAGGGATTGTCAATCTTTCAAGAAGACAAATATGCTCTTACTATTTACATATAGTTGAGAGTTGATGGTTGGCCACAACCCTCTCGTTTATTATTAAAACCTGGGTTACATATAATAATTCGACGTGATTTTATGTTCAGTGAAAATTCTGACAAAAGTTGACCGATTTCGATGATTTTTGTTTCCATTGGAAAGGTGATATCTTCTGATTAGTCGCTTTATAAATTTCTTGAGGTGTGATAAAGGTAACCACTATCTAACGCACGATTTTTCAACTTCGGCTGTACGTTACGCGATCGGCTAATATACACATTTGTGTAATATTTAGGTACCTACCTATGACAGAATAAGAAATGAGATGTATGATTGAAAGAGATATCGTGAGTAAATGCCCTTAGGTGGTTTAGCCACGTAGAAAGAATGAATGATGATCGACTGACGAAAAAAGTATATAAGGGTGATAAAAGAGGAACGAAAGGTAGAGGTCGGCCAAGGAAAAGTTGGCACGATCACATTAATGGAATTTCGAAAGATGGAGGTGTCAGAAGTAAGAATAATAGCAGAGCGTGTATGACACGATGCATGAACGTGAATGAAGCGAGAAATGTATGTCAATATAGAGGAATCTAGTGTTCGGTCCTCTCTGCCTACCCCAAATAGGTAAACGGCGTGATGGTATGGTACCTATGACAATCGCGTGAATTACAATATGACTATAGATATATATTATAATTGTTGCTTGTTATGAAACGATCTTATATGTTTTGTGTATGTTAAATATTAATACATGAGATCCAACTGCCGATGTCTTGAGTATGTGTAAATGTAGGTATATGAATAGTTAAGCGGTGTTGAGGTGAGACATTCACGAAGACGTTGCTATATAAATCATTCAAAATTATTATTATTATTACTTTTATGTTAAAAATATATTTAGGGATTGATTGTCAATCTTTCAAGAAGACAAATATGCTCTTACTATTTACATATAGTTGAGAGTTGATGGTTGGCCACAACCCTCTCGTTTATTATTAAAACCTGGGTTACATATAATAATTCGACGTGATTTTATGTTCAGTGAAAATTATGACAAAAGTTGACCGATTTCGATGATTTTTGTTTCCATTGGAAAGGTGGTATCTTCTGATTAGTCGCTTTATAAATTTCTTGAGGTGTGATAAAGGTAACCACTATCTAACGCACGATTTTTCAACTTCGGCTGTACGTTACGCGATCGGCTAATATACACATTTGTGTAATATTTAGGTACCTACCTATGACAGAATAAGAAATGAGATGTATGATTGAAAGAGATATCGTGAGTAAATGCCCTTAGATGGTTTAGCCACGTAGAAAGAATGAATGATGATCGACTGACGAAAAAAGTATATAAGGGTGATAAAAGAGGAACGAAAGGTAGAGGTCGGCCAAGGAAAAGTTAGCACGATCACATTAATTGAATTTTGAAAGATGGAGGTGTCAGAAGTAAGAATAATAGCAGAACGTGTATGACACGATGCATGAACGTGAATGAAGCGAGAAATGTATGTCAAGATAGAGGAATCTAGTGTTCGGTCCTCTCTGCCTACCCCAAATAGGTAAACAGCGTGATGGTATGGTACCTATGACAATCGCGTGAATTACAATATGACTATAGATATATATTATAATTGTTGCTTGTTATGAAACGATCTTATATGTTTTGTGTATGTTAAATATTAATACATGAGATCCAACTGCCGATGTCTTGAGTATGTGTAAATGTAGGTATATGAATAGTTAAGCGGTGTTGAGGTGAGACATTCACGAAGACGTTGCTATATAAATCATTCAAAATTATTATAATCAAACTAAAGTCGATCAATGCGTTCTCGTGTCGTTTTCCATACAATTTGTATTGAATGTGGTCGTGACTAAATTCTTTTTTTGCAAAAAAATGAAGTAAATACATTTCAATTGAAAACTTAGACACATATAATAATCTCTTACTTATATATAAAAAACCGACATCTACATGAACGTAATCAATCAAAACTTTCAAATTGCTCTCAGGCTATAGATTATTTTTATGTGTTTAGTAATTTAATAGTAATGTTCATCATAAAAATATATTTAGGGATTGATTGTCAATCTTTCAAGAAGACAAATATGCTCTTACTATTTACATATAGTTGAGAGTTGATGGTTGGCCACAACCCTCTCGTTTATTATTAAAACCTGGGTTACATATAATAATTCGACGTGATTTTATGTTCAGTGAAAATTCTGACAAAAGTTGACCGATTTCGATGATTTTTGTTTCCATTGGAAAGGTGATATCTTCTGATTAGTCGCTTTATAAATTTCTTGAGGTGTGATAAAGGTAACCACTATCTAACGCACGATTTTTCAACTTCGGCTGTACGTTACGCGATCGGCTAATATACACATTTGTGTAATATTTAGGTACCTACCTATGACAGAATAAGAAATGAGATGTATGATTGAAAGAGATATCGTGAGTAAATGCCCTTAGATGGTTTAGCCACGTAGAAAGAATGAATGATGATCGACTGACGAAAAAAGTATATAAGGGTGATAAAAGAGGAACGAAAGGTAGAGGTCGGCCAAGGAAAAGTTAGCACGATCACATTAATTGAATTTTGAAAGATGGAGGTGTCAGAAGTAAGAATAATAGCAGAGCGTGTATGACACGATGCATGAACGTGAATGAAGCGAGAAATGTATGTCAAGATAGAGGAATCTAGTGTTCGGTCCTCTCTGCCTACCCCAAATAGGTAAACGGCGTGATGGTATGGTACCTATGACAATCGCGTGAATTACAATATGACTATAGATATATATTATAATTGTTGCTTGTTATTAAAACGATTTTATATGTTTTGTGTATGTTAAATATTAATACATGAGATCCAACTGCCGATGTCTTGAGTATGTGTAAATGTAGGTATATGAATAGTTAAGCGGTGTTGAGGTGAGACATTCACGAAGACGTTGCTATATAAATCATTCAAAATTATTATTATTATTACTTTTATGTTTTATACTAAATACCTACTTGGAATTGACTAATTTACAGAAGGTACCTACAGTATTGCAGCTACAAATGTAATGAAATATCAATTTTATATGTAGGTATATTTAAAAATAAATAAATATATAAGTAGATAAAAATAATATTTGAAAAATAAGTATTTACCAAATAATTAAACCTGAATCGAAATTATAAAATATAATATGTTTTGTATTATATAATATATCTAGGTACATATAACTATCATAAACTATGTAGGTACGTATGTCAGGATAGTATAATGTGGAGTTCAGTCCTTTTTTTTCCTACCCCGATTGGGTAAACCACTTGATGGCATAATATTATGAAGATTAATTAGATAATCAAACTAAAGTCGATCAATGAGTCCTCGTGTCGTTTTCCATACAATTTGTATTGAATGTGGTCGTGACTAAATTCTTTTTTTGTAAAAAAATGAAGTAAATACATTTCAATTGAAAACTTAGACACATATAATTATCTCTTACTTATATATAAAAAACCGACATCTACATGAACGTAATCAATCAAATCTTTCAAATTGCTTTCAGGCTATAGATTATTTTTATGTGTTTAGTAATTTAATAGTAATGTTCATCATAAAAATATATTTAGGGATTGTCAATCTTTCAAGAAGACAAATATGCTCTTACTATTTACATATAGTTGAGAGTTGATGGTTGGCCACAACCCTCTCGTTTATTATTAAAACCTGGGTTACATATAATAATTCGACGTGATTTTATGTTCAGTGAAAATTATGAAAAAAGTTGACCAATTTCGATGATTTTTGTTTCCATTGGAAAGGTGATATCTTCTGATAAGTCGCTTTATAAATTTCTTGAGGTGTGATAAAGGTAACCACTATCTAACGCACGATTTTTCAACTTCGGCTGTACGGTACGCGATCGGCTAAAATACACATTTGTGTAATATTTAGGTAGGTACCTACCTATGACAGAATAAGAAATGAGATGTATGATTGAAAGAGATATCGTGAGTAAATGCCCTTAGATGGTTTAGCCACGTAGAAAGAATGAATGATGATCGACTGACGAAAAAAGTATATAAGGGTGATAAAAGAGGAACGAAAGGTAGAGGTCGGCCAAGGAAAAGTTAGCACGATCACATTAATTGAATTTTGAAAGATGGAGGTGTCAGAAGTAAGAATAATAGCAGAGCGTGTATGACACGATGCATGAACGTGAATGAAGCGAGAAATGTATGTCAAGATAGAGGAATCTAGTGTTCGGTCCTCTCTGCCTACCCCAAATAGGTAAACAGCGTGATGGTATGGTACCTATGACAATCGCGTGAATTACAATATGACTATAGATATATATTATAATTGTTGCTTGTTATGAAACGATCTTATATGTTTTGTGTATGTTAAATATTAATACATGAGATCCAACTGCCGATGTCTTGAGTATGTGTAAATGTAGGTATATGAATAGTTAAGCGGTGTTGAGGTGAGACATTCACGAAGACGTTGCTATATAAATCATTCAAAATTATTATTATTATTACTTTTATGTTTTATACTAAATACCTACTTGGAATTGACTAATTTACAGAAGGTACCTACAGTATTGCAGCTACAAATGTAATGAAATATCAATTTTATATGTAGGTATATTTAAAAATAAATAAATATATAAGTAGATAAAAATAATATTTGAAAAATAAGTATTTACCAAATAATTAAACCTGAATCGAAATTATAAAATATAATATGTTTTGTATTATATAATATATCTAGGTACATATAACTATCATAAACTATGTAGGTACGTATGTCAGGATAGTATAATGTGGAGTTCAGTCCTTTTTTTTCCTACCCCGAATGGGTAAACCACTTGATGGCATAATATTATGAAGATTAATTAGATAATCAAACTAAAGTCGATCAATGAGTCCTCGTGTCGTTTTCCATACAATTTGTATTGAATGTGGTCGTGACTAAATTCTTTTTTTGCAAAAAAATGAAGTAAATACATTTCAATTGACAACTTAGACACATATAATAATCTCCTACTTATATATAAAAAACCGACATCTACATGAACGTAATCAATCAAAACTTTCAAATTGCTTTCAGGCTATAGATTATTTTTATGTGTTTAGTAATTTAATAGTAATGTTCATCATAAAAATATATTTAGGGATTGTCAATCTTTCAAGAAGACAAATATGCTCTTACTATTTACATATAGTTGAGAGTTGATGGTTGGCCACAACCCTCTCGTTTATTATTAAAACCTGGGTTACATATAATAATTCGACGTGATTTTATGTTCAGTGAAAATTCTGACAAAAGTTGACCGATTTCGATGATTTTTGTTTCCATTGGAAAGGTGATATCTTCTGATTAGTCGCTTTATAAATTTCTTGAGGTGTGATAAAGGTAACCACTATCTAACGCACGATTTTTCAACTTCGGCTGTACGTTACGCGATCGGCTAATATACACATTTGTGTAATATTTAGGTACCTACCTATGACAGAATAAGAAATGAGATGTATGATTGAAAGAGATATCGTGAGTAAATGCCCTTAGATGGTTTAGCCACGTAGAAAGAATGAATGATGATCGACTGACGAAAAAAGTATATAAGGGTGATAAAAGAGGAACGAAAGGTAGAGGTCGGCCAAGGAAAAGTTGGCACGATCACATTAATGGAATTTTGAAAGATGGAGGTGTCAGAAGTAAGAATAATAGCAGAGCGTGTATGACACGATGCATGAACGTGAATGAAGCGAGAAATGTATGTCAAGATAGAGGAATCTAGTGTTCGGTCCTCTCTGCCTACCCCAAATAGGTAAACAGCGTGATGGTATGGTACCTATGACAATCGCGTGAATTACAATATGACTATAGATATATATTATAATTGTTGCTTGTTATGAAACGATCTTATATGTTTTGTGTATGTTAAATATTAATACATGAGATCCAACTGCCGATGTCTTGAGTATGTGTAAATGTAGGTATATGAATAGTTAAGCGGTGTTGAGGTGAGACATTCACGAAGACGTTGCTATATAAATCATTCAAAATTATTATTATTATTACTTTTATGTTTTATACTAAATACCTACTTGGAATTGACTAATTTACAGAAGGTACCTACAGTATTGCAGCTACAAATGTAATGAAATATCAATTTTATATGTAGGTATATTTAAAAATAAATAAATATATAAGTAGATAAAAATAATATTTGAAAAATAAGTATTTACCAAATAATTAAACCTGAATCGAAATTATAAAATATAATATGTTTTGTATTATATAATATATCTAGGTACATATAACTATCATAAACTATGTAGGTACGTATGTCAGGATAGTATAATGTGGAGTTCAGTCCTTTTTTTTCCTACCCCGAATGGGTAAACCACTTGATGGCATAATATTATGAAGATTAATTAGATAATCAAACTAAAGTCGATCAATGAGTCCTCGTGTCGTTTTCCATACAATTTGTATTGAATGTGGTCGTGACTAAATTCTTTTTTTGCAAAAAAATGAAGTAAATACATTTCAATTGAAAACTTAGACACATATAATAATCTCTTACTTTTATATAAAAAACCGACATCTACATGAACGTAATCAATCAAAACTTTCAAATTGCTCTCAGGCTATAGATTATTTTTATGTGTTTAGTAATTTAATAGTAATGTTCATCATAAAAATATATTTAGGGATTGTCAATCTTTCAAGAAGACAAATATGCTCTTACTATTTACATATAGTTGAGAGTTGATGGTTGGCCACAACCCTCTCGTTTATTATTAAAACCTGGGTTACATATAATAATTCGACGTGATTTTATGTTCAGTGAAAATTCTGACAAAAGTTGACCGATTTCGATGATTTTTGTTTCCATTGGAAAGGTGATATCTTCTGATTAGTCGCTTTATAAATTTCTTGAGGTGTGATAAAGGTAACCACTATCTAACGCACGATTTTTCAACTTCGGCTGTACGGTACGCGATCGGCTAATATACACATTTGTGTAATATTTAGGTAGGTACCTACCTATGACAGAATAAGAAATGAGATGTATGATTGAAAGAGATATCGTGAGTAAATGCCCTTAGGTGGTTTGGCCACGTAGAAAGAATGAATGATGATCGACTGACGAAAAAAGTATATAAGGGTGATAAAAGAGGAACGAAAGGTAGAGGTCGGCCAAGGAAAAGTTGGCACGATCACATTAATGGAATTTTGAAAGATGGAGGTGTCAGAAGTAAGAATAATAGCAGAGCGTGTATGACACGATGCATGAACGTGAATGAAGCGAGAAATGTATGTCAATATAGAGGAATCTAGTGTTCGGTCCTCTCTGCCTACCCCAAATAGGTAAACGGCGTGATGGTATGGTACCTATGACAATCGCGTGAATTACAATATGACTATAGATATATATTATAATTGTTGCTTGTTATGAAACGATCTTATATGTTTTGTGTAGGTATGTTAAATATTAATACATGAGATCCAACTGCCGATGTCTTGAGTATGTGTAAATGTAGGTATATGAATAGTTAAGCGGTGTTGAGGTGAGACATTCACGAAGACGTTGCTATATAAATCATTCAAAATTATTATTATTATTACTTTTATGTTTTATACTAAATACCTACTTGGAATTGACTAATTTACAGAAGGTACCTACAGTATTGCAGCTACAAATGTAATGAAATATCAATTTTATATGTAGGTATATTTAAAAATAAATAAATATATAAGTAGATAAAAATAATATTTGAAAAATAAGTATTTACCAAATAATTAAACCTGAATCGAAATTATAAAATATAATATGTTTTGTATTATATAATATATCTAGGTACATATAACTATCATAAACTATGTAGGTACGTATGTCAGGATAGTATAATGTGGAGTTCAGTCCTTTTTTTTCCTACCCCGAATGGGTAAACCACTTGATGGCATAATATTATGAAGATTAATTAGATAATCAAACTAAAGTCGATCAATGAGTCCTCGTGTCGTTTTCCATACAATTTGTATTGAATGTGGTCGTGACTAAATTCTTTTTTTGCAAAAAAATGAAGTAAATACATTTCAATTGACAACTTAGACACATATAATAATCTCCTACTTATATATAAAAAACCGACATCTACATGAACGAAATCAATCAAAACTTTCAAATTGCTTTCAGGCTATAGATTATTTTTATGTGTTTAGTAATTTAATAGTAATGTTCATCATAAAAATATATTTAGGGATTGTCAATCTTTCAAGAAGACAAATATGCTCTTACTATTTACATATAGTTGAGAGTTGATGGTTGGCCACAACCCTCTCGTTTATTATTAAAACCTGGGTTACATATAATAATTCGACGTGATTTTATGTTCAGTGAAAATTATGACAAAAGTTGACCGATTTCGATGATTTTTGTTTCCATTGGAAAGGTGATATCTTCTGATTAGTCGCTTTATAAATTTCTTGAGGTGTGATAAAGGTAACCACTATCTAACGCACGATTTTTCAACTTCGGCTGTACGGTACGCGATCGGCTAATATACACATTTGTGTAATATTTAGGTAGGTACCTACCTATGACAGAATAAGAAATGAGATGTATGATTGAAAGAGATATCGTGAGTAAATGCCCTTAGGTGGTTTGGCCACGTAGAAAGAATGAATGATGATCGACTGACGAAAAAAGTATATAAGGGTGATAAAAGAGGAACGAAAGGTAGAGGTCGGCCAAGGAAAAGTTGGCACGATCACATTAATGGAATTTTGAAAGATGGAGGTGTCAGAAGTAAGAATAATAGCAGAGCGTGTATGACACGATGCATGAACGTGAATGAAGCGAGAAATGTATGTCAATATAGAGGAATCTAGTGTTCGGTCCTCTCTGCCTACCCCAAATAGGTAAACGGCGTGATGGTATGGTACCTATGACAATCGCGTGAATTACAATATGACTATAGATATATATTATAATTGTTGCTTGTTATGAAACGATCTTATATGTTTTGTGTATGTTAAATATTAATACATGAGATCCAACTGCCGATGTCTTGAGTATGTGTAAATGTAGGTATATGAATAGTTAAGCGGTGTTGAGGTGAGACATTCACGAAGACGTTGCTATATAAATCATTCAAAATTATTATTATTATTACTTTTATGTTTTATACTAAATACCTACTTGGAATTGACTAATTTACAGAAGGTACCTACAGTATTGCAGCTACAAATGTAATGAAATATCAATTTTATATGTAGGTATATTTAAAAATAAATAAATATATAAGTAGATAAAAATAATATTTGAAAAATAAGTATTTACCAAATAATTAAACCTGAATCGAAATTATAAAATATAATATGTTTTGTATTATATAATATATCTAGGTACATATAACTATCATAAACTATGTAGGTACGTATGTCAGGATAGTATAATGTGGAGTTCAGTCCTTTTTTTTCCTACCCCGAATGGGTAAACCACTTGATGGCATAATATTATGAAGATTAATTAGATAATCAAACTAAAGTCGATCAATGAGTCCTCGTGTCGTTTTCCATACAATTTGTATTGAATGTGGTCGTGACTAAATTCTTTTTTTGCAAAAAAATGAAGTAAATACATTTCAATTGAAAACTTAGACACATATAATAATCTCTTACTTATATATAAAAAACCGACATCTACATGAACGTAATCAATCAAAACTTTCAAATTGCTCTCAGGCTATAGATTATTTTTATGTGTTTAGTAATTTAATAGTAATGTTCATCATAAAAATATATTTAGGGATTGTCAATCTTTCAAGAAGACAAATATGCTCTTACTATTTACATATAGTTGAGAGTTGATGGTTGGCCACAACCCTCTCGTTTATTATTAAAACCTGGGTTACATATAATAATTCGACGTGATTTTATGTTCAGTGAAAATTCTGACAAAAGTTGACCGATTTCGATGATTTTTGTTTCCATTGGAAAGGTGATATCTTCTGATTAGTCGCTTTATAAATTTCTTGAGGTGTGATAAAGGTAACCACTATCTAACGCACGATTTTTCAACTTCGGCTGTACGTTACGCGATCGGCTAATATACACATTTGTGTAATATTTAGGTACCTACCTATGACAGAATAAGAAATGAGATGTATGATTGAAAGAGATATCGTGAGTAAATGCCCTTAGATGGTTTAGCCACGTAGAAAGAATGAATGATGATCGACTGACGAAAAAAGTATATAAGGGTGATAAAAGAGGAACGAAAGGTAGAGGTCGGCCAAGGAAAAGTTGGCACGATCACATTAATGGAATTTTGAAAGATGGAGGTGTCAGAAGTAAGAATAATAGCAGAGCGTGTATGACACGATGCATGAACGTGAATGAAGCGAGAAATGTATGTCAAGATAGAGGAATCTAGTGTTCGGTCCTCTCTGCCTACCCCAAATAGGTAAACAGCGTGATGGTATGGTACCTATGACAATCGCGTGAATTACAATATGACTATAGATATATATTATAATTGTTGCTTGTTATGAAACGATCTTATATGTTTTGTGTATGTTAAATATTAATACATGAGATCCAACTGCCGATGTCTTGAGTATGTGTAAATGTAGGTATATGAATAGTTAAGCGGTGTTGAGGTGAGACATTCACGAAGACGTTGCTATATAAATCATTCAAAATTATTATTATTATTACTTTTATGTTTTATACTAAATACCTACTTGGAATTGACTAATTTACAGAAGGTACCTACAGTATTGCAGCTACAAATGTAATGAAATATCAATTTTATATGTAGGTATATTTAAAAATAAATAAATATATAAGTAGATAAAAATAATATTTGAAAAATAAGTATTTACCAAATAATTAAACCTGAATCGAAATTATAAAATATAATATGTTTTGTATTATATAATATATCTAGGTACATATAACTATCATAAACTATGTAGGTACGTATGTCAGGATAGTATAATGTGGAGTTCAGTCCTTTTTTTTCCTACCCCGAATGGGTAAACCACTTGATGGCATAATATTATGAAGATTAATTAGATAATCAAACTAAAGTCGATCAATGAGTCCTCGTGTCGTTTTCCATACAATTTGTATTGAATGTGGTCGTGACTAAATTCTTTTTTTGCAAAAAAATGAAGTAAATACATTTCAATTGACAACTTAGACACATATAATAATCTCCTACTTATATATAAAAAACCGACATCTACATGAACGTAATCAATCAAAACTTTCAAATTGCTTTCAGGCTATAGATTATTTTTATGTGTTTAGTAATTTAATAGTAATGTTCATCATAAAAATATATTTAGGGATTGTCAATCTTTCAAGAAGACAAATATGCTCTTACTATTTACATATAGTTGAGAGTTGATGGTTGGCCACAACCCTCTCGTTTATTATTAAAACCTGGGTTACATATAATAATTCGACGTGATTTTATGTTCAGTGAAAATTCTGACAAAAGTTGACCGATTTCGATGATTTTTGTTTCCATTGGAAAGGTGATATCTTCTGATTAGTCGCTTTATAAATTTCTTGAGGTGTGATAAAGGTAACCACTATCTAACGCACGATTTTTCAACTTCGGCTGTACGTTACGCGATCGGCTAATATACACATTTGTGTAATATTTAGGTACCTACCTATGACAGAATAAGAAATGAGATGTATGATTGAAAGAGATATCGTGAGTAAATGCCCTTAGATGGTTTAGCCACGTAGAAAGAATGAATGATGATCGACTGACGAAAAAAGTATATAAGGGTGATAAAAGAGGAACGAAAGGTAGAGGTCGGCCAAGGAAAAGTTGGCACGATCACATTAATGGAATTTTGAAAGATGGAGGTGTCAGAAGTAAGAATAATAGCAGAGCGTGTATGACACGATGCATGAACGTGAATGAAGCGAGAAATGTATGTCAAGATAGAGGAATCTAGTGTTCGGTCCTCTCTGCCTACCCCAAATAGGTAAACAGCGTGATGGTATGGTACCTATGACAATCGCGTGAATTACAATATGACTATAGATATATATTATAATTGTTGCTTGTTATGAAACGATCTTATATGTTTTGTGTAGGTATGTTAAATATTAATACATGAGATCCAACTGCCGATGTCTTGAGTATGTGTAAATGTAGGTATATGAATAGTTAAGCGGTGTTGAGGTGAGACATTCACGAAGACGTTGCTATATAAATCATTCAAAATTATTATTATTATTACTTTTATGTTTTATACTAAATACCTACTTGGAATTGACTAATTTACAGAAGGTACCTACAGTATTGCAGCTACAAATGTAATGAAATATCAATTTTATATGTAGGTATATTTAAAAATAAATAAATATATAAGTAGATAAAAATAATATTTGAAAAATAAGTATTTACCAAATAATTAAACCTGAATCGAAATTATAAAATATAATATGTTTTGTATTATATAATATATCTAGGTACATATAACTATCATAAACTATGTAGGTACGTATGTCAGGATAGTATAATGTGGAGTTCAGTCCTTTTTTTTCCTACCCCGAATGGGTAAACCACTTGATGGCATAATATTATGAAGATTAATTAGATAATCAAACTAAAGTCGATCAATGAGTCCTCGTGTCGTTTTCCATACAATTTGTATTGAATGTGGTCGTGACTAAATTCTTTTTTTGCAAAAAAATGAAGTAAATACATTTCAATTGAAAACTTAGACACATATAATAATCTCTTACTTTTATATAAAAAACCGACATCTACATGAACGTAATCAATCAAAACTTTCAAATTGCTCTCAGGCTATAGATTATTTTTATGTGTTTAGTAATTTAATAGTAATGTTCATCATAAAAATATATTTAGGGATTGTCAATCTTTCAAGAAGACAAATATGCTCTTACTATTTACATATAGTTGAGAGTTGATGGTTGGCCACAACCCTCTCGTTTATTATTAAAACCTGGGTTACATATAATAATTCGACGTGATTTTATGTTCAGTGAAAATTCTGACAAAAGTTGACCGATTTCGATGATTTTTGTTTCCATTGGAAAGGTGATATCTTCTGATTAGTCGCTTTATAAATTTCTTGAGGTGTGATAAAGGTAACCACTATCTAACGCACGATTTTTCAACTTCGGCTGTACGGTACGCGATCGGCTAAAATACACATTTGTGTAATATTTAGGTAGGTACCTACCTATGACAGAATAAGAAATGAGATGTATGATTGAAAGAGATATCGTGAGTAAATGCCCTTAGGTGGTTTGGCCACGTAGAAAGAATGAATGATGATCGACTGACGAAAAAAGTATATAAGGTTGATAAAAGAGGAACGAAAGGTAGAGGTCGGCCAAGGAAAAGTTGGCACGATCACATTAATGGAATTTTGAAAGATGGAGGTGTCAGAAGTAAGAATAATAGCAGAGCGTGTATGACACGATGCATGAACGTGAATGAAGCGAGAAATGTATGTCAATATAGAGGAATCTAGTGTTCGGTCCTCTCTGCCTACCCCAAATAGGTAAACGGCGTGATGGTATGGTACCTATGACAATCGCGTGAATTACAATATGACTATAGATATATATTATAATTGTTGCTTGTTATGAAACGATCTTATATGTTTTGTGTAGGTATGTTAAATATTAATACATGAGATCCAACTGCCGATGTCTTGAGTATGTGTAAATGTAGGTATATGAATAGTTAAGCGGTGTTGAGGTGAGACATTCACGAAGACGTTGCTATATAAATCATTCAAAATTATTATTATTATTACTTTTATGTTTTATACTAAATACCTACTTGGAATTGACTAATTTACAGAAGGTACCTACAGTATTGCAGCTACAAATGTAATGAAATATCAATTTTATATGTAGGTATATTTAAAAATAAATAAATATATAAGTAGATAAAAATAATATTTGAAAAATAAGTATTTACCAAATAATTAAACCTGAATCGAAATTATAAAATATAATATGTTTTGTATTATATAATATATCTAGGTACATATAACTATCATAAACTATGTAGGTACGTATGTCAGGATAGTATAATGTGGAGTTCAGTCCTTTTTTTTCCTACCCCGAATGGGTAAACCACTTGATGGCATAATATTATGAAGATTAATTAGATAATCAAACTAAAGTCGATCAATGAGTCCTCGTGTCGTTTTCCATACAATTTGTATTGAATGTGGTCGTGACTAAATTCTTTTTTTGCAAAAAAATGAAGTAAATACATTTCAATTGACAACTTAGACACATATAATAATCTCCTACTTATATATAAAAAACCGACATCTACATGAACGAAATCAATCAAAACTTTCAAATTGCTTTCAGGCTATAGATTATTTTTATGTGTTTAGTAATTTAATAGTAATGTTCATCATAAAAATATATTTAGGGATTGTCAATCTTTCAAGAAGACAAATATGCTCTTACTATTTACATATAGTTGAGAGTTGATGGTTGGCCACAACCCTCTCGTTTATTATTAAAACCTGGGTTACATATAATAATTCGACGTGATTTTATGTTCAGTGAAAATTATGACAAAAGTTGACCGATTTCGATGATTTTTGTTTCCATTGGAAAGGTGATATCTTCTGATTAGTCGCTTTATAAATTTCTTGAGGTGTGATAAAGGTAACCACTATCTAACGCACGATTTTTCAACTTCGGCTGTACGGTACGCGATCGGCTAATATACACATTTGTGTAATATTTAGGTAGGTACCTACCTATGACAGAATAAGAAATGAGATGTATGATTGAAAGAGATATCGTGAGTAAATGCCCTTAGGTGGTTTGGCCACGTAGAAAGAATGAATGATGATCGACTGACGAAAAAAGTATATAAGGGTGATAAAAGAGGAACGAAAGGTAGAGGTCGGCCAAGGAAAAGTTGGCACGATCACATTAATGGAATTTTGAAAGATGGAGGTGTCAGAAGTAAGAATAATAGCAGAGCGTGTATGACACGATGCATGAACGTGAATGAAGCGAGAAATGTATGTCAATATAGAGGAATCTAGTGTTCGGTCCTCTCTGCCTACCCCAAATAGGTAAACGGCGTGATGGTATGGTACCTATGACAATCGCGTGAATTACAATATGACTATAGATATATATTATAATTGTTGCTTGTTATGAAACGATCTTATATGTTTTGTGTATGTTAAATATTAATACATGAGATCCAACTGCCGATGTCTTGAGTATGTGTAAATGTAGGTATATGAATAGTTAAGCGGTGTTGAGGTGAGACATTCACGAAGACGTTGCTATATAAATCATTCAAAATTATTATTATTATTACTTTTATGTTTTATACTAAATACCTACTTGGAATTGACTAATTTACAGAAGGTACCTACAGTATTGCAGCTACAAATGTAATGAAATATCAATTTTATATGTAGGTATATTTAAAAATAAATAAATATATAAGTAGATAAAAATAATATTTGAAAAATAAGTATTTACCAAATAATTAAACCTGAATCGAAATTATAAAATATAATATGTTTTGTATTATATAATATATCTAGGTACATATAACTATCATAAACTATGTAGGTACGTATGTCAGGATAGTATAATGTGGAGTTCAGTCCTTTTTTTTCCTACCCCGAATGGGTAAACCACTTGATGGCATAATATTATGAAGATTAATTAGATAATCAAACTAAAGTCGATCAATGAGTCCTCGTGTCGTTTTCCATACAATTTGTATTGAATGTGGTCGTGACTAAATTCTTTTTTTGCAAAAAAATGAAGTAAATACATTTCAATTGAAAACTTAGACACATATAATAATCTCTTACTTATATATAAAAAACCGACATCTACATGAACGTAATCAATCAAAACTTTCAAATTGCTCTCAGGCTATAGATTATTTTTATGTGTTTAGTAATTTAATAGTAATGTTCATCATAAAAATATATTTAGGGATTGATTGTCAATCTTTCAAGAAGACAAATATGCTCTTACTATTTACATATAGTTGAGAGTTGATGGTTGGCCACAACCCTCTCGTTTATTATTAAAACCTGGGTTACATATAATAATTCGACGTGATTTTATGTTCAGTGAAAATTCTGACAAAAGTTGACCGATTTCGATGATTTTTGTTTCCATTGGAAAGGTGATATCTTCTGATTAGTCGCTTTATAAATTTCTTGAGGTGTGATAAAGGTAACCACTATCTAACGCACGATTTTTCAACTTCGGCTGTACGTTACGCGATCGGCTAATATACACATTTGTGTAATATTTAGGTACCTACCTATGACAGAATAAGAAATGAGATGTATGATTGAAAGAGATATCGTGAGTAAATGCCCTTAGATGGTTTAGCCACGTAGAAAGAATGAATGATGATCGACTGACGAAAAAAGTATATAAGGGTGATAAAAGAGGAACGAAAGGTAGAGGTCGGCCAAGGAAAAGTTAGCACGATCACATTAATTGAATTTTGAAAGATGGAGGTGTCAGAAGTAAGAATAATAGCAGAGCGTGTATGACACGATGCATGAACGTGAATGAAGCGAGAAATGTATGTCAAGATAGAGGAATCTAGTGTTCGGTCCTCTCTGCCTACCCCAAATAGGTAAACAGCGTGATGGTATGGTACCTATGACAATCGCGTGAATTACAATATGACTATAGATATATATTATAATTGTTGCTTGTTATGAAACGATCTTATATGTTTTGTGTATGTTAAATATTAATACATGAGATCCAACTGCCGATGTCTTGAGTATGTGTAAATGTAGGTATATGAATAGTTAAGCGGTGTTGAGGTGAGACATTCACGAAGACGTTGCTATATAAATCATTCAAAATTATTATTATTATTACTTTTATGTTTTATACTAAATACCTACTTGGAATTGACTAATTTACAGAAGGTACCTACAGTATTGCAGCTACAAATGTAATGAAATATCAATTTTATATGTAGGTATATTTAAAAATAAATAAATATATAAGTAGATAAAAATAATATTTGAAAAATAAGTATTTACCAAATAATTAAACCTGAATCGAAATTATAAAATATAATATGTTTTGTATTATATAATATATCTAGGTACATATAACTATCATAAACTATGTAGGTACGTATGTCAGGATAGTATAATGTGGAGTTCAGTCCTTTTTTTTCCTACCCCGAATGGGTAAACCACTTGATGGCATAATATTATGAAGATTAATTAGATAATCAAACTAAAGTCGATCAATGAGTCCTCGTGTCGTTTTCCATACAATTTGTATTGAATGTGGTCGTGACTAAATTCTTTTTTTGCAAAAAAATGAAGTAAATACATTTCAATTGACAACTTAGACACATATAATAATCTCCTACTTATATATAAAAAACCGACATCTACATGAACGTAATCAATCAAAACTTTCAAATTGCTTTCAGGCTATAGATTATTTTTATGTGTTTAGTAATTTAATAGTAATGTTCATCATAAAAATATATTTAGGGATTGTCAATCTTTCAAGAAGACAAATATGCTCTTACTATTTACATATAGTTGAGAGTTGATGGTTGGCCACAACCCTCTCGTTTATTATTAAAACCTGGGTTACATATAATAATTCGACGTGATTTTATGTTCAGTGAAAATTCTGACAAAAGTTGACCGATTTCGATGATTTTTGTTTCCATTGGAAAGGTGATATCTTCTGATTAGTCGCTTTATAAATTTCTTGAGGTGTGATAAAGGTAACCACTATCTAACGCACGATTTTTCAACTTCGGCTGTACGTTACGCGATCGGCTAATATACACATTTGTGTAATATTTAGGTACCTACCTATGACAGAATAAGAAATGAGATGTATGATTGAAAGAGATATCGTGAGTAAATGCCCTTAGATGGTTTAGCCACGTAGAAAGAATGAATGATGATCGACTGACGAAAAAAGTATATAAGGGTGATAAAAGAGGAACGAAAGGTAGAGGTCGGCCAAGGAAAAGTTGGCACGATCACATTAATGGAATTTTGAAAGATGGAGGTGTCAGAAGTAAGAATAATAGCAGAGCGTGTATGACACGATGCATGAACGTGAATGAAGCGAGAAATGTATGTCAAGATAGAGGAATCTAGTGTTCGGTCCTCTCTGCCTACCCCAAATAGGTAAACAGCGTGATGGTATGGTACCTATGACAATCGCGTGAATTACAATATGACTATAGATATATATTATAATTGTTGCTTGTTATGAAACGATCTTATATGTTTTGTGTATGTTAAATATTAATACATGAGATCCAACTGCCGATGTCTTGAGTATGTGTAAATGTAGGTATATGAATAGTTAAGCGGTGTTGAGGTGAGACATTCACGAAGACGTTGCTATATAAATCATTCAAAATTATTATTATTATTACTTTTATGTTTTATACTAAATACCTACTTGGAATTGACTAATTTACAGAAGGTACCTACAGTATTGCAGCTACAAATGTAATGAAATATCAATTTTATATGTAGGTATATTTAAAAATAAATAAATATATAAGTAGATAAAAATAATATTTGAAAAATAAGTATTTACCAAATAATTAAACCTGAATCGAAATTATAAAATATAATATGTTTTGTATTATATAATATATCTAGGTACATATAACTATCATAAACTATGTAGGTACGTATGTCAGGATAGTATAATGTGGAGTTCAGTCCTTTTTTTTCCTACCCCGAATGGGTAAACCACTTGATGGCATAATATTATGAAGATTAATTAGATAATCAAACTAAAGTCGATCAATGAGTCCTCGTGTCGTTTTCCATACAATTTGTATTGAATGTGGTCGTGACTAAATTCTTTTTTTGCAAAAAAATGAAGTAAATACATTTCAATTGAAAACTTAGACACATATAATAATCTCTTACTTTTATATAAAAAACCGACATCTACATGAACGTAATCAATCAAAACTTTCAAATTGCTCTCAGGCTATAGATTATTTTTATGTGTTTAGTAATTTAATAGTAATGTTCATCATAAAAATATATTTAGGGATTGTCAATCTTTCAAGAAGACAAATATGCTCTTACTATTTACATATAGTTGAGAGTTGATGGTTGGCCACAACCCTCTCGTTTATTATTAAAACCTGGGTTACATATAATAATTCGACGTGATTTTATGTTCAGTGAAAATTCTGACAAAAGTTGACCGATTTCGATGATTTTTGTTTCCATTGGAAAGGTGATATCTTCTGATTAGTCGCTTTATAAATTTCTTGAGGTGTGATAAAGGTAACCACTATCTAACGCACGATTTTTCAACTTCGGCTGTACGGTACGCGATCGGCTAATATACACATTTGTGTAATATTTAGGTAGGTACCTACCTATGACAGAATAAGAAATGAGATGTATGATTGAAAGAGATATCGTGAGTAAATGCCCTTAGGTGGTTTGGCCACGTAGAAAGAATGAATGATGATCGACTGACGAAAAAAGTATATAAGGGTGATAAAAGAGGAACGAAAGGTAGAGGTCGGCCAAGGAAAAGTTGGCACGATCACATTAATGGAATTTTGAAAGATGGAGGTGTCAGAAGTAAGAATAATAGCAGAGCGTGTATGACACGATGCATGAACGTGAATGAAGCGAGAAATGTATGTCAATATAGAGGAATCTAGTGTTCGGTCCTCTCTGCCTACCCCAAATAGGTAAACGGCGTGATGGTATGGTACCTATGACAATCGCGTGAATTACAATATGACTATAGATATATATTATAATTGTTGCTTGTTATGAAACGATCTTATATGTTTTGTGTACCTATGTTAAATATTAATACATGAGATCCAACTGCCGATGTCTTGAGTATGTGTAAATGTAGGTATATGAATAGTTAAGCGGTGTTGAGGTGAGACATTCACGAAGACGTTGCTATATAAATCATTCAAAATTATTATTATTATTACTTTTATGTTTTATACTAAATACCTACTTGGAATTGACTAATTTACAGAAGGTACCTACAGTATTGCAGCTACAAATGTAATGAAATATCAATTTTATATGTAGGTATATTTAAAAATAAATAAATATATAAGTAGATAAAAATAATATTTGAAAAATAAGTATTTACCAAATAATTAAACCTGAATCGAAATTATAAAATATAATATGTTTTGTATTATATAATATATCTAGGTACATATAACTATCATAAACTATGTAGGTACGTATGTCAGGATAGTATAATGTGGAGTTCAGTCCTTTTTTTTCCTACCCCGAATGGGTAAACCACTTGATGGCATAATATTATGAAGATTAATTAGATAATCAAACTAAAGTCGATCAATGAGTCCTCGTGTCGTTTTCCATACAATTTGTATTGAATGTGGTCGTGACTAAATTCTTTTTTTGCAAAAAAATGAAGTAAATACATTTCAATTGACAACTTAGACACATATAATAATCTCCTACTTATATATAAAAAACCGACATCTACATGAACGAAATCAATCAAAACTTTCAAATTGCTTTCAGGCTATAGATTATTTTTATGTGTTTAGTAATTTAATAGTAATGTTCATCATAAAAATATATTTAGGGATTGTCAATCTTTCAAGAAGACAAATATGCTCTTACTATTTACATATAGTTGAGAGTTGATGGTTGGCCACAACCCTCTCGTTTATTATTAAAACCTGGGTTACATATAATAATTCGACGTGATTTTATGTTCAGTGAAAATTATGACAAAAGTTGACCGATTTCGATGATTTTTGTTTCCATTGGAAAGGTGATATCTTCTGATTAGTCGCTTTATAAATTTCTTGAGGTGTGATAAAGGTAACCACTATCTAACGCACGATTTTTCAACTTCGGCTGTACGGTACGCGATCGGCTAATATACACATTTGTGTAATATTTAGGTAGGTACCTACCTATGACAGAATAAGAAATGAGATGTATGATTGAAAGAGATATCGTGAGTAAATGCCCTTAGGTGGTTTGGCCACGTAGAAAGAATGAATGATGATCGACTGACGAAAAAAGTATATAAGGGTGATAAAAGAGGAACGAAAGGTAGAGGTCGGCCAAGGAAAAGTTGGCACGATCACATTAATGGAATTTTGAAAGATGGAGGTGTCAGAAGTAAGAATAATAGCAGAGCGTGTATGACACGATGCATGAACGTGAATGAAGCGAGAAATGTATGTCAAGATAGAGGAATCTAGTGTTCGGTCCTCTCTGCCTACCCCAAATAGGTAAACGGCGTAAAGGTATGGTACCTATGACAATCGCGTGAATTACAATATGACTATAGATATATATTATAACTGTTGCTTGTTGTGAAATGATCTTATATGTTTTGTGTAGGTTAAATGTAAATACATGAGATCCAACTGCCGATGTCTTGAGTATGTGTAAATGTAGGTATATGAATACCTACTTGGATTTGACTAATTTACAGTACCAAATTAAATTGGTCATAATTAAAGAATTTTTTAGCGTAATTTTACATCAATTTCTCAACAGGTAGGTATCACGTAGAGAGTGCACACAACTAGTTTCGAATATTGCAATAATTTATCTTTTTAATAAGTATTTCATCATAAAAACAGGTTTTATTTGAAATACTATGAAAATGTAGTTCTGAAGCATTTTTGTATATATATATATATACTCTTCGGACTGGTCGCGCCACTTGGCGTTTACACACAAGAAGTATTTTTTTATACGGAAAGAATACACGTGGTCCAGAGATAAGTATGCTGTTATTGTAATATGCGGACTTGACGTAAGGTCCGCATTTTCGCATATATTCATACTCTTCGGACTGGTGGCGCCACGTGGTGTTTACACGCATGAACTAAAAGTTTAGCATGTGTTAACTTTTTATGACAAAAATACCGAATTTGGGGACCCCAATACCAAAATCTCAAGATTTCTCCAATAGACTATTTAGAATGCGAGGATTCTAACGGTACATTTGACGCGTTGCTTAATTATTATGCGGACGTCCTCACTTTGAGGTCTGTCCGCACAATCGTGGTTTTTGTCACGGCAAGGTCCGCACTTTATTGCAGCCGCGAACACACACACACACACACACACACACACCCTCTCACACACACACACACACACACACACACACACACACACACAGACACACGAAATGTTCTACTCCGAATTCTGAGTAATTCCGTATTGGAATCCGTATTAAATGGAACATATATGCTGCGAAGCCTCTAAGTTGGTGTTTTTTGACTTCAAAGTTGGAAAAGCCGTGAAAAAAGTAGATCCTGCATACAATTCTCGCGTATCCTGGCTTGAAACATTGTCGATATGTTAAGAGAACAAAGTTCTCCTGAACAAATCGACAGTTGGATTAGCATGCAAAAAGTCCACAACGCCATACAAAATTTTCCTTCGTACACGCATCTTGGCTTAATAATGTCGATTCATTCAGAGAATTGAATTCTCGTGAACGAATCGACAGTTGGATTAAATTAGAATACACGATACGAACAAATAAATAGAACACACGTGTGTACTTTTGTCAAATCTAGATCTTCAAATAATATGTAGGAGATATATAGAAGTGATCAAGAACACACGAAAATGGTTCATGTACCTAATAGTTTTATGCGTTTGCGCTACCGATGTAATAGTTTTTGAAAACAAAAGATTTACATATTTGCATACATACTTGGTAAATGGTATATAATTCACTAACGTTGGTGTCTGATTTCTTATATTTTATTTATTTATTTATTTTTCACGCCTTTATCACAAAGACTATTATGAAGATTACTGCTGCCCAACTAGGTAACCCTGTTCTAGGGCTAGCAGTTTACAATTTTACCAAGCCAATTATTTGACATTTTGGTTATACATAGTTACATAGAGCGGACACCAGACATCACAACACAGTAAATTACAATATTACATAGTTACCAATATCTTAAAACACAAAAGTATAAACTGATACAGTAAATTTTGATATGTTATTATTCTAATATTATTTCTACCATAATATGCACACCCGTTGTTGTCATTTATGTTATGTAGCAGTTTGACATTAAAATTTGCTCTGTGGTCTTCTCAACGTATATACTCAGTAACAATATTATTTGACTTGAGTCACAAATCAAATAAAATACAAAATCAAGATTTCTTCTTTGAAATTAATCTAATAAAAAAAGAGAATTTTTTTAGAGTTTATTTGTCTTAAAATAAGATGCAATGTAAAGAAAATCCTCGAACCAGCTTGTGTAGCGTGTAGTTATATTATTTAATATTATTTCTCAGAATTATTGTTGGATGTTTAATATTTGGGCAATTTCAGTCCTTCCGTAATTCCCTATATATTTTTTTATTCTTGTTTTAAATAATGTATGTGAAGTTATTACCTTGAGAGACATAGGTAAAGTATTATAAATTCGTGGAGCGATAAATGATGCATTTCTTTGTCCGAAAGTTGTTTTCATATGAGGGATTATGTAATTTAAAGTAATGCTTGTTCGTGTGGTTCTGGATTAAATATAAATCAACTATTTCTGAAAAAAAATTATATTAGTCAATTTATTTAAATCTTGCACAGTGGCGAATTTATTGACTATTGGCAATATCTTCCAACCAACTATATTCATTTTTAGAAGATATTTTGGTGTATGCTATATTCCAAATCCCAATAAGTATTATCTATATTATAAATTTCAATGTTTGTATGTACATATGTGTTGAATGCGCTCCTAAACTGTCCATCCGATTGCGATGAAACTTAAGTGAATTGTTGAGAGTATGCCTGGGATGGTTTCTGGATTAAAAAATTTTCTTCTTCTTCTTCATCGGATATTAGGTCATTTTACCTATGAAGGTGAACTATCCTGGGAACCGTTCATCCTATTGCAATGAAACTATGGTGAATTGTCGAGCGTATGGCCGGGATGGTTTCTGGATTAAAAAAATTCTTCTTCTTCTTCTTCATCGGGTATTAGGTCATTTTACCTATGAAGGTGGAATATCCTGGGAACCGTTCATCCGATTGCAATGAAACTTTGGTTAATTGTCGAGCTTATGATCGGGATGTTTCTGGATTAAATTTTTTTTCTTCTTCTTCTTCTTCATCGGGTATTAGGTCATTTTACCTATGAAGGTGGACTATCTTGGGAACCGTTCATCCGATTGCAATGAAACTTTGGTGAATTGTTGAGCGTATGCCCGGGATGGTTTTTGAATAAAAAAATTTCTTCTTCTTCTTTTTCATCGGGTATTAGGTCATTTTACCTATGAAGGTAAAATGACCTAATACTCTGGGAGAAAAAGCTCCAACTGTCCTTCCATCTCTTCGCAGATCTTCCAGGACGGTTTCTGGATTTAAACTTTTTTCTTCTTCTTCTTCTTCTTCTTCTTCCTCATCGTATATTTGGTCATTTTACCTATAAAGGTGGATAATCCTCGGAGAATAAGATCCAACTGTCTTTCCATCTCTTCGCAGGTCTTCCAGGACGGTTTCTGGATTCAAACTTTTTTCTTCTTCTTCTTTTTTATCGTGTATTTGTTCATTTTACCTATGAAAGAAGAAAACCGTTCATCCGATTGCAATGAAACTTTGGTGAATATTCGAGCGTATGTCCGGGATGGTTTATGGATTAAAACATGTTTCTTCTTCTTCTTCATCGATTATTAGGTCATTTTATCTATGAAGGTGGACTTTCCTGGGAGAAGAAGGTTCAATTTTCCTTCCATCTCTTCGCAGGTTTCTGGATTCAAACTTTTACCTTTTTCTTCTTAGTATATTTGGTTTTTTACTTATGAAAGTGGAGTATCCTGGGAAAAGAATGTCCAACTGTCCTTTCATCTCTTCGCAGGTCTTTCAGGATGGTTTCTGGATTAAAACTTTTTCTTAACCTCCTGAAGGAACGGGAGGTACTAAAGGGCCTGAAGGGACGGTTAAGTACTGAAGGACGGGATATACTGAAGGGATGGGAGGTACTAAAGAGTCTGAATGGATGGAAGGTACTAAAGGGACGGGAGGTACTGAAGGGACGGGAGGTACTAAAGGGCCTGAAGGGACGGAAGGTACTAAAGGGACGGGAGCCACTGAAGTTTCTAAAGGGACGGAGATACTGAAGGGCCTGAAGGAAAGCGACGTACTGAGGGCTTGAAGGGACGGGTGGTACTGATGGGTCTGAAGGTACGAGAGGTACTGAAGGGCCTGAAGGAACGGGAGGTACTGAAGGGCCTGAAGGGATGGGTGGTACTGAAGGGACGGGAGGTACTGAAGGGACGGGAGTGACTGAAGGGTTTGAAGCGACGGGTGGTAATGAAGGAACATTTTAAATTATACGGGCAATACGAATTTTGCCGGGGGTTCACTAGTAAATTATAAAAAAATATAGAAAATTATATCGAAAATCGAGAAAAATATCTATCAAAAATTTCATCTAACAATAAAAACATTTATGTTTATAAAACATCTCCTAAGATTGTTAAAAAATTGTATTAAATAAATTATTTTTTTATAAATGTTATTTTTTTCAAACATTTAATTTATTTTATTTTATTTTAACAGGTGCTATGTCAAATAATTAACACGCACCCAATAACAAGTCGTCACATTCTGGAGACTTACGATATTTATCGTCTCACAGATCCAGACTGAAAACACAATTTTTAAAAACTGTGTCTCCACCGGGAATCGAACCCGGGACTCTTGGATCAGCAGTCAGATACTTAACCAACTGAGCCACGAAGGCCGAAGGCATTATAAGTCATTCCTTTATTTTTAGTTAAATAGTACACCGACGTAAGTAAGTGTCAATTAGTATTTTTTACCGTGAATTATGATATTGTCATACTGTACAAAGTGTAACAGCTGCTTATCAAATTCAAGACCAATGACCGTTTTATAAAAATTGTGGCGACAATATTTGTACCTCACTACATATATTATTATATTATTGCCTTAGCTCTTTACCGCAAATAGGTCAGCTCTGAACACGGAGCATATTTCAATTTATTGTTATAGGGATGCCTAGAACCTAGAATAAGGTCATTGCACGAGTTAATGGCTCGAGGGATATGTAGGTACGTTGTACGTACGTACTATGGTAATTTATTTTACTATCAGAAAATTCCTGATAGTACAAAAATATTGCGTGCATTGTAACTAAAATACTTAATCATCTTATGTATAAAAAAAAGCACGCTTAAAAAATATATGAAATTAAATCTTTCTTTTTCTTCTTCTTTCTATTATGCTAAGCCTTGAGGTTTGTTGTTCTCTTGCGAGGTTCATTTCGAGCTATCTATCCATCCATCTTTTCGATGGTCGTGTTTCTTCGGGTCGGCCATATAGTGATATGTGAGGGATCCTGGATGTCTCCATTCTTTTTACATGCGCGTATCAAAATCTCCTTCTTTGCCTATCCCATCTACCGACATCTTCAACCTCGCATATTTCAATGACTCTCCACGTTCCTCACTCTATCCCTAAGCGTGCCTGATATTTTTCGTACCTTCTTCTTCTTCTTCGATGGCGCTACAGCCCAAGTCGAGCCTTGGCCTCCTTCAACTATTGCCTCCAATCCCGTCTGTCCTCAGATGCCGTCCTTCAGTTTGTAACGCTTTAAAGCTGTACTGCATCCCTCCTCACCTCGTCCTCCCATCGCAACCTGGGTCTTCCTATATTCCTTCTAGATGACCAGTCATAATTCTCTTAGGAATTCGCATATTTGGCATTCTCTGAACATGTCCAGCCCATCTCAATCTCGATAGTCTTATTTGTGTTACTGGCTATACTGTGTGTTGTTCGTATCTTGTGTTGTTTAAATGCAATTCGATTGAACTTGTATAGTTTGTTTCATAGAATACAAAAGTTAGATACGACATTCGCCATACGTTCATTAGAACATTTAAGTATCATACTCCCATGCACATAATTTTGAGTATAATTCGAATATACATACATCCAGATCTCAATCCTTCTACTTTTCTAAATAATTATTAGTACTTATATATAAATATTTGTTTTCCGATATTATTATTTAACTTCACTTGGAAAACTACAATACTGGGTTAGTGATAGTGAGTAGGTACATAAAAATTAAACGTGTACTAATTTCAGTGCAGGTGTTAAAAGTGATAATAATTTTACAAGACGTGAGTGAATATGAACGAAAGAGACTTAGAGTTGGCAAGAGCCATGGCTGCTGGAGTACAAATGGGATCGGATTCACCTGGAGATTCTCCTAAACCCCTGAGGAAAATTCTGCCGTCACAACTACAGGACAAACTCAAAACATTCAGGTAATTTTATCATTTAATAAACAAACAGTTGATTTAAATAATAAAAATGTGATGTTGACTCTCTTGATACGTATGTATGTATTTGTTGCTATAACGCTATACTATCCTGAATTCTCTCACAGAATTGTTGTAATTAATCTATTTTTACTTATTCGACAACGGGAATGGTGTGTATGAAATACATAATGCTGGCAATATCGTAAAAAAGAAAAATAAATGATTTTAATTTATAGACCTGACCGAAATCCTTTTTTTTTCAAATGGAGAACCAGTTATTTAAATTACATTAAGATCCTTAATCTGTGTTCCGTTTGTAACACCACTTCTTATATTGGAAAAATAATTATTAGGTATTCGTTTTATTATTGTGGACATTGTTATGTAAATAAAGAAATTTTTGAGATGACTTACCGTTTTATCTCATAATACAAGACTCGTCTCCGCATTCATGTACAGATGTGGTGTCACTCAACCTTGAATGGATATTTTTTCTTCTGTGAAAAGCGGGTCAGGGGTGAACGTAAATGTATTTGAGCCACTTCACTTCACTCCGCTCAGGCTATTATTATTCTCCTATAATAGAGTGCGTTTGCTTGACAAATACAACTGTACATTGTACATGTTAGTCATTAGTAATACGATTTATTGGATCCAAATATTCGGCATCGACTCGTTATAGGTATATAGATTGTGTATACCTTCCTAAATATTATTCAACACTGACTAAAGCTTATAGTTAAAGGGATTCCTTCAATTACTTCAATTGACGTTATAATGTTATCACCTTGGCAAATACCTCTCTATCTCAGGGAGTATGGAGCAGCTCTCCATAAGGTCTGGTAGTGTCAATTTAGCGATGGAAAATAAAAGAAAAGTCAATATGGAAGTGTCATCTGTCAGTCACGTGACAAATGTCTCTTATCTTTTCATATCCATCGCTGAATTGACAGGTTGACTAGTCCCCCAGGCTCAATTTACGGAGTCACATTATAATTTCTTATATAAAAACTTGTATTGAATATTAAAAATATTGTATGTAATTGAGGCATTAAAACCGAGAATATTATTTGGGTGAGCTGAATGTTTTAATTTTATAATTAATTTATCTCAAAAGAGTGTATTTTTTTTATTCTTTATAATTTGAATGAACATTACAGCTTTAAGTTGTAATTAAAATAGTATAAAATTACAATTATTCATAGCGCCAATTATAATGTTCTTATTTAGTATTATGAATAAAATGTTTGAGTTAGTTAAAAACAAAAAAACTATTGAACCTACATATGTATAGCATTGCAGGAGGGTTTAGGATATAGGGAAGGGTCAGGGAAAGGGATTTGCTCCCTTTTGGAGAAACAAGTTGTCGGGTCAATCGAAAGACCAGTCCCAGCGCAGGCATACCCAAAATACAGTTAAAATTTCCATCAAACATTTTCTGTATGTATGTTTTTTATGGCAACAATAACATGCTCTATTAACAAATGAATTGCGTGAGTAATTAATCCTAGGTGTGTCTATGTAAAATAAAGATGGTCACAGGTAAAAAAACTACATTAGATTAATAATTACTTTAGTTAGATTATGCACATAAAATTATGTATGTATGTAGTTCTACAATCTAAACGCTATCTCAATCGTATTTAAAAAATAATCTTTAAAAAATCCTTAACTTTCTAAACATATCTTTCTGAAATCTCATTTAAAAAGGTAAGTAAATAAACCAATCAATAAGTCATATATAACAAGTCAAGTCATATATAACCAAGACAATATATCAGAAATAATCAATCCAATAACTAAACCGAGAACTACTCATAAAAAGCTAAGAGGTTAATCCCAAGTTTAATCACATACATGTTAATCGCATGTGTAATCCCATTTTAATCCCATGTTTATACAATGTTTAATATTTTCATGTATTAAACATTGTATAAACTCGTGTACACAACGTATACACTGGCGTTTGATAAATAATTACATATCATAGATTATTATGCGTATCTGCTCTAAATCGTATGTGAACCTTGGACATTTTTTTTCGTGCAATGTCAAGTGTGTCTGCAGCGACATTAATAGAATTAATATTCTTTAAAATTGATTTATGTACCGACATGTGAACTGATTCTTGTTCAACATCAAACTGACGTAGTTTTGTGTGAACTGACCTTAATTTTTTAACATAAAACTTGTTCTATGCCTTGACATTGTACATATTTTATCAAACGTACGAGTTTTTTGAATTATTGTTCAAATCTTAAATGTTATGCGTAGGTAATTACTGCAATAAAATTACTCA
The DNA here is from genome assembly GCA_963576475.1 of Molanna angustata. NCBI lineage: Eukaryota > Metazoa > Arthropoda > Insecta > Trichoptera > Molannidae > Molanna > Molanna angustata. The sequence continues at coordinate 20,286,190 of OY754964.1, read as the reverse complement.
TAAAAATATGAGAAAATTCCTGGAAATATAAAAAGTGGTACCGGCTATTTATATAATATATTAAAACAAGATTTTTCCGCACAGATCTAATATATTATTATTTTTTTAATTATCTGCGTTATATTGATATTAAGAACAAAATTGATAATCAATATTTTAAACACATGGGCAATATTAATTATAATGTAAATATAATAATAGCCTAATTAAACCAGTAATCCTGTATGGTGCTGAGTCCTGGTGCATGACACTAAAGGACCAACAAAGACTACTAACATTTGAAAACAGGATATTACGTAAAATATTAGGCCCAAGACTAGGAATTGCGGCAGGTACATGGAGACCACAAAGCAATGAGAAAATTCGTGCATTGACAGGACAACCTTTAATCACCAGCGAAATCAGGTCCAGAAGATTAGCTTGGATTGGACATGTTGTCAGATCAAGGGAAAAAAGAGCCACAAAACGTATTCTGCAAAATAACCCTGTGGGCAAGAGACCCCTGGGAAGACCAAGGCAGAGATTGATGGACAATGTTACCCGAGATCTGAACGTGCTGAATGCTTGTGATGACTGGGAGCCCACTGCAGCTGATAGGAAGGCTTGGAAAGCTATTGTTCAGGAGGTTAAAGCTCTACCGGAGTTGTATGGCCATCGGAAGTAAGTAAGTAGTAAGTAATGTAAATAAATATATTGCACACCTATTCCCACGAGGAAATTTCTTTCAACCTACCAGAAATATCTAGATAATATTCTCGCGAAAGAAATAACAGGATATTCGCGAATAAACATGCATGAAACAATATACAAAAAAAAATTTGTCATACATAGCTACTTTAAATACATACGTATTCTGCAAAAAAAAAACTAACAAGCCTCATATCTGAAAATGATTGTGTACTTTTTGATACTGTTTTAAAAATAAATAAGTAAAATAGAAAAGCTATGTATTGTCAAAATCTATATTTCTTTTCGGATTGCTGTTGTAAACGCCTGGAATATTTCAAATCTCATAGCGCATACCAAAATTTAATGATCAAACGCCTTATTAGCTGAAATATGTATAGAATACCAACAACAAAAATATGTAATGTAACTATTAGCAACAAAGTTATCGCCATTGATAATTCTTGGCCTGGAGGGGTACGGTTTGCGCACTCACATGATCAAAACAAACAAACAATAAAAATAAACAAAATATATCTTCTTCGCACCCGTGCAATTTCTAGATGTTTGGCGATAACTTACATAGGTACCTACTATAAGTCTAATACTCTCTCAAACTGTATGCAGAAGTCAAACGTAAATAAACATTACTGATAAATATGATGTTAGTAAATTATATTTAGGTACTTTCATAGTGATAGGTTACATAATATGTAAGTAATGAAAATAAGTTATTAAGGGATGATTTTATTATTTATATAAAAAAACCGCGACTTCAATATGAATGTGTGTCAAGATTACTAAAGATAAAATGAACGAAGAACGTCTGACGAAAAAAATATACAAAGCTGACAGGAACGGAATAAGAGGTCGGGGGCGCCCAAGAAAAGATGGCTCGCCATGTGAACGATATTCTGAAAGATGGAAATGTAAACGACTTCCATAAGTACAAAAGACCCAAAACTGTCCTCAAGAGACCACCCCCACCCGAACCCCCACCATAATAGCGATCCGAAAAACTGCCCCCCCAACCTTCAATATACAAATTCACCCCCGAAAACCCCACCCCCTTCATATAAAATATAAATTCATCCCCCCAACCTAAAAAACCCTTACTTCTTCAGTACTTAAATCTCCAAACCACCTAGTCAAGTAACGTCAGATGAAGGAGCAAGTAGTCCTAGACTCGGTACTCTGATTTAAAGTAATGACCAATGACCAGTGGAAATGTAATAAGCATTGAACAATAGAAGAACATGTATGAGACGAAGCATGAATGTGTGTCAAGATAGAAAAATGTGGCATTCGGTTCTCTCTGCCTACCCCATGGGGGACATGACGTGATGGTATGTATGTATATGTACATAGTAATTGGTAATATTGGTTATAATATCTTTCGAATAATTCGCCTATATAATTATACGCAAATTTTTCGCAAACTGAGTTTCATGATTTCTCATGATTCCCATCATCAAATCTTTTGTCATCAAAACGTTCAGATCATGGAGTAAAGAATATATTCATTTATTGTTCCGTGGTTCAGATGATCTATTTCTAATATACCTATAACGGAATCATCACATTCGGACTACATGGTAAAGAATTATTATTAAATGGAGACGACTTTGCAAATTTGAGAGTTTTTTTCTCATGAGTTTCGTCATGACCTCTCATGAATCCCATGATCAGATCTTGGCTAAATTGAAATGGAACCAATCGAAAGATACCTCCTTTCTAATGAAAAAAGAATCATCGAAACAGGTCAACGTCAAAATTATTGCCATATGGCAATTTATTCCAACTAACCAGTGTTTCCAGCCCAGAGAAGCAATATTATCGTGAGAGATTAATTTAAATAAATTTCTCCTCTGCTGGGGATCGAAGACGGGACGCCCGCACAGAAACCAAATGGCTTACCAACTGTGCCACGACGGTCGGCACAGTTGGTTATAATAGTGTCTGAACTTTAAAAATATCACTTATAGTACACGATTTTTTTATTGAAGGGAATATTATCCCAGGATGTGCATGCACTTGTTCGAATGACATATTCCTTTTTTTTACTCCTCACTAACCCAAGGGGATATAGTGGGGAGTTATGATTTCGCAATTTTTAAGGATATTTTTTTTATTGCAGATTATCAACTAGTATGTGTGCTATGTACGGCGTGTTTATTTTATTTGATCGATTATAGACTAAAGTACTCATTCGATTCTTTTCAAATTTTGTAAATATGTATATCTAATACAAGCTTAGACCCTATTAGATTTTAAAGGATATCTGAATAGTGCTTCTCATTTTTTAATTGTCAAATATTTCAAAGTGACCCCAAGGTCAGGAAACTTAAAATTTGTAATTTTATTTTCAAATTGGTAAAAGGCACATCACTTTCATAAAATGGCATTGAAGAATTATCAAGTTTTCGTAATAAAATATTTAAATAAAAAATAATTTAATAAACTCATTTCATGAAAATGCTAAAAAATTTCCATACAAAATTTGAATACTTTATAGAATGACTTGTTAGTGAGGAGTTTAGCGTTGGCCACAACCCATTCGTTTTTAAATATGAACGCATATTAGGTTATTTTATTTTATTTATACCTAACAAATAAAAACCTAAAAATTAGTCATACAAACAAATATTACAACAAAATCAATTTTAACTATATATCATAGACCAATTTTGTTTGCGGATATTACATTATTATATTACACGTTATTACTCTCCACTACTATGTAATAGTGGAGAGTTATGATTTCACAATTTTTAAGCGTATTTTTTTACATCAATGGGTATCATGTAGTGAGTGCATACTTTGAATTTCGTCGTGATGTTTTTGTGTGTATGTCGTTATCCGTAAGCCGTGCACAAATATGAAAATTTGTGTCCTTTTTACAGCTCAAACTAAAATGCCGATGAACCTTATACTGATACCGTATGTGTGAAGTAAAACATTAAAATAGTCTGATTAGTTTTCCATAGACAACGGTTCATTTTTTCTCTTTCTTATTTTGTTAGAATTTTCGATTCAATAGAAACACACTGAAGTGTATTCAGGGATTGTCAACATTTAAATAAAAAAATATATTTTGCGTGTAAGTAGGTATACAAATTTATATGTAGGTATATAACAGCAATAAAATATCATCTGTTTGGGAAAATTGACGTATCGACTTCATGTTGATATGTATTGTATGTGTTTCTATAGAAAATTGTATTTTTTACTCTCCACAACTATAAATGTAACATGTAACAGTATTCATCTATATACTATAATGCCATCTTCCTCATGTGGGGTAGGTAGAGAGAACCAAACACCGTATTCTTCTATCTAATAATCTCATCAACATTTATGCATCGTCTCATACATGATCGTCTATTATAAACGCATTTTTTTTACATTAATTTCTCAACAGGTATTATGTAGAGAGTGCATAGTATGATTTTTTGTATGTATCGTGTATTATGAAAACTTTTGTCCTTTGGGAAACTAATATTTGTATAGGAATCAAATAGAAATGTACTTCATAAAATGCATTTAGAGATTGTCATTCTTTCAAGAAGAAAAACTTAACACTTATTATGTAGTGGAGAGTTTAGTGTTGGCCACAATCCACTCATTTTTATTTAGTTAGAACACTTAATAAAAAATAAACATTATGATATATAATGTTTTCATATTACTTTAAATTATGAAATTCAACAAATTAGAAGCCGTCTCGATCAACTGCTGACCATAGATTTTTATTATAATATACCTAGATGTAGTAAGTACTCTGTGCAAAAAGTGAGTCATGGAATATCGCGAGTTTGACGTTTTGGTTGGCAACATATTTCAGTTTTCCTTATATTTCAACACATCCTAGATAAATGTTCTCTAAATTATTAACAATTAAAATGTTTTTTAGACAAATAAATCAGAAAACAATTCACATTAGTCGTTATTTTCTATAGAAAAACGATGTGGTCTAGAACCAAAACGTCAAAAATCCCCCCTGAAAAATGACTCACATTCGATTCATACAAAATTTGCTAAGTACGACATCTTGTGTATTATATGAAAACCTATGCTGCTGACATATTCAATATTCATTCGATCTTTAAATAAATGTTCAGTCTCAATTCATTTGCATTCGATACAAGTACCTACCTATCAGTTCGGCAGTTCCTACAAAAATAAGGTATAGTTATCGTTAAATATCTATGAAAATCGAGTGGGTGCGCATTATTATTATAACTATTATTTCCTTAGAAATAATTTATCAGTTTCAATTTGATTATACTAGTTGCATGTAACACATGTCATGAGATCCAACTGTCGATGGCGATAGGATGTACCTATAATTGAAGAATACGTACAAAACTATTAACACATAAACACAAATTAATAAATATTTTAAGATATTTTGTTTTCTATATAAAACAAGTAGGGATGTATGTCAGGATATGATAGTATGGAGGTCAGTCTGTTTATCCTACCCAGCAAACAGTACGATGGCATGTACCTATGTATATTTGGAGATTAAAGTTAGGTTTTCTTAGATATTGTGTATAGGCCACTGCTATACAAATTGTATAAAGCGATGTCGTCACAAAATTCAATATTTATAAAAATTGTTAAAAAAAAATGAGATGTAAGTAATACTACAATGTTTATATTTTTTATAGCAAATTAAATTATCTAGTTGGGGTGTTTCGGCTTTTTTCGATATTTTTAAAAATTTTGGAAACATAGGCAACACATAAATTTTTCATAAAAAAATGTTATTCTCAGTAAAAAATGTTTGAGAAACTCTGGAATTTTATTGAAAAAAAAAATTTGAGTTTTTTTTTTGTCTATATTTAAACCAATTTTTAGCCTTATAGCTTTTATGGTTTTTGAGATATATGGAAAAATAAAGTAAAAATTCAAAAGTTGATAACCCCTGACTGAAATAAAAATTCAAAATGCTGAGTATAAAAGTTTTGTAGACCTGTAACTATCTATATATTTTGAAATTCTGTTCTATGGAACATATATGCTGCGAAGCCTCTAAATTGGTGTTTTTTGACTTCAAAGTTGGAAAAACCGTGAAAAATATAGACCCTGTATACAAATCTCGCGTATCCTGGCTTGATACTTTGTCGATATGTTAAGAGAACAAAGTTCTCGTGAACAAATCGAAAGTTGGATTATCTACCTAAACATAATTTATATTTCCACAACATTATTATCTGTTAACTACGGTGCGGTTTAAATGTTTTCAAGAACAGTGTTGTTATTCAATAATTTCATATGACAGGATTTGTCGATATCTAACTATTTAATTTGTGATTTGCGGTTTATGCATTATATCATGTAGTAGAGAGTTTAGTAGTGTTAAAGACAGTCTTCGTGGCTTAGTTCACTTAGTTGGTTACATATCAGACTTCTGTACCAAAAAGTTCTAGGGTTCGATTCCCAGTGGAGACACAATTTTTGTGTTTTTATTCAAAACAGCCCTCGTATAATTATTGCGTATTTTTATTTTTTAATACGTATGTAATAGGTGCAAATTCTTTTATTTTATTCACTAGTCTTCTTACAAGTGTTTTTTTTTATCAATTCTTATTTAACTTTTGTAGAAATAATTAAACTGAATTATTTTTGCACATTAAATTATCTGAAAAAAAAGAATGTGATTTATGTCATACGTATGACAACACAAACTAAATTAGCATTGACTGTCGATATTATATTTGAAAAAGATAATCTAAAGTAATAAAGCAATCAAAATGTTAGTGTCTGTGTGTGTGTGTGTGTGTGTGTTTGTCTCACGCCTTCTGAAAAACCAAGAGCATCTAAAAATCTAATTTAAGTGCGAACATGTACCAGTATACCTGATGCAGTGTCACGCTAAAAAGAATGCGATAAAAATGCTGAATTTTAAAAATATTTAAATAATTATTTTTTTCATACAAAATTTTCCAAGTCATATCTGTCAAAAAAGTGTACATTTTGCACGCAAATATCTGTTAGTTTAAAAGTTAGAAGTAGGTATTTACACAAAAAAAATATATTTTGAAGTATAACTTAGCGTTTAAGTGAAAAACATGGTGAATATTTAGTATAATTATAATGTTTAACTTATTTTTAAAGTAAGCCTTTTGTACATAAACGCCGCCATTTTAATATCTTTTCATACAATATTTCATTTTCCCACCGAATGAATATGTTCTTGAAAATAATAAACCTTTGAAATAAATGTAATTATGAAATAATAAAATGAAACACAAGACATTACGGCAAGTTTTAAGACATATATTGTAAAAATGTGTTATTTATTAGTAAAGATATTGGCATAATAAAATTGCATAATTTGTAAAAAATATTTGATTTTTCTGACAATTTTCATTTTTATGGCATCGAACAAACCAATGTAGGTACCTACATATTCAAAAAATGTATCCGAACCATTCGATATTACTTACGTGTTCGAATCGTTTCCATGGCTACAGAAAGAATGTGATATTCAAATAAAATTTGTTAGGAATCGAATTTATTTAGAAGGTTGTTGTAGGTAGGTACCTACCTAATACTATTTACTTACAAATCAACAATAATATACCTATACTGATTTCCTATAGGAAATTATTTAATTTATTTATTTATCAACCGTTTGTCCGATTATAATGAAACTTTGGTGAATTGTCGAGCGTATTTCTTCTTCTTCTTCTTCATCGTGTATTTTTGGTCATTTTACTTATGAAGTTGGAGAATCGTGGGAGAAGAAGGTCCAACTGTCCTTCCATCTCTTCGCAGGTCTTCCAAGACGGTTTCTGGATATAAACTTTTTTCTTCTTCTTTTTCTTCTTCATCGTGCATTTGGTCATTTAACCTATGAAGGTGTAATATCCTGGGAGAAGAAGGTCCAATTTTCCTTCCATATCTTCGCAGGTATCTGGGTTTAAACTATTTTCTTCTTCTTCGTGTATTTAGTCATTTTACCTATTAAGGTAGAGCATCCTGGGAAAAGAAGGTTCTTTCATCTCTTCGCGGTTCTTCCAGGATGGTTTCTGGATTTAAACTTTTCTTAACCGACTGATGGGACGGGATGTAATGAAGGTAAGGGAGGCACTAAAGGGCCTGAAGGGACGGGAGGTATAAAACTGCCTGAAGGGACGGAAGGTACTGAAGGGCCTGATGGGAAGGGACGTAATGAGGGATTAAAGGGACGGGAGGTACTGAAGGGCCTGAAGGGACGGGAGGTACTGAAGGGTCTGAAGCGGCGGGTCCTGGAGTCTAATTCTTTTTCTTCTTAATTTTATGTAGACCTTTAGGGCAGTTTTTATACAAACTATTTCCTATTGTCTAATTCATCTTCTTCTTCTTTTATGTATACATTTGGGTCATTTTTTTATAAAAATTATTTCCTTTAGTCTAATTATTATTCTTCTTCATTTAAGTACGTAGACTTTTGGGAGAGTTTGAATACAAACTATTTCCAATAGTCTTATTCATTTTCTTTTATGTAGACCTTTTGGTCAGTATTTATACAAACTATTTCCAAAAGTCTAATTATTCTTCTTCTTCTTTTTTGTAGACCTTTGGGTGAGCTTTTATACAATCTATTTCCAATAGTCTAATTCTTCTATTAGGTATATGTATTTTTACTTATTTTATGTAGACCATTGGAATAGTTTTTTATACAAACTATTTCTTATAGTCTTATACTTATTTTTCTCTTTTTTATTTAGTCTTTTGGGTTAGTTTTAAGTCTAAAAGTCTATTGTGCAGAAATATTATTAACGATATGCACACTTGATGAAAATACATATGTAAAAACGAATGGGATGTGGGATGTGACGATGTAACCTGCACTAGAATCTTTTCAATACTTTTGTTTAATCAAATTTAAACCATTTATATCATCCTATTTTGAATAATTTTCAACACCTAATATTTAAAGAATGGGGGTTGTGGCCATTACTGAACTCTTCACAACGTTTATATTCAAATTAAAAACTATTTACTATAGTTTAAGTCTTCTTCTTCTTCGTTAATGTAGACTTTCAGTCTAATTGTGCAAAAATATAATGCACACTTGATGAAAAAATATAAAAACGAATGGGATGTGACCAATACTAGATCTTTTCAGTACCTACGTTTGTTTAATCAAATTTTAACCACATCCCAACATCCAAAATGACTAAATTTTCAATAGGTACACATTACAATTTGTTTTCGATGATAATATTTAAAAATGGGGGTTGTGGCCAAACCAATCTCTTTACAACGTTGATAAACAGTCATATTTAAAATTATACGCATAGTCCATGCGAGCAGAAATTGTATAAATATTATACTTCATTCACACTTTATAGCAATATATAAAAAATAATGGGTTGTGGCCATCACTTGAACATTTTACAATACTTAAACTCAATCAAATTTCAAACCACTTTTCATAGTCTGATATTGCAAAATAATTGGGTGACAATATTATAAAAACGATTGCTTTTTCTTTCACAATTTTACATTCTTGGCCAACGGCGGGACATAAAAGCTAGTCTAAAGTAATAAAGCAATCAAAATGTTAGTGTATGTGTGTGTGTATGTGTGTGTGTGTGTGTTTGTCTCACGCCTTCTGAAAAACCAAGAGCATCTAAAAATCTAATTTATGTGCGAACGTGTACCTGTATACCTGATGCAGTGTCACGCTAAAAATAATGCGATAAAAATGCTGAATTTTAAAAATATTTCAATAATTATTTTTTTCATACAAAATTTTCCATGTCGTATCTGTCAAAAAAGTGTACATTTTGCACGCATATATCTGTTAGTTTAAAAGTTAGAAGTACGTATTTACACGAAAAAAAATTACTTTCAAGTATAACTTAGCGTTTAAGTGAAAAACATGGTGAATATTTTGTATAATTATAATGTTTAACTTATTTTTAAAGTAAGCGTTTTGTACATAAATGCCGCCATTTTAATATCTTTTCATACAATATTTCATTTTCCTACCGAATGAATATGTTCTTGAAAATAATAAACCTTTGAAATAAATATAAATATGAAATAATAAAATGAAACACAAGACATTACAGCAAGTTTTAAGACGTATATTGTAAAAGTCTGTTAATTATTAGTAAAGATATGGGCATAATAAAATTGCATAATTTGTATATAATATTTGATATTTCGGACAATTTTCATTCTTATGGCATCGAACAAACCAATGTAGGTACCTACATATTCAAAAAATGTATCCGAACCATTCGATATTACTTACGTGTTCGAATCGTTTCCATGGCTACAGAAAGAATGTGATATTCAAATAAAATTTGTTAGGAATCGAATTTATTTAGAAGGTTGTTGTAGGTAGGTACCTACCTAATACTATTTACTTACAAATCAACAATAATATACCTATACTGATTTCCTATAGGAAATTATTTAATTTATTTATTTATCAACCGTTTGTCCGATTATAATGAAACTTTGGTGAATTGTCGAGCGTATTTCTTCTTCTTCTTCTTCATCGTGTATTTTTGGTCATTTTACTTATGAAGTTGGAGAATCGTGGGAGAAGAAGGTCCAACTGTCCTTCCATCTCTTCGCAGGTCTTCCAAGACGGTTTCTGGATATAAACTTTTTTCTTCTTCTTTTTCTTCTTCATCGTGCATTTGGTCATTTAACCTATGAAGGTGTAATATCCTGGGAGAAGAAGGTCCAATTTTCCTTCCATATCTTCGCAGGTATCTGGGTTTAAACTATTTTCTTCTTCTTCGTGTATTTAGTCATTTTACCTATTAAGGTAGATTATTTATTTATCAACCGTTTGTCCGATTATAATGAAACTTTGGTGAATTGTCGAGCGTATGCCCAGGATGGTTTTTGGATTTAAACTTTTTTCTTATTCTTCTTCTTCTTCGTGTATTTGATCGTTTTACCTATGAAGGGGGAGTATCCTGGGAAAAGAAGGTCCGACTGTCCCTCCATCTCTTCACAGGTCTTCCAGGACGGGTTCTGCATATAAACTTTTTTCTTCTTTTTCTTCAACGTGTACTTGGTCATCTTACCTATGAAGATGAACTATCCTGGGAGATGAAGGTCCAATTTTCCTTCCATCTCTTCGCAGGTTTCTGGATTTAAACTTTTTTCTTCTTCTTCTTCATCGTCTATTTGGTCATTTTACCTTTGAAGGTGGACTAACCTGGGAGAAGAATGTCCAATTTTCCTTCCATCTCTTCGCAGGTATCTGGATTTAAACTTATTTCTTCTTCTTCTTCTTCATCGTGTATTTTTGGTCATTTTACCTATGAAGTTGGAGAATCCTGGGAGAAGAAGGTCCAACTGTCCTTCCATCTCTTCGCAGGTATCTGGGTTTAAACTTTTTTCTTCTTCTTCGTGTATTTAGTCATTTTACCTATTAAGTAGAGCATCCTGGGAAAAGAATGTTCTTTCATCTCTTCGCGGTTCTTCCAGAATGGTTTCTGGATTTAAACTTTTCTTAACCGACTGATGGGACGGGATGTAATGAAGGGAAGGGATGCACTAAAGGGCCTGAAGGGACGGGAGGTATAAAACTGCCTGAAGGGACGGAAGGTAGTGAAGGGTCTGATGGGAAGGGACGTAATGAGGGATTAAAGGGACGGGAGGTACTGAAGGGCCTGAAGCGGCGGGTCCTGCGGCCTTATTCCGGTTCTTTTAACGCGGCAATTTACCCAAGTTTATACGCTTTATGCGATTCTTATCACACACTGTTATTCTGTTTCAGCGATACACATCTGACACTAGCCGGCGTAAACTTTCTGCGCATTATACCGCGAAAACTACTTTACGCCCGGTCGTAACGCGGTATTCTGGATTGACGCGCAATACTATTTTGACATTTGACGGGTGAATGTATTCATAAAGATTAACGCGGCATATCGAGGCTGTTTTGAATTTTGTGAAAAGAAAAATTATAGTTTATACGTAGCTATAATGTCGTTTTTACCCTCTTTATACATTTATCATATAGAAGAAAGACGCTTAGACAATAGAAGAAGGATTAGGAGGTTGAACTTAGAAAGGCGCAATTTACGGGACGCGAGTAATCCTTTCGATTTGTCTGATAATTTTTTTTTGACAACTATATAGAATCAATAAATCGTTGGCTCTAAACCTAATAAGTACATGAACTGGGACCAATTCTGATGCGAGTCAGGTCACGTGGCTTATCAGTTCAGATTCAAGTAAGTTTTTTTTTAATATCATATTCTTTTTAGTATTTTTAAACATGTGATATATTATTAGAAGCGTGAACAACAGACGAACATGTATAAGACGATTTATGAATGTTGTTGAGCCGATGAATGTATGTCAAGATAGAAGTAAGTGGCGTTCGGTTCTCTCTGCCTACCCCGTAAGGGACATGGCGTGATGGTATGTATTTATGTATACATATTTACATTTTTTAAGGCTAAATTTTTATAATGTTTCTTAATTACCTCTATTGATAACTAGAATTTTTGTTTTTTAAATACAATTGTTGATTTCTAGAATTATTAAATAAATCAATATAAATTAAGTAAATAAATCATTTCATGCACACAACCATTTCTTATAGGTCCTTGCAACACTCCGGTTTTATGCAGAAGGCGTTATCAAAAAGGTGTTGGGCAAGACTTCTATAATGCTCTAAGTCAATCATCCGTTAGTAGATGTGTTACCCGCACATCGAAAGCTATAGTAGAGAGGCTTTTCAAAAAATACATCTACTTTCCAAGTACAGTTGCTGAGAGACAAAGATCAATAATTAGCGAGGACTTAATTTTCTAGATTTACTACAAGAGCTGGATTTCCAGGGATTCTGGGCTGTATCGATTGCACCCATATAGCAATAGTGACACCTTCCGATCACCCCGAGGCATATAAAAACCACCATGGATATTTTTCTCTAAATACACAGTTGGTAAGTAAATATGATAACACTGTATATTAGGTGGATTTACATAGTAGACACAAATAGACTATGTGTATTGAAAATGTATTTTTTCAGATCAGTGATGCTGACATGAACATTATCCATATGAATGTTCCCAGGGAGTGTTCATGATCAGTTCATCTTTACCAACTCGATTATCAGAGATGAGATGAAGAGGCTGGCTGACAAACGAATGGGATTTTTTTCCTTTTAGGTATAAATGAGATTCCAATGCTTTAAAAATGAACTAAATAAACTAAATAAAACCATTAGAGCGAATCACAAATGCATAATTTGTTAAAAAAAGAGTCATCTAGCGTTAAAATCCAGAAGATAAATCCCACACCAAATAGTTCTCATACATACTTGAAGAATTCTGGCCCCGATGAGGTTTGCGTCTCTGGTGTCGTAACTCAACCTATACAAATCCCTCAACAGATGTCAATATTTCCTCGCTTTGTCAGATGAAAACTGAACTAGTTAATTTCATTTCTGACAAATTTACAGAAAATGATAATAAACTTCAAGATCTTTCAAACCTTTTACTAGAATACAAAAGTAAATATGAAAAAAATACAGAGCAAAATGCAGAACTTTTGAATTCGTTAAAAATCGTTACTGTATATGTGCATATTGGTTTTTAAATTATCATTTATCTTGTATTTTCTTATGAATATTTTAACTTTGTAATCAATTACTGTATAATCATTAATGTAAAATGAAGACAGCACTTTTTGCTCAACTTTTATACAATAAATGTAATGTAAAATAAATATTTTTTTGTTATTAATTATTGTCTTTTAAATAAATAAATTATAGCTGTAGCTTTCTGAGAGAAAATAAATAAATATGAAAAAACTTTTGATAAGATATTTGGTATTCTATATAAAGCATGTATGTCAGGATAGGATAGTTTGGAGGTCTGTCTTTTTTTCTTACCCAGAATATGAAAACAAGATGGAGGTATGTATGTTTGGAGATAAAGTATCAAACTATTGAGCCCCATTTTCAAGAAAAACATTTTTTTATTATTATAAATTTATGTTTTTAAATGCATATATTTCTAAAGTATTAAAATAATCAAAAAAGGTGAAACACCCCAACTAGAAAAAATAATTTTCTATAAAAAATATGTACAATGTAGTAGTAGTACATCTCAAACATATTTTTAACAATTTTTATAAAAATTTAATTTAGTGACATTGTTTCATACAATTTGTAAGGCAGTAAACACTACACAATATCTCACTCAATAGTTTTATACAGACTTAATTCACAAACATACATACATCATGCTGTTTTCATATTCTAGTAGGAAAAATAGACTGACTTCCATACTATCCTATCCTCACATACATACCTACATGTTTTATATAGAAAACAAAATATCTTAAAATATTTATTAATTTGTATACTTGCATAGGTATTATTCATAGGTACTATCACCATCGACAGTTGGATCTCATGTGTTACATGCAACTAGTAATTATTGTGTATCTTATCCTAGTTGCTTAACTATGTTAGTATGAGTGCTAGTTATTTGAAATCATATTGTCATTAAATCATAAGGAAACGACTAAGTATATAGTCAATGGGTAGTAGGAATGAAAAATTTATAGACCGCAGAGCGATACATTTATTTTTTTAAAGGAAAAGGCAAACAAAATACACATAGTAACTGAGAACAGAGTGTCTACGAGTATATCACTGACTCTATTTCACCGTGTCTATATCACTGTCTGTATCACTGATTCCATTTCACTGTGTCTATATCACTGACTCTATTTCACCGTGTCTATATCACTGTCTGTATCACTGATTCCATTTCACTGTGTCTATATCACTACTCTATTTCACCGTGTCTATATCACTGACTCTATTTCATCGTGTCTATATCACTCTGTAAGACTGTCTCTATCTCGTAGCTTGACATCCTTCCAAACCTATAAAAAACAAAGGGATATTTGATGAGAAATTTGAAAATAAAATAACTTCATCTGTATAACAAGGTATTTTATGAAAATTGTACAGCTCTCGCATCTTTTTAAGATGACATTAATGATTGACTAACTTTTTCAAAAATTATTTTGCAATCAGTGTAATAAGCACAGGACAGTTATTCAAAAGTTAATAAAATAGTCCATGGGAATATTTTTTCTATAAATTTATGCTATTTACTAAGTTATATGCATCAAAAAAAGTTCACATTCATGAATGACAACTTTTCAAAAACTTCATAAAACTATTGTTTAATTATACCATAATCCAATTGTATTAATGAAACTTACAATTTTCCATTGGTCAGCTGTTTTTGATGGCCCCAGTTCATTGACCAAACTCGCCAGCTCACACCACATTCTCTTGTTTTGTCGGTACCCCAAAGGATCCACAAATCTCCTATTGGCAAAATCATTGTGTATTGTCATAAAGTCCACTAGGGCCCTTTTATGACTTAATGTCACTCGTGAATTCCTATAAAAAAAGATAATATTGAATGTTTATATGTAAAATCAATTTAAAATGAGCAAATAATGCCAATAATAAATAGCCAAACATAACCATGACGCCATACACCGCGCAGGCATTAATTATTCATTTATTTACTAAAAATAAGGGTTTTTAATACACATACCTCCTCTGGATTACATTCTCCGATTCTCCTTGACTATTTACTGATGGATTAGACATTGTATTTGCTGGTTTTTATCTTCTTATCAACCGACGCATTTCGTTTATTGCAAAACAGTGAAGACAGAATTTGACAGTTTGATGCGGAAACATTGCGACGTTGCCAACACTAAAAAGCGGGAACTTAACGCTGGCCATAGACAAACAACGAGAATTCGACGAATTTTGAAGGGCGTTATTTATTGTGTTAATTTCTGTCGTGCGTAAAGATTATCGGAACTTAACGCCGAAATATTACACTTTAACGGGAATAAGTACGCTGGAGTCTAATTCTGTTTCTTCTTAATTTTATGTAGACCTTTAGGGCAGTTTTTATACAAACTATTTCCTATTGTCTAATTCATCTTCTTCTTCTTTTATGTATACATTTGGGTCATTTTTTTATAAAAATTATTTCCTTTAGTCTAATTATTATTCTTCTTCATTTAAGTACGTAGACTTTTGGGAGAGTTTTAATACAAACTATTTCCAATAGTCTTATTCATTTTCTTTTATGTAGACCTTTTGGTCAGTATTTATACAAACTATTTCCAATAGTCTAAATATTCTTCTTCTTCTTTTTTGTAGACCTTTGGGTGAGCTTTTATACAATCTATTTCCAATAGTCTAATTCTTCTATTAGGTATATGTATTTTTACTTATTTTATGTAGACCATTGGAATAGTTTTTTATACAAACTATTTCTTATAGTCTTATACTTATTTTTCTCTTTTTTATTTAGTCTTTTGGGTTAGTTTTAAGTCTAATAGTCTATTGTGCAGAAATATTATTAACGATATGCACACTTGATGAAAATACATATGAAATGAATGGGATATGGGATGTGACGATATAACCTGCACTAGAATCTTTTCAATACTTTTGTTTAATTAAATTTAAACCATTTATATCATCCTATTTTGAATAATTTTCAACACCTAATATTTAAAGAATGGGGGTTGTGGCCATTACTGAACTCTTCACAACATTTATATTCAAATTAAAAACTATTTACTATAGTTCAAGTCTTCTTCTTCTTCGTTAATGAAGACTTTCAGTCAAATTGAGCAAAAATATAATGCACACTTGATGAAAAAATATAAAAACGAATGGGATGTGACCAATACTAGATCTTTTCAGTACCTACGTTTGTTTAATCAAATTTTAACCACATCCCAACATCGAAAATTACTAAATTTTCAATAGGTACACATTACAATTTGTTTTCGATGATAATATTTTAAAATGGGGGTTGTGGCCAAACCAATCTCTTTACAACGTTGATAAACAGTCATATTTAAAACCATTACGCATAGTCCATTCGAGCAGAAATTGTATAAATATTATACTTCATTCACACTTTATAGCAATATATAAAAAAGAATGGGTTGTGGCCATCACTTGAACATTTTACAATACTTAAACTCAATCAAATTTCAAACTACTTTTCATAGTCTGATATTGCAAAATAATTGGGTGACAATATTATAAAAACGATTGCTTTTTCTTTCACAATTTTACATTCTTGGCCAACGGCGGGACATAAAAGCTAGTCTAAAGTAATAAAGCAATCAAAATGTTAGTGTCTGTGTGTGTGTGTGTGTGTGTGTGTGTGTGTGTGTGTGTGTGTGTGTGTGTGTTTGTCTCACGCCTTCTGAAAAACCAAGAGCATCTAAAAATCTAATTTATGTGCGAACGTGTACCTGTATACCTGATGCAGTGTCACGCTAAAAATAATGCGATAAAAATGCTGAATTTTAAAAATATTTCAATAATTATTTTTTTCATACAAAATTTTCCAAGTCGTATCTGTCAAAAAAGTGTACATTTTGCACGCAAATATCTGTTAGTTTAAAAGTTAGAAGTACGTATTTACACGAAAAAAATTTACTTTCAAGTATAACTTAGCGTTTAAGTGAAAAACATGGTGAATATTTTGTATAATTATAATGTTTAACTTATTTTTAAAGTAAGCGTTTTGTACATAAATGCCGCCATTTTAATATCTTTTCATACAATATTTCATTTTCCTACCGAATGAATATGTTCTTGAAAATAATAAACCTTTGAAATAAATGTAATTATGAAATAATAAAATGAAACACAAGACATTACAGCGAGTTTTAAGACATATATTGTAAAAATGTGTTTATTATTAGTAAAGATATAGGCATAATAAAATTGCATAATTTGTATATAATATTTGATTTATCTGACAATTTTCATTTTTATGGCATCGAACAAACCAATGTAGGTACCTACATATTCAAAAAAGTCTCAAACCATTTGATATTTTTAACGTATTGGAATGGTTACTATGGTAACGGAAAGATTCTGATATTCAAATAAAATTAGTTATGAATCGAATTTATTTAGAACATTGTTGTAGGTAGGTACCTACCTATTACTATTTACTTACAAATCAACAATATACTGATTTTCTATCGGAAAATTATTTTATTTGTTTATTTATGCATGTATGCGATGTACTCCTAAACCGTTTGTCCGATTAAAATGAAACTTTGGTGAATTGTCGAGCGTATGCCCGGGATGGTTTCTGGATTTAAACTTTTTTCTTATTCTTCTTCTTCTTCGTGTATTTTGTCATTTTACCTATGAAGGGGGAATATCCTGGGAAAAGAAGGTCCGACTGTCCTTCCATCTCTTCGCAGATTTCTGGATTTAAACTTTTTTCTTCTTCTTCTTCTTAATCGTGCATTTGGTCATTTTACCTATGAAGGAGGACTATCCTGGGAGAAGAAGGTCCAATTTTCCTTCCATATCTTCGCAGGTATCTGGATTTAAACTTTTTTCTTCTTCTTCTTCGTGTATTTAGTCATTTTACCTTTGAAGGTGGAGTATCCTGGGAAAAGAAGGTCCTTTCATCTCTTCGCGGTTCTTCCAGGATGGTTTCTGGATTTAAACATTTCTTTAGCGACTGAAGGGACGGGATGCAATGAAGGTATGGGATACACTAAAGGGCCTGAAGGGATGGGAAGTATAAAAGGGCCTGAAGGGACGGGAGGTACTGAAGGGCCTGATTGAAAGGGACGTAATGATGGATTGAAGGGACGGGAGGTACTGAAGGGTCTGAAGCGACGGTTCATGGAGTCTAATTATTTTTCTTCTTAATTTTATGTAGACTTTACAGTTTTTACACAAACTATTTCCTTTAGTCTTTTTCTTTGTTGAATTTTATACAAAACTATTTCCTATAGATTAATCTTCTTTTTTTTATGAAGACCTTTTAGTCAGTTTTTATACAATCTATTTCCAATAGTCTAATTCTTCTATTTTGTGTATGTTTTTTTATTTTATGTAGACCATTGGGATAGTTTTTTATACAAACTATTTCTTATAGTCTTATACTTATTCTTATCTTTTTTATTTAGACTTTTGGGTTAGTTTTAAGTCTAATAGTCTATTGTGCAGAAATATTATTAACGATATGCACACTTGATGAAAATACATATGTAAAACGAATGGGATGTGGGATGTGACGATGTAACCTGCACTAGAATCTTTTCAATACTTTTGTTTAATCAAATTTAAACCATTTATATCATCCTATTTTGAATAATTTTCAACACCTTCATATTTGATTTCGTTGACGATATTTAAAGAATGGGGGTTGTGGCCATTACTGAACTCTTCACAACGTTTATATTCAAATTAAAAACTATTTACTATAGTTTAAGTCTTCTTCTTCTTCGTTAATGTAGACTTTTGTGTCAATTTTAAGTCTATCACTCTAATTGTGCAAAAATATAATGCACACTTGATGAAAAAATATAAAAACGAATGGGATGTGACCAACGCTAGATCTTTTCGGTATATGATTTAATCAAATTTTAACCACATTCCAACATCCAAAATTACTAAATTTTCAATAGGTACATATTACAATTTGTTTTCGATGATAATATTTAAAAATGGGGGTTGTGGCCAAACCAATCTCTTTACAACGTTGATAAATAGTCATATATTTAAAACCATTTCGCATAGTCCATGCGTGCAGAAATTGTATATTATACTTCATTCACACTTTATAGCAATATATAAAAAAGAATGGGTTGTGGCCATCACTTGAACATTTTACAATGCTTAAACTCAATCAAATTTCAAACCACTTTTCATAGTCCGATATTGCAAAATAATTGGGTGACAATATTATAAAAAACGATTGCTTATTTCTTCACAATTTTACATTCTTGGCCAACGGCGGGACATAAAAGCTAGTTATGAAATAATATAATATACGCAAGTATTTTTTTTTGTTTGATAATAATAATCTCATATTACGAGTATACCTACCTACATACATTTATAATATGAATGAATAAGAGTAAAAATAAAAAATACGTATTCCGTTTAGACTTTAGTAAATAAACGAACAGAATGATAGTTTTACTACTTTTAAATTATTAATTTATAAAAATATTGAATTGGTTCACTTGATCTCATACATAGTATAGAAATCTTATATTATTAAAATCCACAACAAATTGATAAACCTTATTAGGCTATTAGATAACGTGGGTCGACACGCGGTCATTCTTATCACGTATCTTCAACTTACAATATTTTATAAATAAGAATATTAATATATCAAAATGACTAAAATATAAAATGGATTATGTTTGCATTCTACAAAGTTATCGCGTAGTGGATCCACGTGTTTTCAAAATAAAATAAGTATGTTATTTTTTGACATATTTATGTTCAAAACTTCGTGAGTTAGTTATTTAGTTACTAGTTAGTTACTTAGTTACCAATAAAATGAATATATTCATATAGATAATCAAAAATTTAAACGGATATTTAATAGATGTGATGAGTGTTTAATAGTATGTTTTCAAGTCAGTTATTATAATATCAGTAAGTCAGATTTTTCAGTCATACATATAAAATATTCTGCATTACAATTTTTGTGTATGAAAAAAAAAACAACATGAATATCGTGAAAATTATAAATAAATTTGACTACATAACTAAATACACGTGTGAGTTTTATATATTTTTTACTATTCTGTATAATAAAATAAAATAAGAAACAGGGTAAATTAAAAATATAAACATATATAAATGTTTTTCGTGAAAAGTATATTTTTAATGTGAACTTAATGAAGAGATTGCGCTCTAAGGAGTTAATGAGTTTTATTTCACTGTGCAGGTAAGTCCTTTAAATTATAATAACATAAATTTTACGTTTTTAATAATGTATTGCTTGAATATAAATCTTCGTATTATCCATTATTATAATAAAAATTATAACTAGATTCCAAGCAGATTATAAAATTGAAAATAAATAAATTGGAGACAGTAATAATTATTCTTTATAATAAATACTCAAATATTTAAATTTATTTTTAATTGAATTTACAAAAAGAACGAAAACGTAATACATATTATATAAGAAAAACATAATATATTAAACTAAATAGAAGTATACTGATTAGAAATATAGTTTAAGAAGTATTCTAATTGGGTTTTATTTTAAATAAATATTTTTTGTCTCCATTACGTTACAGTGGATTTGATAATTCAAACAAAGTAACTTTGGAGACATTTCCAAAGGCAAATTAAAGTAGACAATCTCGTTGCGGAATAAATAAACAAAATTTCGAGTATACTTAAAACGTTTCACGTCAGATGAAATCGTTTATCTCATTTTAAAACTCTTATTAGAACGTATAGGTACCTAATTCAAAACTTCATTTTTATGCGCCTATCTGTAAACGTATATACCTAACGCCTCGCTTCCTGTTTCCTCTATAGTTTGCGAAGTTTTCCGTAGCTATGTTCACTTCGGTCAGTTTTATCAGTGCTGTCAAAGACAGGTGGTGTTTGACGTTCTCGCAAAATGTTACTTTCTAAAATTCCTTTCCATTATTTTCATTAAAACGTATCACATGACAGTTTTGTTTGTGGACATTTACTGCATCAACGAAAAATAGTTTTTAAAATGTATTCAAACATCTGAATATTTTAGAAAGTTTAATATCATCGAAAAAACATAACCTTTAGAATGCTGTATGATGCTATCAAAATCCCGTATTATTTTGGCGGAATGTGTTTAGTGAATGTTAATTTGTGTTTTTAGTTCATTTATTGCAAAGAAGGTACGTCTTCTTACTTTGTTTTATAATCATTTTGTCTAAAATCAAACTTAATATGTCTAAACAAAATATTATCATTAAAAGTTTTAAGTGGTCTAAATATTGCCGACGAAATATTTAAAAATATGGGTCACGGTTATGTTCATCATTAATAACTACATACATATTTAACATGAGTAATGGTATCAAATGGTGTTATGTATTGTAAACTAATAATTGTCATTACGTGAAATTTAGTAAATTAAAGATTAACATCATAAAGTTTTATAATGAAATCATTATCGGATTTTCCAGCTATTTTTAAGGTTTTTACCGATAAAAAAAACATTGAACGTTTACAATTGCAGTTTTTATTATTTTGACTAAAGTGCAAAATATTTTTAACAGTTCTTTTGTGTTTATTTCAATTCTCAAAGATTTTTTCTCTGTATGTTTGTCAAAAAATTGACAAAATTATTTTGTAGAACAAATAATTCCAAGTATTTATTTTTATATACTTTGATTACCTTCGTGGGTTGCGGAAAAATATATTCACGACATAATCCACAACATTTTTATTCAATTTTCATTGCATAATAGATGCCAACGGTCTTGCTATAAAGGTGGTGAATCATAAGATTCATGCGCCGATGTTCTAGGTTCGATTCCTAGCAAAATATAGATTTATTATAAAATAATGACTCGCTAAAATCTTGGCTTGAATCATTAGATAATTGGAAAAAAATAACCATTCAGTAATATACCCAGATCATCGCTGTTTTATGGCTATTTGTATTCTCAAGCGATAGTAATTGAACAAACACGTAAATTATAATGTACCTATAATACAAGTTTTTGTTCAGTATTAGGTTTCTGTCTACATACAAAATTGACTTAGAATGGATGCTTCGTAATTAAAGGCTTCGTAAAGGTTTTCGTCTTCAAAAGGTGTGATAGTAAAACAGTTTGTAGCATCGGTTTTATTTAATGAAGAGTAAACTATTAAAGAATATTTGTGATTAAAAAATATATTTCAAAGAAAAGGGATGAAAATAATTATTCCAGGGTACAAGTATAATTTTAATTTTGAATGTACCTATTATTCGACTATACTGTAGTTGTTTCAACACTACTTACATACTGTAGTGAATTTGAGGTATGGCAGAAGACGTACGAAAAGTAGAATTAATACGGTAGAAATCAGATCATTGAAACGAGACTGCAATAGGATGTCTAATATAAATACATAACATGTAGGATCGAATTAAGATAGAAAACTAAAAGTGAGGAGGTTCAGCCACTCAAAAAGAAAGGATTGTGATCGACTGACGTAAAAAAAAATATTAAAAAGGTGGAATAAGAATGAAAGGTCAACCAAGAAGTAGATGACACGACCACACAAATGAGATATCGAGAAAACGAAATGGTAGAAGCTATATTAGGTAGCAGAAGAGCATTTGTAAGATGTATAGAGAATAAGAAGACGCAATATTTTTCTAGGTAGTATGTATAAAATGTACGCTGGTTTTCTCTCGATCTATTCTATCAAAAACACAGCGTTATGGTATAATATAATATTATGATGGTATATACATACTTATGGACGAACAAAATTAAGTTTTAACTATAAAATTTTGAATATAAATGTTTTTTTTCCGTAGTCATTAATTCTTGAGCTGGTTAGTTAAATGAAGATTGTGTTAGTTGTCTTTAAGCGGTGCGTATTTCACTGTTCTTTTTACTTGTCGTTTGACTTTCTAACATTATAAATTTTAATCCTTTGTTCTCTTCTTCTTGATCGAATTCTTAAGATTGGTTTGAACCGACCACTCCGTCTCCCTACATATTATCTCTGTTGTTCGCAAGCCTCTTCATCTCTTGACAGCAGCTACAGCGCACATTACTGATCACCTGGTCCATATATTATGTAACTGTTTCTAGGGTGACATCCAGTGACATCTATGGTTTTAGCCTTCCGTCATTCCTTCGGTGATATTAACGAGCAAACCCGGATACCTGATTTTATGGCTGGTCCATTTGGATAGTTGTTGAGCCAACCCTCTTAAGAAGTTGCCTTGTTTCTTTGACTCTATTTATTACCACATCGTTTGGAATGTGGTTTGTCCATTGGATCCTAGCAATACGCATGTAGCACCACATTTCGAAGGCAGCCAAACGTCAAGGCTCTCTCCGCCTGATAGTCCACGTTTCGCTGCCATACAGGAGCACATTCCAGACAAGAATTTTAGTTATGTTATAAAGTGAAAACTATTATTGTTCTTTTAGACATAATGGCTTCTTTCATAGATTAAGACACTAAAAAGTCAATAAATTACTCTAAAATCATAGCTGTATGTTTTTTTATGATGCTTTGAATATATTATGTACGTCATAATACTAGATGCCGTAGATATATATACGCTTAGTTAGGTCTTCCAAATAACAGTTTTTACCATCCATGCATTTTGATCTTTTTATTGTGCATCGTACTTTCTACGATCGCCGTGAATTGTAATGAATTGTAATGCAATGTAAATATATTTTGTAATGCAATATGAATGAAATGAACACGTTCATTTCTGTGTTATAAGAATTTAGTACACATGACTTAGACAATAGCTTAAACGAGCGTTCACCTATAATGACAATGTTGCCCTAACATTACTTACACGACTTTTGCAGTATTTAAAAAACATAAATAAATACCTTACAATTAAACTGGTCAGCATTACATACAATAATGCTGTTTGTAATTTATGAGTGTAGGCGCTATTTCTGTGGCCACTGAGGACAAGATGCTGCGGGAGCCCTATCAATCCTTAAATACGCGAAGGTTTAACGAAAGATGAGCAGCAGGTGGTTCATGGATTTTACGTGGAAGGAAAGTCTGGCAGACCTTAGTGCCCACCAGGGCTGCGGTCTTCGGTCTGCCAGCACTAACGGTTGCAGTGTACCTGTGAAATTCCGTCGAAGGAGCAGATCAGGCACATGGCCGTAAGTCGAACTTGATACTTTCTCCAGGCTGTTTTGACAGTTGACTGTTTTTTTAATTTTTTTTACATATTTCAATGTTTTTTTTTTCATTTTCTTCCTTCATTATTTTTTTATATAAGTATGTTGGTGTTAATTTACTGACGACCGGTGTTTTTTTTGGATTTTCATATTTTTATTAACAGCATGAAACTGTGACTACATATTATGTAGAGTATAACAGTGATATGATTTATCTTTAACATTTACTGTCGTATTTTTAAGGAGCAACAATTCTAATTTTCCCATTTTTCATATTTTATTTAATCATTTCCTTACACATAACACTTAAATTTGTCCCCATATCCTATCTTTGTCCCCCCCCCTCTTCTGTCCCCTTCGTCTTTTTATTGTTTTATTTTTATATTATGTAATTATATTTTTAATTATATGTTGTATTCATAAAAATGTAGGTCTTTCCCCTTAGCGCTTTTGTCCCGTTTCTATCAGGGTACGCTTTGACCATGATCCTGGAATTGGCGAGTCTGGTTATTACATTGAAGCGACTGCCATCTGACCTTCGTAACCCTTAGAAAGGGGAACCAGACAAATTGGGTCATGGCTACACATAGCTAGTGATATATATCCGCACATAGATTGTTTTTAAAAATCCAGAGGTACGTGCCCCGCCCGGATTCGAACCGTCGACCTCACGCATGTGAGGCGACGACCTTACCGCTGGGCTATCACCGCTATATTCATAAAAATGTAGGTACGTATCATAAATACAATATTTTTCACCAAATGAATATGGTTGGTTGGAAAGTATTGCTATTTGGCAATGAGCCCGCCATTGTGCACATGTGCTCAATAAGTTTTAAAAATATTTATCTATTGAATAAACTTTTTATGAAAGAAATAAAGATGTAGGTACTTGTCTAATAACTCTTAATAATTGACACTCTTTTTCCATCCTCTCTCTCTCTCTTCCCACAACCTCTATCTTCTTCCTTTCTTTGTTGCTGTGATTTTACATTTAATAATGTTACGTGTTTGTCTTCTTGTTTGTTTTTTTGTTATTAATGTACCTCCCACTACACTATTTATGGCCTCACGTTGCTTTGGTTGGTTGGAAGAAATTGACTTATTTTATATTACTTCTTGGGCAACTAACAGGTACTATGTCAAATATTAATTTAACACGCACCCAAAAACATGTTGCCACATTCTGGAGACTTACGATATTAATCGTCTCACAGATACAGACTGAAAACACAATTAAAAACTGTGTCTCCACCGGGAATCGAACCAGGGACCTTTGGATCAGCAGTCCTATCCAACTGAGCCACAAAGGCTGATTTATGGCAATAAACCCGCCATTGTACACATTATAGTACCTACATGGAGTAAAATAATTAAATATTAATATTTTTTATGCCGGTTCTTTTGTTTTCGTGTTTTAATTTCTTCCTTTTTTTCTTACCATTAAAATAACTAAGCAGGAAATTCATAACATTGAAATTATTACTATACATATAGGTAAATTTACACATTAGTTATGGTTTATTGAATAGTTCTATATGTCATTTATCAATATTATAATGTCATTTGTATTATCCTTATTAAAATAAAACGTAGGTAAAACAAAAAAACAAAAAAATAAATCGCTTGTCGTCCAATTTTTATGTTGTAGACCGCCGATGGTGTAAGTCTGCCCACCCCTGACCTACACAATATAAAATATTTAAAAACTATGATATATTATTTTAAGTAGGTACCTAGGTGCTTTATATTTAAAAATTGTTTTTGTACACATTCTGTTGCATTTAAAAATTGAGAATGAATTAGGTTAAAGGTAATTTATATATTAATTACTTTTGTCATTATTAAAAACTTATCATTGTACTATTTTTTCCGCATACATATTTTTAAAGCAACGAGTATATATGAAAGATTAATATATAAAGCTGGGTCGGCTTAATATATAAAGCTATATAGATGGGTCGGTGGCAGAGCGGTTAACGCGCTGGGCTAGTAATCCAGTGGTCGCGAGTTCGAATCCTGCCTCGACCGATTCGTTCACCTATAGCACAAGCATTTATTTTCTTATTTTAGGGAACGTAGGAAGATGTATATGTACTTGTTTAAGAAGGACAAATTTTTTTTTTGTTAAAAAAAATAATACAAACAAAAAAATATTCGTGTAGAGTATAAAGTACATAAGGATACGATAGAACATAATATTTAATAAAGAACATTGTACTTAAAACACGATAGCGATTAACCCAAATAAAAACATTCTTTATGCCTAATACCTAAAAATTAATTAGGTCTGATTTTTCAACAAACTTTTAGTAAGTCATTCTTAAATACAAGAATTATAATGTACGATAAGGTTGACGTTGTATTATTACATTGCGATGTTGCCTAAGTAATAGTTTTTTAATAGATTTTTTTATATATTGTACAAAATATATAAAAAAATCTATTAAAAATAACTCGAAGGATAATGCGTGGCTGTAAAATCATTAAATATAAACATTTTATTATAATATTTTCAATGGATGATTTCTGTACATAGCTGTTACATGCCGACTGGTTGAAGTAATTATAGTCACAACGACGCACTACAGGTATTTGTTTATAAAGTTAAGAAGATTAAAAAACATAACATTATGAAATTAGAATTTATCTTGCATTATTATTTGCATATGTCACCATTTTATACATTAAAATATTTCTAGTTAGATTCTAGTTATAAAGTTATAAATACAATAATTAAGCACTTACGTTGATTCTTTTTCATATTAAATCTGCACCGGTCCACATCGTAAACTACGACGTTCTCGAAAATATTGTTCAGTATTATTGCGTTATAAAATTTAAAAATAAACGAAAAACCTGTATTTGTGTAGACAGCGCATTGTTTAACACCACACATATTTTGCTATCCCAATCCTATCGCGAGATTCCACTTTCAAAATGTTTACCTTTAACTTTAGTCCAATCAAGTGTGGTCAGCTAACGCCTGCGCATTCTACATTTGTCTAGTTGACAGATCGCGACATTTTACACCGAGGTTTTGGCTTTCTCGTCTGATTCCATTTCCTCATTGTAGTGCAGTGCTGTTTTGCAATATTAAATCTAATTATACATCGTTCTCGGTTATCACTTTTCCGGATACTTGTTTCTTGTGCTATTTCTATATTCACATACAATTTTCTGTATAAGTTTACTCAAAGTGTTCAATTGTGATATATTCTTAGATATTTGATGTTTTTTAATCATATTGTTGCGATTATTCCGTCTATTTTTGATAAAGATTTCAATTGTTTGCTAACTATAAACAGTTTTCCTATTGATAATGAACGGAACGGTTTCCTATTGAATTTGTCCAAATATTTTGAGGTTATATTTTTCCATGAATCTTTTTTCACGTATTATTGGGTGCGCTGTTAAATTATCTATTGATAAGAGTGCGTCGTCAAAATAAAATTTGAGATTGTTTTGACTATCGTTAATAGTGTTTTTAATGAAAAAAGTTATATTTGGTAAAGAGCCAGTGTCTTCGAAGAAATCCGACGAGATGGAGAACGGCTACGGTCACTGTATAACCTCTCCTACTACATATTGCAGAGCACATAGTGCAGTGGATGCACAGGAATTAAATAGGTCAGATAAACCATTTGAAAATATAATCTCATTATTATTTCTTAATAGGACACAGGCCATATTTATATCTATAGAAAATTAATGTTCATTATTTTATCTGAGTACTTTTTTTTAATTTTTCATAACTGAATCATTAGAAAGATGTGTTTTAATGTGCGTGTTAATTAATATTTATGTTGTAAATATAATTTAACACACCCAATAACAAGTTGCTCAATTTGGAGACTGAATGAAATTGATCCTCTAACAAATACGAGTACAGACATAAAATAGTGAAAAACTACGTTTTAATCGAACCTAGGACCTTTGACTCACGAGTCAAATATCTAACTAATAGAGCCACGAGATCCGTAGGTCGATGTTTGATATAAGTATTCAAAGTTTGTATGGAAAATATTCAGCATTTTCATTAAATGAGTTTTTTAAATAATTTTTTATTTCAATATTTTATTATGAAAACTTGATAACTCTTCAATACCATTTTATGAAAGTGATGTGCCTTTTTACCAATTTGAAAATAAAATTTTCAAATTTTAAGTTTCCTGACCTTGGGGTCACTTTGAAATATTTGACAATTATTAAGAAAATGAGAAGCACTATTCAGATATCCTTTAAAATCTAATAGGGTCTAAGCTTGTATTAGATATACATATTTACAAAATTTGAAAAGAATCGAATGAGTACTTTAGTCTATAATCGATCAAATAAAATAAACACGCCGTACATAGCATACACACAGATACATTGTGATGAAACTTTCAGAATACAATCTCAGCATGATACTATTTGATAATTTACAATAAAAAAACACCCTTAAAAATTGTGAAATCATAACTCCCTACCCCTTGGGTTAGTGATGAGTGAAAATGGTTGACGAAATGAAATGAAAGTCAGGGTTTGTATAAGGATAATCTGGCTTTTCCATGGAAGTAAAAAAAAACGAAAACTAAGCTGGCTATAATACATAGTATGCGTTAGACGGTTAGACGGTGCATGAAGTGAGACGAAACGTATTTGCGATGACCGAAGCGTGTTATGTCCAATTCACTATATATCTACCTCATAAGAAACATGTATGATAATAAAAAAAGCGCATAATGAAATATTACTCACATCATATCCTTAATCATTCTCATACAGCAGGGTATAGGATTAATCGACGCCGTTGCATCCTAAAAAATAAAAATAATAATCGAAATTTTTTAAGACTTGTTACTTGGTCGAACGAGTTATTCGTGTTTTTAATTGATCGGAATTTTGTTTTGTTATTTCATTTTTTAAACAAGCATTTTGTATAAATCTTATCCAAATGAAACAATTTAGTTATTTAAACAATAAAAGAACTAATGTGAAGATAATACCGAAACCATTCAATAAATTATCTAAACATATACTGGGTAAGTACTGTGATGAAAGATTAAAATTTCTTAAACAATTTAACACTTCACATACCTAATTTTCATGGTTTTTCTTTGCTGTTTTTTTGATTTATTTTATTTTGAATTGTTTGAATTGATTTAATTCGTTTTTTTTTTCTTTTCGATTTACATAATTTTAGTTGTTCTGTTTACGATTTACTTTATTTTCACTGTAAAATGGTTTAATTTTAATATTTTGTATATGCGTAGATATATAATGATGGTTGAATAAGTATTATATTGCAATGTACGAAAGGAGCTTGCACTGACAAACTGTTTATGCAGTTTAGTGCAAAAATAATATAACCAAATGTAATTTTAAAAATTAATACATAATTTAAAAAAAGCTTTTTCTAAAAATCAATACACATAGTAATATGAATATTATATAACTAAATTCAATAAAAACTGCACAAAGAAAAATCTTACACAAGCAGTAAATGTTATTATGACATCATGAATTTGTACAAAACTTTGCGTAAGATATTAAAACAATATATCTTTTACACCTTTTTTCTTCATTGATTACATTTAAGGACACTATATGAAGATAAAATGAATGAAATCTTCAAAACAATAAACTATTGCGAAAATGTGTTTCCTAAGCTATTAATAGATTGCATCCGGCGTCAATCGGGTCGGGTCCGGCCGGATTCCCATCGATCTGGCTGGATTCCCATCGATCTGGCTGGATTCCCACCGATCTGGCCGGATTCCCATCGATCTGGCCGGATTCCCATCGATCTGGCCGGATTCCCATCGATCTGACTGGATTCCCATCGATCTGGCCGGATTCCCATCGATCTGGCCGGCTCCGTAAGGATCCGACCCGATTGGTCACGTCAAAACTATTTTTCATTTTTATTCCAAAATCAACTATATAAAAGATTATAGAGTGAGTGTGTTACAAAGTTTATAAAATAATGATATTTTTTTATGTAATCAACTTACTATATTTAATAAGAGGAAGCTTTGGAGTAGCCCCCATACCAGAAAAACTCACAACAGAGAGCGGACTTAGATGGTATGGACATGTAATGAGAAAGCAAATTGATCATGTGGTGAAAACTGCTCTAGCACTTAGAAAACAGGATAGGAAAAAGTCGTCACTATCCATGTTGTGGGTCAGTATGAATAAGGTCAAGTCCAAATACCACTCCCGACAATAGGACATATTATTATCATCCTGGCGCCGAGGATTAGGAGAGCCGACCCCACCTAAAGTAGGAAAAGGCTAAGAAAAAGAACTTTATTTAGATACTACAAATATAATTATTTTTTGTCTAGGGTAACTTCTTAAATTGTACTCAATTAAATCTAACTAAATCAAGAGAATCAATTGGGATCACAATAAATAGTCAATTTAAGAACTCCAAATAGTCTCATTCTTATAAGCATAACAGTCAATTAATCTGTTATCAATGGCACAATTATCACAAAAAATATCGAGTTGAAAATATTAATCTTTTTTTTTAACTAATTGCATTTAACACAAGAGATCCAACTGTCGATGGCGATTGTATGTATAATTGAAGAATATGTACCAAACTATAAACACTTAAACACTTATTAATAAATATTGTAAGATATTTTGTTTTCTATATAAAACATGTAGGTATGTATGTCAGGATAGGATAGTATGGAGGTCAGTCTTTTTTTTCTACCTGGAATATGAAAACAGGCTTATGATAAAATTGTTAGAGAAAAATTATGGGATATACTAACGGTGTATGGAGTGAAGAGCAAGTTGATACGCTCAATCGCGTCATTGTATGAGAACAGCGGAGCATGTGTTCGTGTCAACGACACAGTGACAACGTGGTTCTCTATAAATAATGGCGTTAGACAAGGGTGCGTGCTGTCTCCGTGGCTCTTCAACCTGTACATTGATTTCTGCATAAGAAAGAGTCATTAAGAATGAAAGCAAGGGCCTGAAATTGAGTACTGTTATAGTGCGAGATTTGATGTATGCAGACGATAAAGTTCTGTTAGCAGAAAGTATGGAAGAATTACAGTATCTTGTAAGTATGGTATATGAAGGATGCATAGAGAACGGACTGAGGATGAATGCCAGCAAATCAAAGGTTATGGTGTTTGAAAATATTGAAAGCAGAACAGCGTGCCAAATAAAAGTAGAGAACGAATGGCTCGAGCAAGTCGACGAATATGTCTATCTGGGAAGCATGTTTCAACGGAATGGACGGATTGATAAAGGATATCGAAAGAAGAGTTATGGCAGGAAACAGAGTGAATGGAGCACTTAAACCAGTTATGAATGACCGCAACATATTAAAGGATGCTAAAGTTGCCATTCATAACGCTATCTTAGTGTCAACCTTGACGTATGAAAGTGAAACCTGGACATGGCAGAAGTCGCACGAAAGTAAATGAAAATAAATGCAGTTGAAATGAGATCGCTAAGAAGAATCTGTGATAGAACGATGTATGACAGGGTCAGAAATGAGGACATAAGGAAAGAATGTAGGATAAAGAAAGATGTTATTAATATAATGAAAGTGAACACATTTAGATGGTTTGGCCACGTGGGGAGAATGAATGAGGAACGCCTGACGAAGAAAATATACATTGCGGACAAGAATGGAATGAGAGGTCGGGGCCGCCCAAGGAAGAGATGGCACGTCCATGTGAGCGGTATTTAGAAAGACGGAAATGTTAGAAGCATGAACAACAGACGAACATGTATAAAACGATATTTGAATGTTGACGAGGCGATGAAAGTATCTCAAGATAGAAGTAAGTGGCGTTCGGTTCTCTCTGCCTACCCCGTGAGGGACATGGCGTGATGGTATGTATATGAATATGAAAACAGCATGATGGTATGTAAGTATGTGTGTTGGAGATTAAGTATCAAACTATTAAGTCCCCGTAGATATTGTGTATAGTGTTTACTGCCATCACAAATTGTATGAAACGATGTCGTCACTAAATTCAATTTTTATAAAAATTGTTTAGAAAATTTTGAGATGTACTTCTACAATGTTCATATTTTTGTTAATTTAACTTATTTTTATGTTGTCAAAACGTTTCGTCAAATCACACAGGTTATAAAACTGTATCTCCGCCAGGATTAGAACACGTGACTTGTGTTCGTAACTCGGTGTCATTATCGAGTCACAAAGGCCTAAAATAGTGTTTAATTTACCGGCAAATGTAGCGTTATTGATTTTCATATCTACCATTTGAATGACCTTTATGTGTATGACTGTGGGTGTTATAATTTCCATTTGGGGAAGTCCTTAATATTATCCAAATTTGTGGGTGTAACAATTTGACTAAGGTAATTTTAAATTTGGCTATATTTACGCGCTGTGTAGGCCGGTAGGTATCTATAATTTTAATAAAATTGGAAGTTTTAATCGAAATTGAGTATATACCTACATACATTATGTCAGTCTTTGCAAAGAAGTTGAATTGTTTATACCTACAACTACAGTTACTGAACACAGTTTAATATCGCGAGTGCAATTAGCGAACAAAGTGATTGAAAAATAGTATTTTTTATTTCAATCTTAATTAAAGGCTACTTATACGAGTAGGTATGTACAAAATGAATGATGTTGAATATGTAAATTATGATTAAAGTCACATAAAATATGTGTTTTTTTTATTTAATTTAGGAAAGCTAACAGCTCATATAAATTTTGAGATATCAATATTTAAAAATAATTTTGAATAAAGTACAAAATAATAACAGCAGTCAAAACTCACTAAAAAAAACACCCTCACACACACATACACACACAGTTAGTTATGGGAGGGATAAGAGATTGGGAGGGAGATTAATAACGTATCACATAAATCTTCAATATTTCGCGACGAAACCGACGAATATTTTGGATTGAAGATGTCTACCTCTAATGTCTGACTAATGTGTTGTAAGAATCGCATATGCGTGGAATTCTTTCTGATATTAGTGTTGTACATATTGGAACATGTAAAAGTTCAGGTTGGCCATCCGTTCTATCTGGAACATGGATTCCCACTAGGTTGACAAGTTCAGGCGAGTCTATGGCATCGTTCAGAGTTGGAAAAACCGTGAAAAAAACCTGGCGTATCTTGGCTTGAAATTTCGCGTATCTTGGCTTGAAACTTGTCGAAATAACTTCTCTTGAACAAATCGACAGTTGGATAACGATGCAATGAACGAACACATTTTCGTTCTTTTATAATGGTAAATTTGACTGTTCCATTAAATTAATAGATTAAAACACTGCTTTAAGTATAATTTTTTATAACATTTTCAGGTTTCGATATATTTGTGAATCAACTCCCGTACACATTTTGGATTTCATTTTCAAGCTTTCACTTTTGTGCAACGTGCCTCGATTTCTCTTGCATCGCCCATTGCCCCGCTGTAATCATGTTGCTTTATGGAATGATAACTTGTGATTAGACGAGCTATTAAAAATAATTTTAATATTATAATAAATTAGTATGTTGTACACGAAATTTACGTTTTGAATGTGAAAATGATGTAATATGATATTTTTGATCGAATTTGAGTATCTGTGCATTCTCTTGACATAGTTACACAACAACATATTTATGTATTGTATAACCATGACCCAGAGGATAGGGCTAGCGGGGCTCTAGCCTAGGGTCCCTGCGCATGATTTGCATGAGTATCCAACGTCATTGATTACCTCTTAGATTATATATGATAGATTACCTATTTATTTTTAAACATTGAATGTGTTTGCGATTAGTCCGTTTCATCTCACTTCATGTATAATTCCCCTGGCTTCAATCCGTAGCTTATGTCAACTCTTTATATTCTTTACTCTGTGAGTATTATATACAAGTGTCTCAAAATAAAGTTTATATTTGTATTCAGAGGGTTATGTGGAGATGTTAGACGACTTCTTGGTGCCTGAACTGCAAAACTTTTCTGGCTATTACCAAAGAACATGATTCCAACAGGACGGAGGAACGTCACACACGTCCAATACATCTCTACCGCGAGTTCGTGAAATTTTCCCAGGCAAATCAATCTCCAGGAGAGGTGACATAAATTGGCCTCCACGCAGTCCTGATTTAACCCCTATGGACTTTTTCCTATGGGGTTATCTTAAATCTAAAGTTTACTCCAATAAACCGACTTCCATGGCGCATTTGAAACAAAATATCCGTCACGAAATGGTATCCATCACTACTGTTAGATTAAATGAGTGCTGCGAACGCGAGGGTCTACATTTGAACGATATTATTTTTAAGAAATAAATTCCCAAATTGTGTATTTTAGTCATTAATGAACATTTTTTCGATACACGGCTTACTTTTTTTAAACGATCCACTAAAAATAAACTTTGTTTTGAGACACTATGTACTTACATACATTTATGGAATTGTACGAAATAAATGATATTTTTTACTAGTCACATACATTTTCTATGATGTGTATGATAAATGAGGTAAGATAACACGTTAAACTTATCCTACCATATACTGCATTGGCCGAGTTGCATCAGGGTCAACACAATCTTAACTGTTCGGCATTATACAATATTGTGATATCACTTATAATTATAACTATGCACTTTTAAA
Organism: Molanna angustata; assembly: GCA_963576475.1. NCBI lineage: Eukaryota > Metazoa > Arthropoda > Insecta > Trichoptera > Molannidae > Molanna > Molanna angustata. The sequence continues at coordinate 20,251,196 of OY754964.1, read as the reverse complement.
TTAAAAATCCGACCACAGCGTATAACGATAGTTTCAATAATATGTTTTTTTTTGTTAATAAAATTATCTGATGACTTATATTGCAACAACCACTTAATTTTGAGTTAATACGTATCACGTCGATAGGAGTTCAATATCTCCCGAAACTAGTCAAGTATAACTCAAAATGAAGTGGTTGTAGCAATGTTAAAATACCTTATTTCTTTATTTTATCTATGGATTTATTAATATTAGTTGCCTGTAACACGTGAGATCCAACTGTCGATGGCGATAGTTTGTATAATTGAAGAATACATACCAAACTATAAACACTTAATCGCAAATTTATAAACATTTTTAATATTTTATTTTCTATTTAAAACATGTAGGTTTGTATGTCAGGAAGTGGCGAGTTTATAGCCATATGGCAATTTCTTCCAACAAACCAGTGTTTCCAGCCCAGAGAAGCAATATTAGCGTGAGAAATGAATTTAAATGATTTTTTTCCTCTGCTGGGGATCGAACCCAGAACGCCCGCACAGAAACCAAACGGCTTTCCAACAGTGCCACGGCGGTTCATATTTTTTATAGAAGATTAAATTACCTAGTTGGGGTGTTTCGGCTTTTTTCGATATTTTTAAAAACTTCGGAAATATAAGCAGTTAAACACATAAATGTATCATTAAAAAATGTTTTTCTTAATAAAAAATGTTTTAGAATCTCTGGATTTTTTTTAAAAAAAACTAATTTGATATTTTTTATTTGTCTATATTTATACTAATTTTCAGCGTTCTAGCTTTTATGGTTTTTGAAACAAGTAGGTATGAGTATGGAAAAAATAAATTAAAAATTCAAAAGTTGATAACCCCTGATTGAAACGAAAATTCAAAATTCTGAATACAAAAGTTTTGTAGGCCTATAAGTTTCTATATTTTCTGAAATTTTTTTTTTTTTTAATTTATTTTCTTTTTTTTTATTTAGTGTGTATTATTGAGTGGATCAGAAATTATAAGGGACACAGTAAATCCATACAAAGAACATATATATATTATGCCGCGAAGCCTCTTAGTTGGTGTTTTTTGACATCAAAGTCGGAAAAACCGTGAAAAATATAGACCCTGCATACAAATTTCGCGTATCTTGGCTTGATACTTTGTCGATATGTTAAGAGAAATAAATTTTCTTGAACTAATCGACAGTTGGATTAGCAAACCATTAATATTATTATTTATGCGATACCAGTCAGTGTCAATAAAATAAAGTTTCTATAGTACCTAAGCTAAATAGTAAATTTTGAAAATATTTTCTGCAGAACACTCATAAGATACGTCTTAGAAATAAAGAACAGTTTTTTTTATTCAATCAACTTCTGGGTGTTTGTTTTTTTCATGTTTATATGGCAAGATTTAATATTCATGCCTTGGTTTTGTTATCGATACGGCGTTACTTGATATTCATGTCTTTTGGTATTGAAATACTTGGTATTCAAGCCTTGGTTTTTTCATTGATGTAGCAATACTAGATATCCATTTCTTGGTCTTGTCATTGGTATAGTAATACTTGATATTCATGTCTTGGTCTTGTCAATGATATAACAATACTTGATATTCATGTCTCGGTCTTGTCATTGATATAGCAATACTAATATTCATTTCTTGGTCTTGTCATTGGTATTGAAATACTTGATATTCAAGCCTTGGCTTTTTCATTGATGTAGCAATACTTGATATCCATTTCTTGGTCTTGTCATTGGTATAGTAATACTTGATATTCATGTCTTGGTCTTGTCAATGATATAACAATACTTGATATTCATGTCTTGGTCTTGTCATTGATATAGCAATACTTGATATTCGTGTCTTGGTCTTCATTGACATATCAATACTTGATATTCATGTCTTAGTCTTGTCATTGATATAGCAATACTTGATATCCATGTCTTGGTCATGTCATTGATAAAGCAATACTCGATATTCATGTCTTAATCTTGTTGATACGGCGATACTTGATACTCATGTTTTGGGTCTTGTTGATATGGTCAGACAAGCTTTGATGTACAGACAAGCTTTGATATAGATTATAGATATGTCTTGCATCTCGTGATGGATAATTCTCCCAACTGATTTTCCTCGTCTGCCTACATTTATTTTTTAATTCAAAATTAAATCAATCACGGATTACGAGAGTGTAATAGGCAGGTAATGTGTTTATGTTTCGTTTTGTCCTTACCATCTCGATGATTTCACCAATGTTACCTTGGCTGTATAGACAACGTTAGTTTGATGTACCTACATTGCATATTACGACGTTATCTGACACTGAAGATTCAATCTCAAATTCATTAACATTTACATTATTCACCTGCAAATCAGTTAACGTTTATCCAATATCGCTTATCATAGTTATGAAATGTCGCATTATTTTTATTGTTTCATACAAGCATACCATCACGATATGTCCCCAATGGAAGTAGGCTGAGAAACCAAACGTCAAACAAATTTGTTTATGTAACACTTATTTTTACACTCGTAGGTACGTGCAAGTATATTATGAAGACAGATTTTTTTAAGTATTGAATATTTTTAGAGACACATAGGTTTGTATCCTTGTACATACATTATTTATAATAAGTTAATACTTTTAGGGTAATCTAAATGGTCGAAGCAGGAACTGAACCTAGGTCCATTAGATTGGTTCAACTGTTCAGTGCACTATCAAAAACCTCTTTTTTCGTTATATTTGATAAATTCTTCGTGTTACGCTTTTTTTCATTTGTGGATTTGATAGTATTGAATAAAAATCTTTCGTCCTAATTTACATACCATATCAATATATCAATATATTATCATAATATGTTTGTTACTTCATTATTTGATAATCTTTATATTATGATGTTGAAACTAGGTATTATACATATTATCTACGTAGCTAATATAAGTTTGATACTAATAAGTAGGTACCTACTGCAGTTTTGGTATTTTATGTAACAGGAGAAACATTCAATGATACACTTAAATTATGAAATTTTAAGGCAATGACTATAAAAACGTCAATATAAAGATGTGTTTTATAACTCTAATCTATTATCTATATACTAGTTGAATATAACACATGAGATTCAACTGTCGATGGTGATAGTATGTATAGTTGAAGAATACATACCAAACTATGAACCATTCTTCTTCTTTCTTTTCGAATGGCTAGGCTCTTTTTCGCCCAGAAAGGCTGCGTCTATGGAGCTCGTTAGAGCCTTAACCATTAAATATCAAGATAGGATACTATAGAGGTCAGTCCTTTTTTCCAATCTCAAATAATAAATAATGTAAACAAGTTGGTGTTTTTTTACTTCAAAGTTGGAAAAACCAAAAAATTCCACTACTGCATACAATTCGCTCATAAGGGACTAAGATTAATACTGTCGATTTTATTAAGAAAAAATAAATTCTCTTGAACGAATCGTCAGTTGAATTATTTTATAAATCCTACCTGTTGTCTTGAGACAATCATCAATCAGCCCTGGTAGTTATAAGTATTTATATTTCAGCCCGAGGCTTTTTGTTCTACCTTATGTCCCCACTTTACCATGGATTTGACATTGTATCCTAATAGATTTACTTTTCATAAGATTATGTTAGTCAGTCAAAGTGTCATTAAGTTAAATACACGTATTCCGCAAATAAAATATCTCGTTTTCTTATGAAATAACGCCGTGTTGGCAACATTACAGTGCGGAAAAAATCGTCTGTGAAATCTTAATAGTTCGACTTGTTGATATCATTCCAAATTCCTTGTTATAAAAAAAGTGTTGTATATTTTAAAGGTTCATATAATATTTTTACTTACGAAAGTATTTTTAGGATTATTCTCTTTACATACATCACGTGTCGTGTCAAAAAATGTATTGAATAACCAGAATTCAGTTTGAATAATAAAGAACAAAAAATAAGTCTAAAAGAAAAGAGAATCGAACGCCGCACATTCTTTTTTTGAAATACGCAATCGTTTCAACATATCCCTAGATAATCATAATAAAACGTTACGATTCCTTATTATTCCTTATCACAATTCAATTAAACACTTTCCCTTATATTCTTTTATGCATTATGTAATTGAGTATAGATTGCATCAGGCTTCTTGAGCCTTTTCGCCGTGGAGAGTGGCGGTTTGCACTTATACCAACTAACTGAAAAGACACAAATTTGAGATCTGCGCACCCACGTGACGGGTTCGATTTGTTTTACGATAGCTATTTCTATAATGCTCTAAGGCTAACCTGTAACTATTATTGTATTAATATTTGACGAGAAATCGATTTTACTGGGCATATTTTCGGTTCCTTTCTTTGTACTTGCCTATTCATTAATATTTTCATATGTCGACACGTGTAGATAGGTATAATTATCGTAAAACAACTTGAGCCAGACTTCCGGGTGCGCAGAGTGCAAATTAGTGTATTTTTGCTTGGTTGGTATATGTGCAAATCGCCCCCCTTCTCGGCGAAATGGCTCAAGACATTTGGCGACAACTATACTGTGATTTTTTTTCTATGATGTTTTATCGTGTAGAATTATCTATTTCTGATATGAAGTGCCTTGTATATGTAAAAACTCAACAAACAAGGGAATCTGAATTTATAAGAGTTTCTTCGTCACGTGACACTTCATAATTGTTTTATTAATTTAATTTGAGTATCACAATATAATTATTATTTGTGAGCATAAACAATAATTTAATTCCTACGTTATTTTCGTGACTGGTTTTAACACCATTACAGTCGAAGTATTTTTTTCTAATTTTATCAAATCCAGTTTTTTATCTTTGATTTCTATCGTTTTGTGATAAGATGTTATCTGTTCAACGTTGATTTATTTTAGATTTTTTACTGGCGGACGATAGAGTTAAGTGGAAAGATCGAGTGTTTGGTGCAGACCAATCTTAGGATTGTGACCCAGAAGAAGAGAGAGATTTTTCAAAGTAAAGTTAATCCATCGCAGAGATAACCGAAATGTCTATTGTTAAAATTAACTTTATAAATTCTAAATGAGTGTGTAAAAAAATAAGAATTTCCATAATATCACATTTATAAAACACCAATTTTTATTGTGTACAATAATACATAATGGATACATAAAAATATCTTAATAAATAGGTCCTGTTTAAGAATTATAAATAAGCATGTATAAATATCGCCAAATATCTTGAACCAGGCTTCCGGGTGCGCAGATCGCAAATTTGTGTATTTTTGTTTCGTTGGTATACGTGCAAATCGTCCCCCCTTCTCGGCGAAATGGCTCAAGATATTTGGCGACAACTATACTGCGTGTAGGCAATAGGTGGTGTTATTTTCCTCGGCTGACGTATTGTGTTTTTTTGAAAAATCGCGTGGAAAAGAGTTTGTGATAAACTCTTTTAAAATATCGTGTAGGAAAGAGAAGCATAAAAATACGATTTTTAAATCTAAATAATTATTCACGTCAATATTGACAAACAAACAATAAACAAACTTCTTCCACGGAATGTTTGTAAACTCATGAAGGAACTTTTCCGTATATAATAATTAAATCTATGATTTTTTTCCGTGATACTGATGCATAACAAAATATTTTTTTACTCGCACGTTTTCTCATAATACGCTGTTGAAAGTAATTTATTAAAACCATTTCGTGAAAACGTAAAATTCTTGGTAAAATTGAACGTTTCATTGCACTCTGAGGCATTTTTTTGTATTTCAAATAATAATTATATTAATTAAATGAAATAAAACACAACTTTGTGTACACAACTACAATTATAACTTTTATTCAATCGATCAATAAATAAAATTAAAATTGTTCATTATTATATTTATAAAAATAAACGAATAGTTATTTTTACTAATAAAATATTCATACATAACTCATTAACTTCTTGATTTGTTTATTTTTGTTTGATAGTTATTAAAATTAACCTGCTACCTTGGTTTGATTCTGCATATAAATTTCGTTGATCGCTTAAGTTGGTGGTGTGTGTGTGTGTGTGTTTTTTAACTTCCTTGGATCTGGGCAAATAGCATTGAACAGTGGAATTGGATTGTTGTGATGGCAATCTGAGTAACTCTGTAATATTGCATATTTAAGTATTATAACAGTTAAGTGCTAAAAAACAATGATGATGAAACCCTTGGTACCGTCCTCACACGTCATCACTCAGTCTTTGAGAAGGTATGTCTGCTTTGCAAACTATTTTTAAGAGATATTTTTTTAAAGTTGGACACTTGATAGTCGATACATTCAATTTTCCTAAAACTTTCAGGATATGATGTAGAACTGTAATAACACATAGTTATTTTTTTTCCTATTAAATCTGACCCATTTGACCTTGAATATACATAGGTCAAAGTTCAAGGTTACGAATATGTGGTGTAAATTATATGAAAATTTACTTCTAAAGCTATGAGTGACCCATGAATGGATTCTACTTGATACTAGGTACATACTAGGTCATAAATAATTTGACAAGTCTCTGATAGTTTTGAGCGCCAAGGTCATTTGAAAACGATAATTTTGTTATTTTTTGTCATATTTTCTGCCTAAATATCTCCAAAAACCATAAGTGACTCACGAAAATAACTAATTAATAAAACAACATTGGCCTTGGCATTTATAGGGTCTCATATTTAAGAATTTTCGAAAAAAGATCTAAGTTCAAGGTCAATTTCTCCCTTAGCCATAGTCAATTAGCTTTGAGACAGTTGTAAGTATACTACATGTGGAGTAGTTTCAGATCCATTCATTCATTCTTGTGGTATCAAAATATGTATACATATTAATATTAAATAATTAACATTAACCAACGCTTGAGTTTTGCAAAATTTGACTTTGAATGGATTTTTCTTTAATATTTTTTTCATAAAAGTTTTACATCATCATTCAAGAACAAAAATACTTGTTTTCTAGCTAGTAGCTATGTATGGTGATGATATATGTATAAGTTTAGTTTTTTTAGCATTAATCGATAGGTTATTATCATGTGACCAATTTAGTATACCATTATAATCATTTTGTAATGTTTTGCATAGTGAGTCAAGATCTTTACCGTAGGCCACTGGCGGTATCATCAGCAAACATGAACATGTAGCAGTTTTCTATAGTGAGTGCTAAGTGGTTTACATATACCTATAATGTACTCATATAGATAGGTCCTAATATATAGATCCTTGTGCTACCCCGTCGTCCAGAATTTTCCCTTCGCTTAAAGTTGTATTAAATTTTACATATGATTTTCTATTTTTAATAAAGTCCGTTAATAATTTCTTTAATTGTCCGCGTATACCAATATTTTCTAGTGATACAATTAGCTTTTCATGACTTATTGTATCAAACGCCTTGGCATAATCAATTAATGGAACTAATACATGATTTTTTTCATCTAATTTTTCATTGATTACATTAGAGAATTTCTTATGTTATGTTTGCGTGCCTTTTTCTCTCTGGAATCCGTGTTGATCAGAATAAATTAATTATTTTTTTTCTAAGTAGTACTTTTTATATTGTATAACATTACACCTCATTTCTGTATTTGCGTATTATTGTGATAAATGAAAAAAGATAAGTATTTTATCTTTAAATCGCTTCTTGTATCAAGTACATAATATACATCGTACAACCATAATATTTTTTGCTATTAGGTAAACGAAATCGATCAAAGCGACAAAGTCGCGTCCTCTGGATCTAACATAAAACGATGTAATCCTTCATTTTGTAGTCCTAAAACATCCCAAATAATATATTGTTTGGACTGTTCTTTACATCACTGTTGAGCATTCGTGTTAATTAATAATAATGCAAAGATATAGCTTATTACATTATCTATAAACTACATATATTGTTATAAGCATTATTATATTAATATTACACGACATTCTTATAATTGATTATAAGTGTAGTCTTTTTGATTTTGTGTTTTTAAAATAAACAAAATACGATGTCTCTAGTACATCACAATTTTTTTTTTCAAAGAACATAATATGCTTTGCATATTCGCTAAAAAAACTAAAGAAAAAATCTATTTTATTTTTATTGCATTTAATATTTATCACAATATCTATGCGCACTTACTTAATTTCCATTGAAAATAAATGAAAATGTACTTACAATAGTTTAATTCTACATAAATAAGTAAATAACAGTACTATGTACTCTGTGTAGGTTTATCTATAGAAGGATGGTGGCAGAGGTTAGTAATACAGTGGTCGTGATTTTGAATACTTCCACGACCTATTTCGTTCACCTATAGCACAAGTATAAGCTTAATTTAGGAAACGTATTTGTACTTGCTACAAGGACAAATTCATAATAAAAACGAGTGGGTTGTGGCCAACGCTAAACTCACTAACAAGTCATTACTTATATAAAGTATTCAAATTTTGTACGGAAAATATTCAGCGTTTTCATTAAATGAGTTTGTTAAATTATTTTTATTTAAATATTTTATTATGAAAACTTAATATTTCTTCAATGCCATTTTATGAAAGTGATGTGCCTTTTTACCAATTTGAAAATAAAAATATCAAATTTCAAGTTTCCTGAGCTTGGGGTCACTTTGAAATATTTTACAGTTAAAAAAATAAGAAGCACTATTCAGATATCCTGTAAAATCTAATAGGGTCTACGCTTGTATTAGATATACATATTTACAAAATTTTAAAAGAATCGAATGAGTACTTTAGTCTATAATAAAATAAACACGCCGTACATAGCACACACACACACACAGATACATTGTGATGAAACTACAAGAATACAATCTCAGCAATCTAATGGGGTCTAAGTGAGTATTAGATATACAAATTTGCAAAATTTGAATAGAATGAGTACTTTAGACTATAATCAATAAAGTAAAATGAACACGCCGTACATAGCACGCAGCACATAGCACACACACAGATACATTGTAATTATAAGGTTTTATTTTTATTATTCTATGTTGTTGTTTTGGATATGTGTATTTTATTCTAGTAGGTAGTTTGTTTAAGGCAATTTGTGCTGCTAATTCAGCAAATAAATAAATACATAGCATGTAACAAAAATGAATTAGGTACTATAGATAAGTTTAATCAAAACTGTAACAATATTATATCGTCTAAACTAAACTGGTTTGATCATTGCCATAAAAATATGTTTAATGGAATTTCAGTAGGTACATACATTATTTTATTTGTTACATTCATTGAATTCCTTAAAAATGAGTAAGTACCTACATTCGTTAAATTATAATATTTCATTGTACGTATACATGTTATCTATAGATCATTCTTTGGCTATTTTATGTACAAGTGTCTACACTCTACGTAATATAAGCTCACAATCCAGTTAATATAAACATATTGATTTTATCGACTTGGCTAGTGGGCCTGATTTATGTTTACAAAGGACTTTTGATGTAATCGAAATTCCGCGGGCCGAGAGTTGACCACATGCGATATAATGTAGATCCTATAGCCGCCATTGATTTGCACACTCGAATGTCTACAATGCTTACTTTTCACTTATCTCCTTTTCAAACATGGCTACGTAGGGGACACCAGCTATTAGGATTTGAGTCCATTATACTTTTGCGAAGAAGCGCACTACGTAGCGTTGGGGAGGGTTTGCAATCTGTTCAGGAAAATATTTATACGGATTTTAAAATGACCCGGGTTGTATGTGGAAACACAATTTTACAGCCCGGCTGCTGTGTGAACAAAGATATTGCTATTAGACAAATTTGTTATTTTGTTGTGTAGTTCATTGACCAGAGTAAGATCGGGTATTATGGCTTAGTCTGCCAATATGCACACCACATTTCTTTCATACTGGATCAACACAGCGAAGCTTTGAATTAGGGTTTTAAGTAGTCCTCTTTGTCAGTGTGGTGAGGAGGATGAAACAATTAATCACGTATTTTTTAACTGTAAAAACAATTCCAATTTCAAAAGTGTATACAGATTACTCATCAATATCCACTTAATATCCAACATCTTTTATCTCTCCAAAATTCTCGTGTATTGTCTGTCATTTCAAAATTCATATTATTAAATAATTTAAACATATGATCAAAAATAACTTACCTTATAAACAGTAAACATTAAATTGTCACAAAGCGCTCTTTTCAGGATGAATTGCCTAATACAAAAAAAAAAAAAACTCAGCGAAGTGAAATTAGTTACAAAACAATGACCCGCCTCACCCCACCTCAGTTTTATCATTATAGTCCAGCGAATGCGTATGTGTCCGTCACATGAAAAAAACATTATGTCATTCGCCATCTTATTATTATGGTAGGTTTTTGTTTCAGTATTTTTTAAAATATGTTAATCATATTCAAACTCATTATGATAAGTACTTGATTAACTGGTTTATAAGGTGTAATGTAAACGTTGAATATTATGCGTATTTCATTTGATTATTTTTCTGTAGAATAAAATTTGAAAACCATGCATTGCTGCCAAAATGGCCCACTGTAAGAAAGAGGCCAATATGGACCAGTGTACCATATTATCCGCCTAAATCGTACTTGTTTTATTCTTAGGTCATGGCTCCTAGGATAGCTGAAACCCAGATAAAACGTCAGAAATGGGACAAAGAAATGATAAAAAAGACGTGATAAATAAGAAGATGGATTTGCTCAAAGCTTCTAAAATAGATGGTTATATGGACCACATGCATGGCGGCCAATATGGTCCAGGTCCATATTAACCAACCATGTTTTGTTTTTTTATAGTTCACGATTTTTGTTTATACATACAGAAGCCGTCAGTGTAATTTTAGTTGATATTTTTATACTACCATGATATTTTTCTATTGAAATAAAAATAAAATGTTGTTTTATATTGAATACTCCGCATTTTATTAAGGAATGTCCTTAGGGTGTGCCATAATACCCGAACTTACTCTACTATGTAGATAAGTATCTTCTTCTTTCCCCTAAGCGCTTTTGTCCCGTTTCTATCGGGGTACGCTTTGACCTTGATCCTGGAATTGGCTAGTCTGGTTATTTTATCTTGAAGCGACTGCCATCTGACCTTCGTAACCCTTAGAAAGGAAAACCAGACAAATTGGATCATAGCTACACATATCTAGTGATATAAATCCGCACATAGATTTTTTGAAAATTCATAGGTGCGTGCCGCGCCCGGATTCGAACCGTCGACCTCACGCATGTCAGGCGACGACCTTACCGCTGGGCTATCACCGCTCTATAGATATGTACTATGTAGATATCGCTCTGTACTATGTAGATATCGATATTTAAATTTTGATATAATGATTATTTATCAATCAAAAATCATTAGGTTGGCATCATCATCATCATCATCATCATCGTCGTCCTAATCTATTCATTAGTAAGTAGTAAAACAGAAGACTTGAGTAACCCGAGGTGATTTTCGATAAAAGATAAAATTCTTTTGTCGCGTCATCTACATCTCTTATTAGAAAATATGTTTTAAGTACACGCATACCACTACGGCATATCCCAACGATGTGAAGTAACCAGCGACAGTTGTGCGGGTTTGCGTTACATTATAAAAGGAAGCACGACACATCTGTTCATCCGCACTTACCAGCCTCATCACATCTAAAAAGGCATTTTTTTTTCTTTCCATTTATTTCAACATAATTTAATTCATACAAGATCCCACTAACCATATATGGGTATCAATGTGTTTCTGTATGATACAATAACTAACTTAAACTAACTAACAATAAAGAAATTTAGAATTTGGCCTTACAATATAAGAATGTTATAAGAGATAGTAGGTAATCAAAAACAACACAAGAATAAAACCATAAAAGAAAAACCTAAAAATATAAGAGTAAAAATAATAATATTCTTTTATTATGAAAAAAAAATCTTTACCGTAGGCAATTTCTACCAGTCAACCACACTAGTAAATACAATAGTACGAGCAAGTACAAAAGATAAATATAACAAAAAATAAAAACTAATAGGTATACATGAGAAAGAAAAAGTAAATAATACAAAAATGCAAAATTTTATTTAAAAAAAAAACATAAATTAAAATAATAATGATAATGTCCAAAAGTAGGAAAAGAAAGGGATGGGAAGGGATGAAGTATAAAGGAATTATACGTATGTGGATAAGAAGTGTGACTTCAGAAACTTCTTGAAAACCATTAAGCTAGGAGCTTCTCTTATACCATTGGGTAGTTGATTCCACAGCCGGGCTGCGTGAATTGTGAACGAGTAATTGTGAACGAGTAAGTGTAAATAAAAAGAAGGAAAAAATATTATTCGTTAAAAATAATTTTTTTACGAGATATTTTGATTTTATTATACGAATTTAATGACATATGCGGTGGAGACAAGAGCCGACACGACCAGAACCAAAAACCTCCTACGAACATCGGAAATGAAGGTTTTAAGGACTATCACAGGGCAGACGCTTAGGGACAGAATTCGCAATGACGACATTAGGCGGACCTGTGAGACCAAGGACATCATACGATGGAGTAGAGATAGGAGAAGATTTTGGAGCGACCATGTCAACAGGATGGACGCATCTCGAATCCCATCCATAGCGGCAAACGAAATCCCACAGGGGCATCGCCTCCCCGGAAGACCACCGAAGAGGTGGAAGGATAGCTGGACCTCAGCTTCACAGGAATAGCTTTCTCGAAAAACAGATCTACGATCTAATATAAGAAGAAGAATTAAATCCAATTAAGTCTGAGGGCAAGCTGTTAATAATTCAAAATGGGCGGTGAACCTCGTTGTTAAAGTTTGTGAGATGTTCTTTAACTTTTGTATTTTTCGATTACCTAGCTCTTATGGGGCACTCGAAAGCATTGACGGTGCCTCACCGCCGGTTTATTGTTGGGTGTAAGTTTTAAAAAAAATTATGACATACATAGGACATATAGATACTCGCTCATGGCAGAATGACGGACGAGTGATGTGACCATTCTATAAACAAAATAGTGTTTATATAAAAAATATATTTTAGAATCATCCAACGTCACAAAATGTCTACATAAATGTCCGCATACATGTCGCTGGTTACCCTATATTGTGGGATATGCCGTGATGGTATGACACAAAACAAAATGTCTACTTTTTTCAATGTTTGATACTGACGCTTCTTGAAAGAACTCCATAATGTGTTAATTTTTCAAATAAATATAATTATCCAACTGTCGATTTGTTCTAGGGAACTGTGTTCTCTTAACATATCAACGAAGTATCAAGCCAGGATACGCGAGATTTGTGTGTAGGGTCTATATTTTTCACGGTTTTTCCAACATTGAAGTCAAAAAACACCAACTTAGAGGCTTCGCAGCATATATGTTCTATATACGGATTTACTCAGAATTCGGAGTAGAACATTCTGTGTGTCTGTGTGTCCCCTCCCCCCATATAACATTTGATCCGCTCAATTTACAGAGCTCAAAATTTCAGAATATATAGATAGTTATAGGCCTACAAAACTTTTTTACTCAGAATTTTGAATTTTCGTTTCAGTCAGGGGCTATCAACTTTTGAATTTTTACTTTATTTTTCCATATATCTCAAAGGTCATAAAAGCTAGAAGGCTGTAAATTGGTATAAATATAGACAAATATAAAATCTCAAATTTGTTAATTCAAAAAAATTCCAGATTTTCTCAAACACTTTTTATTAAGTCAAACATTTTTTATGATAAATTTATGTGTTTAACTGCCTATATTTCCAAAGTTTTTAAAAATATCGAAAATGCCGAAACACTCCAATTAGATAATTTAATTTTCTATAAAAATATCAACATTGTAATATTACATCTCAATTTTTTTTTACAATTTGTATGGCAGTGGCCTTTACACAATACCTAGAAGACTCATAACATATAGTTTGGTACGTATTTCTTCAATTGTGCATACTATCGCCTTCGACAGTTCCTCGACAGTTCCGGTGGATCTCATGTGTTACATGCAACTACTATAATAATATTAATTATATTGTAATTATTCATATAAAGTAGATTATTCTACGCTCGATAATACGCTCATTGTTTTATGTCATATATAATTAAATTGTATGTATGATTTAAAATACAATATTAATGAATAGCTGTGTCATGTATGTATATTGTATGCTCACCCAGATATTAATTTTCATTGTCATATCTTTTTTGAAAAATTTGATTTTATTTTTAATCTTGATATAAATTAAGGCAAGAACATATAGATTTTTTACATAATCTCTGTAAACTAGCATCTTTTTAAAACATTTATTATTATTTTTAATTGTTGTCTCTGTAAAATAGAATTTAAAATCATATTTTTCTAATTGAATACCCGATTGAATCGTGTTGTCGTGTCATGCTGTTTTCATAATCTGGGTAGGAAAAAAGGACTGACCTCCATACTATCCTATCTAGACATGCATACCTACATGTTTTGTATAGAAAATAAAACATCTTAAAATACTCTGTAATTTGGATTTAAGGGTTTATAGTTGACACGTATTCTTCAACTTTACATGCAATCGCCATCGACAGTTGGATCTCATGTGTTACATGCAACTAGTTATATTATATTCAATGGCTTTTCATTTTTATGTAATATTCACAAAATTCGATATAATAATTAATGAAATAAAATGAAAAAAGTAACTTATTTCTATTGTCTTCGTGATTATGTTGATCTCAAGTGATTAAATAATGTTCATAATTAAAATATAGGTAGTTATAGTTAATATTGCTGGTTTTACCATGTCGTTTTCCACTGTCATCTTCATGATGAACCTGTTCGTATTTATATAGTTTGAAATAAATTACCCTATACAAAATATAAAGCGTACTTTAATAAAACACACGTTTTTGTTAGATGAAATTGCAATAAGTTTGTCGTTGGAGGAATATTCTATTAATTATTCTGATGATGTGCCTTGCACCAAACATGTCAATAATCGAACCAAGTAATAACATTTTTATTTAAGTAAGAATATGATTGTTTGCACATGAATATTAGATATACAAGTATATATGTACATATTATATTATGATCTGTAATTTTGCTTTAATTACATACAATGTTATATACTATTATACTCGTGCGCAATGTGCAATACCATTGGTGACTTAATAACATTATCATCACTATGATAATATCGATAAGGTCATCAATTATGATATAAAATTGATTAAATCAGATTTTATTTTCTACATTATAATTCACGATTATGCTAAGAAACGAGGACTTTTACATCAGATAGATTTAATCGTTAATCTTAGTAAAATCTTTATCGGGTATACTGATTGTTAATATGTGTACTGAGAAAATTGACTACTTGTAAAAGTATCTTTATTGTTTTCCTATAAGTAACACTAGAAATTGCATCAAAACAACTATCTTACTTACCTACTTTTTGCATTAGTTAACAGTTAAACCGCAAATACATAGTAAAATCGAAAATATTTATATTACGACTGGATACAAATACAACTTGATTTCCACGTAGGTACTTTAATAGTTATGAGCAGCACAAGTTTTTAAAACGAACGTTTTGAGTACAAACAACATTATATATGTAATACAATATCAATATTATTCCAACATTAAAGACGCTTAGCACTATATACCTAATGTTTCTTTGTAATTATTTTTCTGATAACAATACTTTACCTTTGTTTTTCATCGCATGTTAACTTTCACGCTTCCGGTTGTTGTACTAGACACATAACTCACTCTTTTTTTTACAGAAATCCATTACAAAAATACAATACTTAAATATTAATTCATTGTCTATCCTAAGATACGTGTTTTTTTCTGATCAGCCCCCCTAGACAACATGTCATTTAGCTCAAGAAAAGAAACAAGATAAGATATCTAAATGTATGGAAATGACAGGTGTCACGTGACAGACAACTGTCTCTTCCGTACATATAGTTATCATTTCTTGTTTATTTTCTAGAGCTAAATCACACGCTGTCTAGGGGGCTGGTACCTAATTCATTGTTTGAAAAAATTGGTTTAGTCAATACATAACGTGGTCTTCCTTGCACGACTTCGAGGGACCTCTGGATCTTTCATTCTTCAATATATAATTCCTGTGTCAAGAGTAAACTTCGTAAATACTTCAACCATATAAAATATTTAATTCAATCGCATAATTATAATTAAATTACAAAGAACTAAGCATTTTGTACAAATTTCGTACTTTTTTTTAAGAATTTACAAAATATCTAAAAATTTATATATTTATTTATTTTTTATTATAAAGCATAAAGTTTAACGAATAAAATACACCCTTGAAACAAGTACATAATGTGTGTGTTTTATACACCTTCAAAATACATTCTCCGAAATAAGCAATGTGCCTGCGGAAATCGGTTGAAACAGGATTCGAGCCAGTCCCTTTGAATTGCTTGTCCTACCCACTAACCTCTCTGCCCCCGACCCATCAATAACTTTTTTTATGTGACCTAAAGAAGGAATATTTATCCTTGAACACCTGATCTCGATTTCCTCTCCTGTCCTTACCATATCCTTTTTCTTGCTATGAATAATATTTTTTTTGTTTTAATAGTATTTAAGTGTTATACGTATTTTCTTTGATTTCTTTTACTCTTTTTTATTTGCTGTTGTACATACACAATGTTGTCATACTTTGTAATCAGGTTGGTTGGAAGAAATTGCCTAATGGCAATAAGCCCGCCAGTGTACAATTATATTTGTTTATAATGTATAAATAAATAAATAAATATTTTTTATGGAACCGAGTAGGTACTCATATTTTGTTAATTCTTTTAATTTAGGTACAGATCAAAAAGTATGATATTTGGTAACCCTGTTTATATACACATATATTATAATTAAGTACCTGACCATCGAATAATTGACACGCTATCCGTAATAATAAGTCAAAGTGCCTTTTCCCACAAGTAGTAGTTTTTGTGTTATCATTATCATTCCGTGTGTTTATTTCCTATGAACGTGTTGTGTCGTTTTGTGGTGCTGTGTCGGCGTGCTCTATCATTTTACGAACTACATGGAACTTTGGACTTAAGTTTTTTTCAAATGGATTTACCTCATCATATATTAGGTACGGTTTTTATTTATTTAGTTAAAACGAAAAGGTTTGTCAAAGAGATGGTTAGAAGGTGAACGATTAATGTCGCAGGTAATACAATTAATTAATGATGTTTTTGTACATAGTTGAGTTAGTACCTATATTAATTTTTCCGATATTATATAGGTAGGTACATACCAATTTTCATTTAAGTATTATTTAATCCTCCGATTACTTCACGGATTCAAATCGAAACTTAAGTTTATAACTTTGGTTTATAAGACTTTAAACAGCGTAAACGAATACACGTAATTCAATTAAGTAAATCGGCAAATATTTTAAGTAAATATAGACCATTTTCAAATCTTTTTTTATTAAAAACCTCTTTTATTTATTTATTTTTATTTTAAAATTTTCAAAAACATAATATACAATAATACATAGTTTAATACATTAATTAATTTACATACAATATCACCTCCCTCTTAAAACTAGGTATAGCTTGTGTAGAGGTTTTTATTACGACATTTTTTATTAATGTCATACCATCGAGCGATTTGAGCGGTAGTTTACAGGTTAAGGTTTATATATTTTTTACTTTTAAATGGCAGTTTAATGATTTACATTTTTACGTCCTTCAAAAATTATTTATTTATTTCTTTATCACACCATTTATAGATAACTACTGCCCAACTAGGTATACCTGTTCTAGGGCTAGCAGTGTACATATTATATTTCAAAAGAGACATATAGGTTGTACCTATTTACATTTTTAAGTATCTAAACAATATAAACTTAACTATTGTACACAGAATAAATGGAATTGGAGTCATCACGATTCTCACAGATATTCTATTTTTTGCTCCATATCTACTAATATGTTGCGCAAAAAGGTTACATCCATTTTAAGCATATAATTTTTTTATTTAGTTTTGCAAGACGTAAAAATCTACCGCTTTTTGTCGCCTATATTACAACATTTTCTGTAAAAAACTTATAAACACAAAATAATAATAATAATTAGTATTTATTATTAATCCGCTTGTAAATAGAAAATTCTAGCCATTTTTGCATAATATCTTATTTATCTATAAACGTCTGATGTACTTTGTTCTGCTAAAATGTTATTTTTATTATATATTTGTAAAAAACGTAGTTTTCTTATAATGATAAAATGATATAACAATAGGTATATTTTTGTCTGTTATTTCCGATAAAAGATAATCATCAACGCTAGTCAACACTTTGTGTTGAGTTTTAATCAGCTAATAACTGAATTCAATGGTAACTTTTCAATTTATTTACTTTTTTTATCCCTGAAGTTATAATAATTAATCATATCAATATTATGATAATGATATTACCTATATTTAAATTTCAACTTTGTATAATAGGAATTTCTGTGGAAATATTAAAGTAAAAGGTATAAATAACATTTTAAGTAATCATGACAATATTTAGTCGGAAAACAAATTTCCGTAAAAACATTTATTTATCTTTTTGTCTATATAATTAAAATATATTCTACACTGGCGGACTTATTGCCATTTTGTCAATTTCTTGAAAATCAATGCACCAAAATTGAATAGTAATTTATGACAATGAAATAATAGGTTAGTAAGGTTGTCCAATTGTGACACTGTTGAGCATTCAAGCAAATAATTTAATTTTGAATCTATAATCAAATTTCAGCAAAAAAATAACATTGAATATTCAATGTTCCTTTATTTTTTTTCATACTAGGTAGTATGAGAATCTAAGAATATTGAGGCCCTTATGTATACCTGGGGCATACGGATGTACACAAATTAATATGCACACTAAATTACCTTCATCACCAATTTGTGATATACAATATTATTTTGTGAAGAAAAAGTCAAATTTAGAGGTTTTTTAAATAGCAAGAATAGTAATTAAAATTGTATAAAACTGTCGTATTCTCTTTCGATTGAAGTAAAAATCTACTTCATAGGCCTTGTAGTTTTTTAGTTACTTACAATAAAAAAGGGTTTTAGTAAAACTAACTTTACAAGAAAAGTATAAAACTAATTCAAATTTAAAAAAAAACTCATGAAATAGAATAAAGATGTAAAAATAAATTGTTCTTTATTTCAAAGACGTATCTTTTGGGAACAGATTTTCAAAATATACTAGGTATATAGCATAACCTACTATAGCCTCTCAATGTGGCAGTTAATGTTTGTGATACTAATTGACCTAGTATGAAACATATTATATAAATACCCAATGTGTGCATATCCTATCTCTAGTTTATTGTAAGCCACATATTAGAAATATATCCATTGCCATTTTTTGTTCCCTTTTAAAATATTACTTAGGTATATAGTTTTTTTACTATTTAATATTGCTTCTCGGGCAACTAACAGGTACTATTATATTAATTTAACATGCACCCAATAACAAGTTGCCACATTTTGGAGACTTGCGATATTTATCGTCTCTCAGATCCAGACTGAAAACACAATTTAAAAACAGTCTCCATCGGAAATCGAACCCGGGACCTTTAGCTCAGGAGTTTGATACTCAACCCACTGAGCCACGAAGGCCGACAAAATCTCTTGAAAGGATATTTTTTAATACTTGTTTTGTCATATTAACTTTGATTACTCAGTAAAATATTTGCACATTACTATATATTATATTATGTCGCTTTTATTTAGCTTTCTAATATTTTTACTTGTAAAAATATTTTAGTTATGAAAAGGATTTTTTTTGTATTTTTTTGCCATTAATCCCATTATTTGTATCATTCTGCTTTTTACACCTTTTTATTTCCATATACCCGTTATCTCTTCTCCCATTTAAAATGTTATTATACCTATGATAAGATTTAAAATTTTACCTGCTTTTACACCTTTTTATTTCCATACCCGTTATCTCTTCTCCCATTTAAAATATTATGATAAGATTTGTCAAGACTTCAATAATTTAAAGTTATTTTTTTTTACAATATATCATTAATGCTTCACATACATTATTATTCTTAAAACAAAATCTAACTAAAATTGAAATGTGTCAATCCTAATCTCTAATTTTTTTTTCTAATCTAAACTACAGCTGCTATTCACTAAATAATTAAATTAGAATATCATAATATATTAAAATGATCTGTTTTATTTATGATATTTATCTACAGCAAGTGCCATTTCTTCCAATCAACCTGAGCAACATGAAGTCTCAAAAGTGAATTAATTCGTTGCAATAGACTTTAATGAATTAGAAAAAAAAAATTAACACTGATTATACCATTGATCATACTTGTCTCTATAAACATTGTATTATATATCAAGTAATATTGTGTATTTTATTAAAGTTAATAATTTTTCTAATTGATTTCAGGCGAACGAGGTCACTGAATGCCCCATCGCCAATCCAGCAATTTGGACCATGTGGGAGAATTATGAAAAATTCGGCCATGGTCATGTAAGTTTTATTTATTCATTTATCTTCTATCGATAATTTGACGTTGACAAGAAAAGTAGAGAAAAGGAAGAATAGTACACTTAAGGATGCCAGTTTAATTTTGTGAAAATTGTCCGACTGGTTTTCTGTGTCACCTTATCAATTAGTTAAGTAAGTTTCATTTTGGATATGTATAGCTCTATATACAATTATGTATGCATATATAATTTTAGCTACACATCCTGAACGAGCTTCCAGTTGCGCAGAGCGCAAATTTGCTTCCTTTTGCTTCATTGGTGTACGTGCAAATCAACCTCCTTCCCGACTAAAAATCCAAGATTTTTGGCTACAACTATATCTCTAATGACTCTTAGGCAATTAAATGAAAATTAGTATTCAACTTTGAACATTACTTCATTTGGTTTTTGCAAATAATTTTATTTTTCCTATAACAATTTATTATAATGTATTCAAATTGAATAATTCTTTATTTAATATCAAATTACATAGGGCTGTCACATAACCATTTTATGTCTTTATATTTTAATGTAATTGTTGAACAATTACTCAATCTAATGTATTCTTTTCTGATTTGTGTGATTGTATTAATTAGTACCGGACTCATGTATCTTTTCCGTTATCACTAAGTAATAAAATATTTTGTTGATTGATACTTATCCATATAAAAAATTTTTGCTTATGTACAGTTTAGAATCTCATGAGTTTGTTTGCCAGATTTATTAATTAGTTATTGATTTTCCTAAATATTCATTGCATTGGATTCGCTTTAGTTATACATTTTCGTATGGATTATAATGCATTTTAACTATGGATTATAATGCATTTTAACTATGGATTATAATGCATTTTAACTATGGATTATAATGCATTTTAACTATGGATTATAATGCATTTTAACTCCTTGGCTTTTGTAAATGGCGAAAACAAATGCTTTTAAGCAGCATTTTGTTCATATTATGATACAATAAAAATCTCTTAGAGATATTTTGATCTATTTAAGTTTGTCCATTTACTTAATGGATCAAAGCGAAAGGTGCAACATATTATAAGTTTAGTATATTTAATATTGTATATCCTATATTTAATACATATTAGAGACAAATTATATTATTAATATAATTTATTTATAGATGATTTTGTCTGAGTCAGCCGAGTTGCCTACTTTTATGCATGAAGAAATAATGTATGATAAAAATAAATAATAATTATTTTTGAATACCGTGTGTCCTTCCTATAACAACATACTTATGTATGTTTTTATGCTCGTTGTGGACACAATTTAGCATCACTAAAATGCCACATTACATCACATGCTTTTTCTTTCGTTGCTGTGTCGTCATTAATTTTGTTTCTATCATTTGGTCTAATATGAAATTAATCTTCTTCAATGGCGCTACAGCCCATATCGAGCCTTGGCCTCCGTCAGTCTTTGCCTCCAGCTTCTTCTATCGTCACTTTTATTATTTATCAACACTTTTATTTAGATTTTGATTAATTGACATTTTAAATAATAGATTTTTATGACTCTAAGCCTTTTACGTTTAACTAATAAAAAACTTAGTGGTTACACAGCATGATTTAAAATATATGAAAGTTATACATTACGGAGATAAACAGTAAAATATCAACACAGAATCATTACAGAACTGAATCATAATATATTGGAAATTATTGAGAATTACAAGTTATATGATAAGTACATACAAACAAAAATGGTACAATATTTAAGAAGTAATACAATTGCTTATTTACATTAGAAAAATCAGGAACAAAAAAATCACTGGAAGCAGCATTAACATACCAAAATTATATGTAGAATTTGAAAAAAATCTCGTGGTAAATCTAATTAATCGATGGTTCTTTTAGGCTACAAAAATTAAGAAATTAAAAATAAGTAAGCCATTTTAAAAAAGTTATTTGTCTTTAAGTCGGTGGAGTCTCGGTGTAGGTGCATACTAGCTATGTAAATGTGTGCATCAATTCAGGAGCTATCGTAGTGAAACAGGTTCGGCGTTCAGGTAGATAAAGCCGGTGTATGCAATATGATGAAATGCGTAATAACGGGGGGTATCAAATTTCGAATTTTATTATTTTTGGGTAGTGATTACAAGCAAGAGATGACATTGGGGTAATTAAATAAATCTGGGGGGCATGTCTGGTTCGTGCGGCGAAATCAAAACCCTAGTGATTACCCATATCATGGATATAATTATCGTATGGAGTTCTATGACATCTAAAGATATTGTAGAACTCCATATAATAATTATATCCATGATATGGGTAATCACTAGGGTTTTGATTTCGCCGCACGAACCAGACTTGCCCCCCAGGCTTTTATGTATTGTGAAATCTACTCTTTTGATATTTTTCAATGTTTAAAAATAGTATATTATACATTAAAAATTATGGTGTACCTGGAGGTCTCCCAAGTGCAGAATTCTAAGTGATTTGTTGATATTATTGTGTATGTGAAGGATTCAAAAGATTGAAGAGAACAGGTCCTAAGTGTGAACCTTGAGGTACACCACTCGACGTATATAGAGCCATGTTCAGAATTATGTATTTTAATTATTAAAAACCTATTACTTAAATAACTATCAAACCAATCCAGTGAATTCCCTAACAAAATCATTAATTTCAGTTTACTTTAAAGAATATTATGGGATACATAATCAAAGGTTTTAAAGAAATCAGTATACGCATAATCTACTTGTTTGTGATTTACGAACGCTTTGTAAATGCTTGATCGTTAGAAAAGAAGATTAGTTTGTGTCAATCTTCTCTGCATCAATTTTTGTTGATTAGTAGAAATAACGATTGATAAATAATGATTCATCTTTTACTGTAATATCAGTTCATATAATTTTGGGATGGATATAGACCTATAGTTTTCTTTATTAGATTTATCACACTTTTAAAATATTGATACCAAGACACCTGGTTTCCACTATCTGGAAAACAATATGGTAGGCAAAAATAATTCAATTTTATTTTGAATTATTTTTGCCTATCTTTCATTTAGAAATCTGTATATTATTTTGTTTGTTTTTATGTATATTTTGTTAATTTGCTTTTAAATTGCAGGCAAATCCAGGACCCTGCTTCCCAAAGACTCACTTGGTACAAGCCCCCTTTGACTGTTCTAGTTATAAAAAAAGTAAGAGATGTAGCCGTCTTAGCACCTTTTGTTCAACTTGTTCATTGGCTTATACAGGTTTGTTGAACAAAACATTTCATCTATATCAAAGACTTACCTGAAAAGGAAAAAGTCCTTTCAAGGGAAAAAATTGTATAGTGCTGTTTTTTGTGAAATTTCAAAATTCTCACCAAGTTGTTGAGACCACAAGGTTTCTCCAAAATTTTTGCCTATAACTTATTGACAACTGTACTTTTTCACACAAACAAAATAGTAAACCTTTTAAATATATTATGTAGAAGATATTATATTCTAACCACAAACTCAGATCACAAAATATTAATATTGATTTAAACTAATTTTATATGAAGTCATAGGTATGAGATGATTGAGAGTTGGCCCACCACCACCACCACCCAGACTCGCTTTAGGAGATGAAGTCTCCTATTCGAGTCCACTGAATACGCCAGCAAAAGGCGCACTTAAAAAGTGTGCCGCGTATAGGTGCGTGAGGGTGACCTTTAGGTTGCTCAAGAGCAGCCCGCAGGTCACACGACACATGCATCCTTTCGGTCACCAGAAGGGCGACCTCCAGGATGCACACACCCCAAGATCAGTTTACCCTCAAAGCCCCACAATTTTTTTTTTTTTTTTCATTTATTACCCCAATTTATAAAAAGAAATACAACAACGGAATACAATAAAATAGAGTTACAACCAATAATAGTAAATAGACATGAAATACAATAAGAACAACCGATCAAAAGAAAACTCAACAAATACGTAGAAACAGAAGAAATGAATAGATGTGTCAAAATATGTATATTAAATGAGACACACACAGTCAAAGCGCAGACAGATGCAGGGTCAGAGGGCAAACATACGGACACCACTACGTCCCAGGGAGGGACAGACAACACAAGCACACTTGAGTTTCGCTCCGATCCACATTCACAACTGGGAAAGGAAAGACTCCTCGGAAGGCTCCACGCCAACTCCTCTAAGCAATTCCCACCTCTCTTTCCAACTATGCACGAATTCCCGGAAAGCCGCAAAGCTTTGACGGGAACGCAGAAACTCCGTCATGCTTACCGGTCTAGATGTATTCATCAACGCATTTAGCATCCTATCTCTCTCCAAACTGAGACACTCGCAATACCACAGGATATGCATCACATCCTGTGCCCCACCACCACAAACACACCACGGGTCCTCGGCCAGGCCAAACTGGAAAAGCTTGGCTTTAAACTCTCCGTGACCCGTGACCATCTGAACAACGGCTGGGTCCAGTCTAAGATGCCCCATACTGAGGCGATCAATCACATCGGGCAGAAAGAGGTGGGTCAGTCGACCCTTCGGTGACCTGTCGCACCTCTCCTGCCAGACCTGCAAAGATCTAGCTCTACACGCAGCCATACGCTCACGGAAGTCCCTGCTACTAGCAAAAATGTCGACGCGCTGACCCAAATGGACGGCGGAGAGACCCCTCCTAAGACGACCCCTAACGGCCGC
Organism: Molanna angustata; assembly: GCA_963576475.1. Classification (NCBI taxonomy): domain Eukaryota; kingdom Metazoa; phylum Arthropoda; class Insecta; order Trichoptera; family Molannidae; genus Molanna; species Molanna angustata. Next base: position 20,226,097 of record OY754964.1, on the reverse strand, counting down.
CTCCCTGATCTCTAGATCAGCAGGCAGCATACCAGCCAAGACAGGCAGAGCATCAGTCGACACGGTCTTATATGCACCAGTAACTGCAATAAGCGGAACCCTCTGACCACTCAGAATACGCAGATGATTGATGAATTTATTATTTTTTTTATTTTTTAGGAAAAAAACATGGTTGTCTTTGTGGAAGCGTCAGTTATGGACGACACCCAGCTCCAGCCGTATGCAGACTTTGGCCAGATAAAGGATCGGTTAATGACATTCAGAGATGGAAAGGATGACCTCACAGACAAAATAGACTTTATCATTTGTCTCGGTGGTGATGGTACACTGCTGTATGCTAGTCTTCTTTTTCAGGTAAATTATTCAATTAATATAAATTAAAACATCACACTTACACTTAATATCCATTTTTAAATAATCAACATTACATTACTTAGTAACTTATTATAAATTATACACTTTTTTATTTACTTCTCTTTTAGGAACATACGTAATATATTGTTATATTTTTTAACCATATGTATGTTTTTCCAAGTAGGTAGCACACAGTAATCAATAAATTGCTTCTATATATTTGCAAAAAATGCATATCACAGTAGGCTTCCAGTCTTCTTAGCTCAATATGTCTCATAACATACAATATAACTATATAGTAGGTATGTTATGTATAAATAAATATTCAAGTATCTCCTCATAAATCAATAAGAAAAAAATAGAGTTTATAAACCTTGTTAAGATTAGATTTATTATACCTACTCATTCATACACATTTTCAAGAATCAATTAGTATGAAAGTCAGGTGATCCTTTACTTTTGATTTGAATATGTCCTTGAAACAGATAATGAACAAACAAATAGGTTTATAATTCCTTAAACAATACTCAAATACTTCGGCTCTCCTATTAAACAAATCACATTCACTTAGTAAAATAGCTTTATAACCGTCAATTACATAAATATTGTCATACATTTTTTTTTTAAATAAATATGAATATGTCCTTGTTAAACAAGTATATATACATCTTCCTACGTTCCCTAAAATAAGCAAATAAATGCTTGTGCTATAGGTGAACGAAATCGGTCGAGGCAGGATTCAAACTCGCGATCACTGGATTACTAGCCCAGCGCGCTAACCGCTCTGCCATCGACCCATCTAAATAATACATTTTTATATTATTTTTTTTTTCACCCCAATATACCAATTTATCTCACAATGATATATGTATAAAATTTTATATACACAATTTTATATATTACTAGTAGGCCTGGGCAGACATTGTCCTGTCTTCTGTGTAGATCGCATTTTATATAGACCTCATTATATTTTACCTATTTTTTTTTCATAGCACCACCAATAATTGTGACTTACCTTTTTTCCTATAGTAAATCTTTAGTAAATAATAATTTTGTGGTTGTATATATTTTTGGATGAGAAATAAAATTTTATTGAAAAAATAAAAATATTTTATTATTATTATTTAGCATTGAACTTCTTTCCGATAATAATGCATCAAATTTCTTATATTGGCACCTGCTTAAGTATTTGTTTAGTTCATAGGAAATTAATAAATATTTTTTTGGTAGCAATCTGTTCCACCAGTAATGGCTTTTCACCTCGGGTCGCTAGGATTTCTCACACCTTTTGAGTTTGAAAACTTCCAAGAACAAGTCACAAATGTTTTAGAAGGTGAGTCATCAGTGTTTCTTCAAATTACTTTATTTCATTGTTTTTTTTTTATTTTTTATTATCTTTAATTTAAATACCACGATTTATTCCAATTATTTTTTAGAAATATTTTGAGAGTTGATATTGTTTATTTTTATCTATACATTTGTCTTTAGCATTATTTAGTTATTCTTGAAATAACATTAAATTGAGAGACCATATCTTTTAACTTATTAATGTTAATATATCAGTTTTTATTTTTACTATCTATATTTTCTTAAAAATAAATGGATTTGTAATGACATATTTTTAAATTTAATTATTTTAGGTGATGCAGCTCTAACACTACGTTCTCGTCTTCGGTGTGTTATTATTCGTAAGGAAACTTCCAAAGACAGAGAAAGAGAAGCTGTGGCATCTAATAAAGAAGGATCATCCAATTCCTCGCCTCCTACACCTCCCTCAACACTCCTAGTACTCAACGAAGTAGTTATCGACAGAGGACCTTCTCCATACCTTTCTAATATTGATCTTTTTTTGGATGGAAAGCACATCACCAGTGTACAAGGAGATGGTGAGATACACAATATATTATTTTCTAATGAATAATCCTATAGTTAATAATATTTATTTACAACATGATTCAGTGATGCCAATAATTTTTAAAATTGACTTTGTTAAAAATTCATAAATATTTCAAAACAAAATTGCATATTTTACTATTTATTTTTTATCTATGTTTCCAGGTTTAATAGTATCAACTCCAACTGGCAGCACAGCTTATGCTGTAGCAGCAGGAGCATCTATGATTCACCCTTCAGTACCTGCCATCATGGTCACTCCAATTTGCCCCCATTCACTCTCGTTTAGGCCTATTGTAGTTCCCGCTGGAGTTGAACTGAAGGTAAAAATTGTAGACAAATAATTAATCCTTTTAATAAGAAAAAAAGAGAATATCCAAGAGTATACAAGATTTATTTCACTTACGTAAAACAAAGGCAGGTATATCACCAACAGGCAATATTTTCCAACCAACTCGAAGCCTCAAGTTAATTTGGTTCATATGATTATATAGCAATGATGAAATTAAAGGACACAGACAGAATATCGTTCGAGAATTATGTTTTTTTTTTTAAATATCTTTATAGATTGAAACAACTTAACATCATCAATTGGCTATTCCATTAGCTATGTGTTAAGAATTATTTGTAAGGAAAAAAAAATACTTTTAAATCCACTCTAAATAAATGCACACTGAGTGTTTCTTTAATATCTTTTTTAACGGATATAAATGAATATTTGATTCAAACATTGAATTTGGTTGAACCTTGTTTTCTAGATATCACTATCACCCGATGCTCGGAATACTTCGTGGGTTTCATTTGATGGAAGAAATCGTCAAGAGCTTTTCCATGGAGATAGGTACAGAGGCTTATAAGCGATGTTTTCATTTTTGTGTTGTCTTGTACATACTCTTTGTAGATTTGTGCAGCATGGTAGTGTTTGTGTAAATATTTTTAGTATACAATATCTTGTATTATATATGTACATTTCATTATTCTAAGATTGCTTTACTTTTTTTCATTTTTAATCTACATAATATACTCAATTATATTTATGGCAGTTAAGAGTGTATGAAGAAAATATATTAACAATTCAAAACAAGTTAGCCAATGACTGTATCCATGGAAAATCTTTTTGTGTCAAAAAAGTGGTAAGCATTAATGTAGTAGCAAGCAGGTTGCCTTTATTTCCAGATAATGCTCGGACCAGATGCCAGGAATATGGCTTGTGTTTCTTTTGATGGCCGCTGTCAACAGCAACTTAGCCCCGGAGATAGGTACCTACAGTTAGAAATAGCAAAACTAACTTTCCATCGAAAACTAAATTATAATTTTAATTGTTGGTACTTCAAGGGGTCGATGTATGTTTTTAATAAACATTCTTACGTAACAACCTTGGGATTTTTTAAATGAAAATTGAGCAATACAATGTTCATTTTTGTGTGAAAACATTAATTTAAAGATTTTCCATGAAATCAGTTTACTTTTTACATTTTTGCTTTTATAACTCTTCTTTGCAAACGGTGATGGCATACATTATTGATACAAGTACAAGAATATAATCTGTACTTTTTATGTATTATAATTGAATCTATAAGAGTATAATTATTTTGTAATTAAAAATTTTTATAAATTATTTTTTTAAAATATAATTTAATAATTTTAATTAATTTTATATTAAAATAATAATTTAAATTAATAAAATTTTATAATAATGATGTTATTAGTATGATTATTTTTAACTGTGTATAATTGAAATAAAACAAGGCTAATCATATTGTATCATAACATTTATAAATCAATTTGCTGGACTAGACAGCTGTTTTTGAAAACTTACTGCATTAATTCATTTCCAAAATATATAATTCTGCATAGTAGAAGCCAATAAATGCGTTTCACTAGGTGAGCATATGATCTTAACTTGATTTCACTAATAATAGATTAATTTTTTTATGAACGATTGATGTTGGCATTCACTATTACAGTGTCAACTGTTTCAAGATGCACTAACCCTGGCAAAGGTTTTTCCCTAGTGAAGCATTGCATTCTTAATGTCTATCAATGTATTTATGTATGTATGACTTATTGCCTATGGGCAATAAGTTCGCCACGTTGTTTAACTCAATAAAAGTCTTTAATTATTATTATTATCTATAAGTAAATATATAAAATAATTAAATTGGTTTATAATGGTGTATGTATTTTCATCTCCTTGTATTTATTTATTTTTTTGTGGAACATTCATTCTCAGTTTTGGTCACACGCTGTTGACAGCTTTATATGCTTGAATCAAAAATTTGCTTTGCATGCTCGGGGGTGGAGTTTGTAGTTGTCTTCTAAAGAGGCTGTGAATATAATTTCGAATTTTAAAGGGGCCATGACTACTAAAAGTTTAAGAAACACTGATCTATTTGTTAAAGTGGCTTTCTTTAGAATTTTTCTTGTTACTATAGCACAAAAACTAAAAAAATTAAATCTTCATTCATATAATGAAGCATATAAAATATCCTTTTGTTGTCTTGATTACTTTATCATCATCATCATCGACTCTGCATCCCAAGGTGGGACCTGGCCTCCCAAAAGAAATTTTCGCCACTCCAATCTGTCAGTGGCATCATATCTCCAATTGACCATGTCCAAAGTGTCCAGGTCCCCTGGATGCAGTTCATCCATCTCAGCATGGGTCTCCCCCTATGCCTCACACCCTCTGGTCTATGGTAAAGGACTCTTCTGGCTGGCAGGCTCTCTCATTCATTCCACGTGTCCAAGCCATTTGAGTCTTCCAACCCTAGTAAATCCCGTTATGTCTACATCATCATTAATAATTATTTTACCATCTTATTGAAATGTATTCTATTTATTGTCACTAAATTTAAAGAGAAAATATGCAGCAGAGATTATCAACTTATAAGCAAAAAACATATTAACAAAAAGATCAACATTTGAATCCAGATATTTTTGATAACAGTTTTATAAAAATTGTTTATTTTTCTTAGTTTGCGAGTGACTACATCGGTGTATCCCGTGCCATCAATATGCGCTCAAGATCAAATATCAGACTGGTTTGACTCCTTAGCGGAGTGCCTTCACTGGAACGTAAGGAAAAGGCAGAAGCATTTAGACGAGTTAAGTGACCTCACACATTCCAGTTCAAATGATACATTAGATGAACTGGACCAAACACATAATGATACATAAAGACATATATCTCATGTTTTGTCTTGTCTTATCACTCAACATTTCCAATATTTTACTTGAAATATATTTTATAGTTAATAAGTTAGTTTTGTTTTATGCTACTTTAGCTAGCTTTTACATTGATTCTTTGATATAATATTGTGTCAAACATTCCTTAAATGCAAAATTTTAATACACATTAACATAATCATATTTTTATATTACATATATTGTATAAGGCCTACAGGGTAAACCTTTGTTGAAAAATAAAACATTTTTACATAAATTTTTATTACTTACCAATAAATTGTTTTTTATATGAAATTACTTATATTCACCCTATTTTGTTTTTTGATTTGATGTATTAAAAAAATATAAATGGGTATCCTTAATGTTTTCAATACCTTTAGAAGGTCGGAATGAAAAATTCAGATTAATAATAATGTGCATTAAAAATTAAAAAACAATATTGATTAATTTATTTTAATTAATTTATTTCTTTTACAAATAATGTTGGGTGTTTATCTGACTTAATTTATGTATTGTCATATATTTTATTTTAAAAAAAACTGGATGTTAAGATTTTCTCTGCACGTGTTACTATAAAAAAAAATATTGTTTTTTTATAATAATTTTGTTTTACTTCCAACTTTAAAAAAAAATATGTAATTTGTATAATGTACCCGATTGTTATTAAATATTGATATTTGAATATAAAAATTTATACTGTATATGTATATAGAATCTTTTAATATGTATATAGAATCTTGCACAGGAAGCAAAGAATTGTTAATTTATGTATATAGAATCTTGCACAGGAAGCAAAGAATTGTTAATTTATTATACACCTACATAATATGTTTATGTAAAGCTGTAATAATTGGAAAGTTATCACAAATAAATTGTATTATTAAACATTTTCATTACATATTTACTATTATTGTAAATAATAAATTAAAAAATACTTATAAATAGTATACTCTTAAATAATAATGTTACATAAATATTGTTATAAAATGTTGGCAAACTAGTTAATAAGTAAAACTGTGATGATGCGCATGAATATTTTTACAATTTAGTAAATTTTATATTTTTATTACAAACTAAATACATAGTGAGTATACAACTATATTGTTATTGATGAGGATGGTTTTATTATACATAGAAAAAGAAAAATATCATGATGTCATTGTAAATTAATAAGCAAAAATATGGCCTAAATTTATGAAAAAATATTTTACTGCATAATAAATATGGAAAATATCTGGCTTTAAAATTTATTTTCATGGTTTTTATATAAAGTGGCATAGCTGCTTGACATTAGGGTCATGCAAAGCATGAGCTCCCAGCATTACACAATTTTAAAAAAACTACTTATTAGTGTGTTAGAAAATGTGCACTATAATTGGTGAGTTTATTTATAATTTACTCTATTATGTGAATATTTATCAAAAGCATATTTATTTAGTTAAAATTATGTAATTTCACTCATATTTTTTGCATAAGGGCCCAAAAGTTGTAGCTATGTCACTGTTTATATAGCGATAATGTTGATTGATTTGTGTGAAATTGATTAGTTTAACTTTCCGTTTTGTAAGATTGATTAAAATGGTTTATGTAATATAGAGCTCGCCAAGCGAAAAAATGCAGGTGACTTCACCTGTGCACAATCTAATTTTGATACAGGGATATATTCTGAATCAACCATTAAATCTGTAATATCTTTAGATGTTATAGAACTCCATAAGATAATTATACCCATGATATGGCTAAACATGGATTTCATTTCATTTTATTGAGTACAAACAGTCATATCTACAATGTATAAGCACAAATGAGTTATCAGTAGTGTCCGACCGAGGTTTCGGCCACCTTCGGCAAAAAAAAAAACACCTTCGGCTTCGGCCAAAAATAACCTGAATTTTCGGCCGAAGCCGAAGCTTTTTGTCGGCCGCTAAAAAGAGTTATAACTTGTAAAAACATGTGCGAACATTATTTTACATTGCTTCTCGAGCAACTAACAGGTAGGTATTATGTCAAATATTAATTTAACACGCACCCAATAACAAGTTGCCACATTCTACAGGCTTGTGATATTTATCATTTCATAGATCCAGACTGAAAACACATAAAAACTGTGTCTCCACTGGGAATCGAACCCAGGACCCTTGGCTCAGTAGTTAGATATCTAACCAACTAAGTCACGAAAGCAGATTATTTATTATTTTAATCAATTTTTTTAGTAAAATCAAACGGTTACAGCTAAGGCCGAACAATCGGCTTCGGCCAAAATCTAACCTTCGGTCGGACACTGGTTATCAGCATATGGACCAGTAAAGACTGGATATTTACCAATTTTTAATTATTTTTAAATGTTCAATTAATAAAAAAATAATTAAATCAATTAATATAAAAAATAAATAAATAACATGGATGGATGGATGGTTTTGATTCCGCCTGTTGATCAGACTTGCCCCCCAGATGACGTTCAATGTTGTGCATCACTTTCGGCCTAACCTTTGCAACCATGCTGTATAAAACTGTCACCTGCATTCTCTTACTTGTTTAGCTATGCAATTACATGTTATCATCTACATTTTAAATGTTCAAGATAGTTTATTAGACACGATAGACATTCTAGATTGTTCTAGAGCTGAAAAGTAAAAAATATTACTTTTCTGGGTTTGAAATGCTGGTTGAAGAAAAATTGGCTATTAATTAAATCACTACTCTTACACAGTTTGCAAAGAAATTTTATTGATAGCAATCAGATGTTCAGTAGAATTAAAAATAAATTAGTATCAACTGTTCAGTCTAATGGTTGCTATACAATTGAATACTCAAGGTACACTCAGTGCTCAGATTGAAAACTTTTTCAATAATTAAAGGAACGGGATCGGATTTGTTAGTAAATATTTTTTGTTACATTGATTTATTCATAACATCCTTTGTATGCAAAATTGCATTCAATAATATTTACTTTTTGTTACCTAATTTTAATTATAATATTGATATTGATATTTTTGTTCTGTAATATCCCAAGTACTTAAAATAATTCACTATACTTTACAAAAAAGTATTTAATCCTAAGTATCGTGAAACTTTTAATTGCTTTTTCAATATAATGGTAATTGTTTTAGTTTATATAAATGATTTTAAATTGTTAAATTACACAAAATGTGCATGTAAATTTTATTGTACAAAACAACTATTGTTTTACACATAATATATTAATAATAATACATTGAAAACCAATTTTTCAAATATATTGTGTATTATGGTATGAATATTTATTTACACATACAAAATGGATGTTTTATTTTATTTCATCTGAGCTTACCTACACTATCAATCATGATTTCAGAAGTGTATAGGCTAACGACCATACAGGCACAGCGGACGGAGGACATCAGATGGAATTGTCCACGAGGTGTACCAATTGGATTGCCGACACAGCTGTCATTTGGATTTGTTGACGATTTTCCATTGAAAATACAAATATGACTTTTTTCGGCTTGGTAATCACACGCTAGGCTCGTAAATGATTTTATTCAATTAATAAGAATGAATGTAAAAAATACATAGCCTATACTTTTCTGGCATATACATATCTTTGTGCCAAATTTCATCCAATACATTTCAGCCGTTTTTGCTTGATTGAGTAACAAACGTCTAAACATCCAAACAAATTTATAAGATTAATGAGATATTTCCACTATCAGCTACAGCACTTTTAAAACTTCTTCACTTAATGGTCAGCGTCTAAAGCAAGCGGACATATTTTGCAATTGAGGTAAACTGTTTAAGGCCCTGAAGATGGACAGTATGATTTGTCCGAAACATTGATTGACAAACTGTCCTAAATAGAAAAGATTCAATTGGATAGTCCAGTGTATTACATGTTTGTTACTGTCCCACTTCATAATATAGATATGAACAGTGTTTATCAAATGTTTTTAAAATATATATTATAGTTAATAGCTATGAAGTTTTGTTGACAACTTAATCTTGGATTGAGTCAGTAAACGCTTTCAGTCTCTTTAGATGCTTTCTGATGAGTACATTATTTTAACATTCTGCTTTTTACAGCGACGATACATACTTTTTTAGAGTTTACTGAACTTGTGTTCTTTTATCTGTGAACATACTTCTAAAGAGGATATTTTTATTTATAAGCAGAACAAGCATTAGTAAAAATAAATGTGAGGCAAGTTGTGAGGATTACTACCTTATATAAAAAAGGCAAAATTGTTGATTCTGTAGCATGAATTCATACTTTTCATTTATTAAGATATAAATTATTAATAACAGATGTTATATCAATCAAAGGTTTAAGCATTGAGGGCTCCAATGGTTGGATTATTTTTGCTTTTAAAACTCGATCTGACTTCTCTTGGAATTCATCTGAAATCATAAAATAACACATAACAAAACCAGTTATCTTGATGTGTATTATATTCTCCTTCACTTATAACAACTTCTTCACGGCAGCCTTACTGTATAGCTCATTGTGAAATATGTATACTAAATATGTGTCATTAAAATTTTCCTTTCTGTTGAAACACTAGGATACTTCTTGGAGTGGTCAGAGGAATTTTAGTCCAACTGTCGATTTGTTCAGGAGAACTTTGTTCTCTTAACTTATCGACAATGTTTCAAGCCAGGATATGCGAGAATTGTATGCAGAGGTCTACTTTTTTCACGGCTTTTCCAACTTTGAAGTAAAAAACACCAACTTAGAGGCTTCGCAGCATATATGTTCCATACACGGATTTACTCAGAATTCGGAGTAGAACATTTCGTGTGTCTGTGTGTGTGTCTGTGTGTCCGTCCGTCCCCTTATAACTTTTGATCCGCTCAATTTACAGAGCCCAAAATTTCAGAATATATAAACAGTTATAGGCCTACAAAACTTTTATACTCAGAAATTTGAATTTTTGTTTCAGTCAGAGGTTATCAACTTTTGAATTTTTACTTTATTTTTCCATATATCTCAGAAACCATAAAAGCTAGAACACTGAAAATTGGTACAAATATAGACAAATACAAAATCTCAAATTAGTTTTTTCAAAAAAATTCCAGGGTTTCTCAAACATTTTTTATTAAGAAAAATATTTTTTTTATGATAAATTTATGAGTTTTAACTGCCTATATTACCAAATTTTTTAAAAATATCGAAAAAAGCCAAAACACCCCAACTAGATAATTTAATTTTCTATAAAAAATATTCACATTGTATTAGCACATCTCAAACTTTTTTAACAATTTTTATAAAAATTGAATTTAGTGACGACATTGCTTCATACAATTTGTATGGCAGTTGCCTATACACAATATGTAAGAAGACTTAATATTTTGATAGGTACTTAATCTCCAAACATACATACAGGACCATCATGCTGTTTTCATATTCCGGGTAGGAAAACAGGACTGACCTCCATACTGTCCTATCTTGACATACATACCAACATGTGTTAAAATTTTCAATAATTTGGATTTATGGGTTTATAGTTTGATTCTTATTCTTCAACTATACATACTATCGCTATCGACAGTCTATTCAAAAATTTTAATACAGCAAATCTCGAAAAAAAAAATATTAAAACCCTATTATATTACAAGATACGGTAAAAACAAAAAAAAACATTTTACCAGACATTTACTTTTCCAGTAATCCAATTGGTTTTATTTCACAATTATTTATTTATGCAACTATGCTCTAAAAAGTAATAAATCAATATACCTAAATAATAGTTGGTACCGAGGATTGTTTATAATAAAAAGAAGTTCAGAAAATATTGGAATGAAAAGGATGGATTCTCTACTTACTGTTTATACTGTCAACTTGCAATTTACTGAAATACTTTTCTGCTGAATCAACCTGAAATAGTTTTAACAAATAATATGTTATATATTATGCTATTTGTATAAATACTGGGTAAATTTTATCTGTTAAGTTTAGTTTTCTAATTCTTCAATCGACATATTCTCTTTATAAATTAATTTCTTACAATAATAATAATCGATCAAACTTACCATTGAATATATTGTACAAATTTCTCCAAATATGATAACTGGCAATGGATCGGCAACTAAAGGGATCTCACATTGGTAATCCATTATTACTTTCAGGCCATATTGAGGGAAGTTACACTAAAAAATAAAATTCAATATTTTCAAGAATTTGACATGCTAACCATTTTGTCAAAACTTTGACAATTTAATCAATAAGAAAGTGTTTATGAATTTTTGTTGTTATGAAATATATTATATTTTTGCCCATATTATGACCATTGTACGAGAAATGTATCATTCATTGTTAACCTTTTATAGGTTTATGAGTTGATTCAGAACACATCACACACCGTGAGTGTAAAACTGATGTAAAGACAAATGCTATAGTTGAAGATATGAGAGTAATCCAGCATCTTCAGAAAGTGGAGGTTGCTTCTGAAGTCTTTGATTACATCGAGGAGAAGCAATGACATGTTTTGGTACCCCAAAAATTTTGATAAATCCAATTTTTCCAAGAAATGTGAAAGCTTTAAACTCCCATGTCTCGAAACTATAATAATAACACTTCCTTGCACCCTGCGCAAGTGGCGAGTTTATTGCCAAATGGCAATTTCTTCCAACTAACCAATGTTTCCAGTCCAGAGAAGCAATATTTGCAAGAAATTAATTTAAATAAATTTTTCCTCTGCTGGGAATCGAACCCAGGATGCCGGTACAGAAGCCGCTTACGGCTTACCAACTGTGACACGGCGGTCGGCCTATAGTATTTATTTGTAATTTAGTATCTGTCCATATATCAATTTTTTTTTTTAGAATTTGGCTACACCTAATTGTATCAAAAAATTTAAAATTATGCTTATACTAGACACATTTGTAAATTGTATGAATCAAATAAAGTTCATTGACAAAACCACTCTATAGAAAGATGCATGAAATCAATGACATTTTATATCATGGCATGTATTGATTGTAATATATTATCTTACATTTAATAGATGATTTTTTATCAAATAACTACAAACTTACACATTTAATAAAATATTCATTACATTCTAGGTGCAAATATCCTATAATACGACACTTATAGTTAGACGATATATTTTTTATATTTGTCGTTAGGTTATATAAATCCATATTCTCTCAAAACCATTGTATTCAATTGAGAACTGAAAGGAAAAAAAAATGAGGAGTGAATATTTGTGGCGATAATTTAAATATATATCAGTTAACCAAATGAAGAATAATATTCTTACATTTGGTAAACTTATAAGCATGAGTAATATTGGTAAGTTATCTAATTTATGGGACTATGATCTCACTTATCCAGCTGCATGATCAGTACCTCCTGTTTTTGGATGTAACTTTATTTTTTTTATTCATACCATTTGCCATCCTTATTAACAATATGGAATATTATGTTGATATCTTGAATACTTTTTGAGATATGATTTTTCAAAAGTTGTAAGTAAAATATTTTTTGTTTCCGAGCTTTCAGCCGGAGACACATGGTTTTAGTAAAAAATTATTAGCTTTCAACAATTCCCATCATATCAGAATGATTTTTTCACTTATATTTTCGTAACACTACAAAACAATAAAAAAACACATTTTGCATCTTGTATATTATTATACATTGCAGTTTATATTCTATCAAACTTGCATTTTATGTTTTTTTTTTAAATAAAAACATGAGATTTTTAAATGCAAATTCAAAAAAGGTTTTACTTTTTTTTAGTACTCCTAAGAGTTCAATCTATTGCATCCTGGGCTATGTTCACAATGAACGCCGAGTGCACTCAGTAAGCTTTAAGCCATTCATAATGACCGGAAACAGACGCTCGAAAGGCACTCTGTGATATCTTAATTGACAAACATTTTTTCAACATCTCAATAGAGACGAAGTTGGGATATTGTAGAAGAACTAGGAACTCCAGGCACCTACAGGGCTTACGACCTGTCATCGGCTGGTTTACGCGATCACTTTATGCGCTTGCGCAACGTTCACCAATTATGCCTTCTTATTGAGTTCCCTTATCAATGTAATTTTTGAAAGTTCTATATATTTGAATAGTGTGTAACATTTCACTTGAAAATAAAGAACTATACTATTGCCATCTATGCAGTAACGGAAAAGCCTTTTTGTAACGCCATCTATTGAGAAATTAAGAAATTAGTTTATTTGTAAACAATGAAAGCAACAGTCCTTATAAATGAGATGATGGTGTCTCGCACAGATGTCACCCCTGAACTGCGCCAGAAATATTATTTCATTTTTGGTTTGTTTACCTACTTGTACCAATGTGTATGTAAATTGAATATTTTTTTAATTGCATATACGCAAACATTGGATTTTGTCCCTTTCAGGAGTCAAATGATATTTTTATTGACAAACATTTTTTGAAAATGAGATGTTGAAAAAATGTTTGTAAATATGTCTATCATTTGACTCCCGACAGGGAAAAAATCCAATATTTGCGTATATGCAATTAAAAAAATATTCAATTTGCACTCTGTGACGTTCAGATTGAACGTCTAGTGTACGCACCAAACGCTTTGTAAAATTTGCGGGTAAAGAACGTTCCGACAGTTATAGTATATGTTGACCTCTATTTTATCTGTGGAATGATGACTTCTATTTGTTTCTGTAGTATCTATTATGTCAGTTGACATATGCATTCACAAAGAGGTTAATTTATAAAAATATCATTAAAAAATTTACAATAAGAGATCTGAGACATTATTTACTCCACTGCCCAATTGTTGTTTTTCAACGAAAATATAATCTAAAAAGAGACATGTATGATAAATGACATTTGACATTTAAAACACCCGATGCTGCGTTCAGATTGATACGCTGCTTGAAAGTGTTCAGTAAGATTGGTGTGAAAAAGGCCATAATCTACAAATTCAGGTACATCCAATGCCCGACGTCGAGCGTTGTATCTGAACACAGCCCTGGAAGAAAATGTAAATGTCTGCCAGTATTTCTAATTTTTTGAAAACCCAAATTTTACTTTCCAAATGATACCTACCATCAAGCTGTTTTCTTATTCATGGTAGGAAAAAAGGACTGAACACAGCTGTCACTGGATAATAATCGGCATATACCCCAATACTTTGATACTTAATCTTCATACATATATTGTATGTATTCTTCATCTACACATACATACTATGGAATAATTTTTAAAATAGCATTTTAAAATTTTATGTTTTTTCCTAAAAAAAATGCAATTTTGATGGAATATAAACTGCAATGTATAAATATATATAAGTTGCAAAATGTATTTTTACCTTGTTTTGTAGTTTTTAGAAAATATAAGTGAAAAAGTTATGAATTTTTTACTAAAACCATGTGTCTGGTTAAAAGCTTAGAAATAAAAATAAATACAATTTTTGAAAAATCATATCTCAAAAAGTATTCTAAAGATGGAAAATGGTATGAATAATAAAAAATCTATGAATTATGAGACTATGAATTTCATGACCTGGATGAATTGAGATGTATTGACCCTTTCACATGTGGTAGTTTGAATCCTGCCAGGACCGATAATGTGCATAAGCATATAATTTTCGCCAAACATCTTGAACGAGCTTCCGGTTGCGCAGAGCGCAAATTTGTGTCTTTTTGCTTCGTTTTTACGTGCAAATTTCCCCCCTTCTCGGCTAAAAGTTCAAGTTATTTGGCGACAACTATAATATGCTTAATTTAGGGAATATACGAGGATGTAAATGTACTTGTTTACAAGGTCATATTCATTCTTTAAAAAAAGACCTATGTATGTAAAAAGACATTGATTCTGGGCCTGAGTACAACAGAAATTATAATAATTTATTACCACATCTGTAAAAACAGTATCCTTTTGATTCAACGACATTTTAAAAAGATTTTTGCATTTTTTTTTTATTAAAATAAGGAAATATTAGGATAAGTAAAAAAATATTTTATATAGGTACCATAAAACTGATTTCATCGATAGATTTGTAGAAGAATAAAGTAAACTAAAAATTTAAAACCACTAACCCAAACTAAAACACGTAAACGTCAAACTCGTGTCAGTCAAACTATTAAAATTTCCGCGCCATTGTATTCTACATAGACTTAGGACCGCGCGCGTGAACGGCATTTTGAGCAAACATCATAAACAGCTGATTCAAGTCTAAAACGAAACGACGTTTCCTTGTGAATAGTATAGAACACATGGATGTACCCATAGAATAAAGATATATAATATCACAGATTATATGGTATAATATACTGTAAACTGTAATGGATGTACCTTACCTTTAGAACAATAGAACATAGACAATAGAATGGACAGCATGAATGACAGAATGAATGCGTGAACGGCATTTTCAACAAACATCATAAACAGCTGATTCAAGTGCAGAACGACATTGTTTCCTTGCGAATAGTATAGAAAGTGAGCGATTTCATCCCTTAATTTTAGAAATTAAACGTTATATTGACATTAATATTTTATTTTTAAGGACAATTAATTATAGAATATTTATACATCATTTAGAACAACATGAATTATTGTTTTGATACCCTCCTCCCAAGAGGCTGGGAGGTAGAGCTCACCTTTTTCCAATGTTGGAATGGAATTTGAGTGTCCACACATAGTTGCTGAACGAGATGAATAAAAAACTAAACTGTTATCGCATATAACAAAGAAGAGCGTTGATAAAAGTGTTTAAATGCCGGCTAGTCAATACAATAATTAAATGTGGTGGAGACGAAAGAACGTGTTGAGCGTATAAAATAAAACAATGCTTAAATTGACAGAAATACACGCGCAATAATAATTATCGGTTAGTAAAAATTGCTGTAAAATTAAGAAGAAAATTAATTAGAAAACCAGTGATGACGGCCGCTGAAAAGAATTATTACATACAGGAAATACACGTGGAACAGAGAATAACAGTGCTGAAAAGAATAATCAAATACATGAAATGCACGTGTAATATTGATGACAATCTTGCTAAAATAAATTACGAAACGAAACGTTCAGAGCAAAGAAAACAAATAATAATAAATCAGAAAGATCTTACCAACCGCTGCTCTCGTTACGAGTCTGTAGATGAAACACTTATAATAAGATTTTTGTCTTTCAACGTTCGCGGTCTACGTTCGTTTTTAAAAAAAATTATAAGTTATCTTTCGTACGCGTGTTAAAATTCGTCTATCCCGGCTGTGGCGTCCACCCAATACTCATCCAAACCAGCTATCGCGTTCATCGCTGGAGACAGGGAGGGAGGAGCTACCCCACCGCGCGGCGGGGCGCATTCTACCATCTACCAATAGGAAGCCTCCATTTCACCTACCAAGTTAGAAAGTATAAAGTTCCAGGAATATGCATTGAATATAAAATTATTAGAAATGACATATTTACAAAATATAAGCATTGTTTAAACACATTAAGGACCCAAAGACCCGTTAATATGATAAAACCATTATAAGAGAAAGTTTTCCAAGAATCAAGGTATTTTGCTGAAACAAAATAATAGATGTTTGGCTTCTATGCTACCATAACCCATGGTAATATCTTGATCATAATACCTATGTATATATCAAAACGATAACATGTCATGTCACAACATAAAATATTAAAATAAATAAAATAAATAATTAAAATTGGCAATAAATTAGGACGTCACAAATTAAAATAAATAAGAGTCAATATTGGACGTCACACGTTAAAATGAATTCAATAAAATAAATAACTTTAAAACAAACACAGCCGAAATATTGTCACATAAAATAAAATTGTCACATATATATAGTTTTCTGGGGCACACATAATCTTCTTCACGGCCAGGAGCGTGCTGATGCACCGTCAATGCCGGAATGGACCGTCGTCGATGGACGAAGGGGCAAGGCTATCGGCGAAAGTAACCTCGGGTCCCAGACACCCGCAGATGCCGGTGACTGGCGGCATCTGCCGGTGACTGGCGGGAGCGAACGGCGGCGGCGCGAGTCTCAAGGAGATGCAGGCCGTTGCTCCAGGGTCCAGCGCGACCCAACAGCGTTTGGAACACTTTCCAAACTCAGCACCCGCTTCGGTCCAGGAAAGCGGCGCCGATCCATTTCGGCACTCCAGGTGTCACGTCCATGGCTGCTGATGTGGAGCGAGCCTAACCGACACCCTTTGGTGCGGCTTGCAGTTGCTCTGGCCACGAGGGATGCAGACATTCATCCCTCGGCCGCGATGAGCGCGGTCCGTGTCGACACGATGCGTGTCTAATTTCGACTGTACCTGTCACTTCTAATGTCACATTTTCGAGGTTGTCTTTTACTGTCAAAATATGTTTTTTTATTCTCACAATTTTTCACAAATGTTTGTTTGTGGTCTGATTTGGCGCCGAATTCAAACAAAACAACGCGAACAGGAGAGGTCGCGTCAGTTTAATTCGTATTTTTCAGTCAGTAAAATGATGCATACTTGTGTCGCACATAAATGTAATTCGTCATTCCGAAGATCTTTTCATTTGTAAATTATTCTCTTAATTGTTCAATAAATATTTTTTTGTAAATTCACGCGTCGAAATAAATATACTTATTGATTAGCAGTCGATTTCGATTTAAAAAACACTGATTCAATGCTATAATTGCATACTACTTGTCAAAATGAATGTTTTACTTAAATTATGTATCGATTATTTAAAAATTTATTTTATTCGAGATTTCCGAAGGGTCCTGAAAGGAAAGCTAAATAGATCATTGCAATAAAAAAAAAAAAAACGATTCATCGTTAGTGAGCCTAATACAAATAAAGCATAATAAAAAATTATATATATATATATATATATATATATATATATATATATATATATATA